>SJYX01001647.1:487062-497449 GCA_006410675.1 Oreotragus oreotragus | reverse complement strand
GGACTCGCAAGAGTCTTCTCCAACAACACAGTTCAAAAGCATCAATTCTTCGGCCCTCAGCTTTCTTTATAGTCCAATTCTCACATCTGTACATGACTACTAGAATAACCATAGCTTTGACTAGATGGAACTTGTCAGCAAAGTAATGTCTCTGCTTTGTAATATGCTGTCTGGGTTGATCATAGATTTTCTTCCAAGGAGCAAGCGTCTTTAAATTTCATGGTTGAAGTCACCATCTGCAGTGATTTTGGAGCCCAAGAAAGTAAAGTCTGTCACTGTTTCCATTGTTTCCCTATCTATTTGCCATGAAGTGATGGGACTGGATGCCAGAATTTTTTATAGGCTCCTCTAATAAGGAAATACAGGAAGATAGAAAAACAGATGCAAGCCTTGATCCTCTAAATTTTGCTGGAAACCAGGGGTAATATTTGTTTATCCTCTATGAGATTTGCTGTAACTGGTGACTTCACTGTTACTTTAGCTAACCCTGTCTGCTTCTATGTAGTTACCTGCAGCCGAGTTTCTTTAAAGCGGACAAACAGGTAGGAGAGCTGGGGAACGGGGAACGTGCATCTTAAGTCAAAGAGGTCAACGTGGTGAGCTGAGAACCCAGGTGATAGAGGGGGCAAGGAGGATGTGAGGAGAAGGTGGAGGCTGAGCTTCAGGCTTGCAGCATAAACACTGGGCCAGTGGGGAACCGCATGGAGCTCCAGTCCCTCAGCTCCTTCCACCAGCATTTACTGAGACCCTACCATGCACACAGTGCCATTCTAGGCATGGTGAATAGAGTAGTGAGCAAAGCAGATGAAAACTTCCCTTTTAGGCTGCTAATATTGTGGATTGGAGTGCAGAGTGGTAAAAAAGAGAATAATGGGCATATTTTACAACCTGTTAAGTAATCAACATACTTAGTAGAAAAATAGCGAAGATAACAATTTTAGATGCAATGTCCAGAGGTGCCCTCACTAAGCAAGTGTCATTTTAGTAAAGATCAGAAAGAAGCAAATAGTTGGGGCGTATGATTATCTGGGCAAATAGCATCAAGGCAAAGAAAACGAAAAGCGCAAAGTCCCTGAGGTACATTATGACTGTGACACTGAGAAACAGCAAAAATGCAGTGTTAATGGGGCAGTCATCAGTTCTCATTTTTCAGAAGATTTTGCCTTTAGAAAGATAAAGGAAGTTCCAGGAAGATGCCTTTCTGTGTGTGTTGATTTTCATTTGCCTCCAGCTCAAAATAACCATGCCAAATAGCATATTTGAGGGTAGCACATTTCTGGTTCCTTATACAAGCAGAATGGAAAACAAAATCCTACCACTTTGTTGCTATACCTTTATCAATTCAGATCCTTGCCTTTCACATGCATACAGGTGCTAAGTCCTGCAGAATCTTGCTGATTCTGCTTTAAGCTTAACAAGCTCTCAAGGCCGGGTCTTTAATGATTTATATACTGACAACTTAAAATATTTCTGTTCTTTCAACCAGAAGATCTCCACAGACTCTTTCCGCATGCAAATTTTATTGGCTGTTAGACAAAGTAACAAACATGAAGTTGTAGAAAGGTCATTCAAAGCAAGGCCAGGTTCCTCCAAGATGCTTCTTTTGGGGAGAGGAGGTGGAGAGGGTGCATCTGAATTATCACCGCATTTCTCTTCACTTATCAAATTAGGACAAAGAACTTTTGTTGGTAGTAAAATGCTACCAAAATCCTGGGTGATTTTCAGTGGTAAGATAGCCATTTCAGGAGAGAACAGTCTTTTCTCTCTTGTCATGAGAATGGAAAATTTCCAATTACCCTAGTGAGAGAAGGAAGCTGTTCTGACCAAGTTCTCACAAGTCATCGGTCACTCTAACTTTTAATTCATTTATCCAAAGCATATTCATTGAAGGTCATATTACCAAAATGGTCCAAAGCTAAACTCAAGTCCCCAAGTGAAAGTGAAAGTGAAGTCGCTCAGTCGTGTCTGACCCTTTGCGACCCCATGGACTGTAGCCTACCAGGCTCCTCCCTCCATGGGATTCTCCAAGCAAGAGTATTGGAATGGGTTGCCATTTCCTTCTCCAGGGGATCTTCCCGACCCAGGAATCGAACCCGGGTCTCCAGCATTCCAGGCAGGTGCTTTAACCTCTGAGCCACCAGGGAAGTCCCCAGTAGACATGTAAAGCTCATAATTCATGATGAAATGTCTACTGTCATTCCTAAATTGCTTGGGGACAGTATTCTAGGCTTTTTGTTGGAACCCAGTTAAAGAGAGGCATTGGTCAGCACAGGGAATATTGTATAGGATTTTTCTTTCGCCTCTCCCACCTTTCAGGTCTCCCAGCTTATAAGCTAATTGGGAAAGTAATATATAAAACTATAAAAGTTTATAAAGCATATGCATATTAAATAATGACATAAGACAACAATATAATATATATCACAAGATTATATATATGGGCAAATAATATGATATTGTACATTCACAGGAGGGAGAGATCTTTGTGGGCTGGAATATGGTGGCAGGGGAAGGGAAGATCATGGTAGAGATTTGGGAAATTCAGGTGGTTGCAAAATGTCCAGAAAGGGCAGACAAAGCATCAGGAAAAATTGTTCTTAAAAGGGCAGATAATGGTGTTCCTCAGGAGCCTGAGAAAATACTTGGGGGAACTTGGGTTATCCCCCAAAATGGGTGTGCCCTCCTGCCTTTCAATGGGTAGAGGTCGGATAACCCCACTGTGATACCCAGGAAATACCACACCAAGAGCTGTTCCCCCAAGCAGTCCACCAGTCCCACTCAGTTCAGAAACATTACAGAATCATAAGAAAATGTTCCAGGAGTAAAGGTTTACTCTTTTTTTTTTTTTCACTTTACAATACTGTATTGGTTTTGCCATACATTGACATGAATCCACCACAGGTGTACATTTTAAACAATAACAAGCAAGCCACTAAATGTTTTGGAACAAACAGATAACTCTTTCTCACTCACCTCCTAAATAGGTATAAATCATTTCCAAAAAGTTTGTGGAAAACTGTAAGATTTTCCTCTGTGGTAGGCCAATGCTGAATTACCACTTAATGGATTCTAAGGGTTCAGGCCAACAAATGTCCCCTTAAATCAGTGGTTACCTTGTACCTTTAACTGGCATATTTAATGTACTATGTGTATGTGCATGCTCAGTCACTCAGGCATATCCGATTCTTTGCGACCCTTTGGACGGTAGCCCACCAGGCTTCTCTGCCCATGGGATTTTACAGACAAGAATACTGGGGTGGGTGTCATGCCCTCCTCCAGGGGACCTTTTTGACTCAGGGGTCGAACCCTCAACTCATGGCTCCCGCACTGGCAGGTGGGTTCTTTACTACTGAGCCACCAGGGAAGCCCCTTCATGTATTATGATTTCTGTTAAAAACAGAGAAAACTTAAAATTGAAGGATAAGGTAAAAAGTTAATAGTCATTTCTAATTTTCTCTTGACATTTTATAGAATTAGATAAGCTGACTTTTTCAGGCAGGAAAATGGCAAAGCCCTGGTCATGCCTTCAGAAAAGACACTGTCTCCTCCTGCCCAGACCGGTGGCCACTGCCAGTGAGAGTTTATGGAGAGAACCATGATCTCTGGCAGATATGTGAATCTGATCATGCACTATCCACAGTTACTTGTTTTGAATTGTTGCTTTACACACAGTTTTGAACTTTCCACTATGAAGGTATATTTGCTATTCCAGAAGAATATTTATTTGAAAGTTTGTTGGTTTGCTTTATATTATTAATAAGCATTTAGACATATGGTACATATGTCTCCATTTGCACTCTTGCCTGGGCCCTGAAAATATAAAATGAGAATACCCAGGCATTCTCCTGTGTAAGAAGTCAAGTGCCAATGTGTGAGCATCCATGATGGGCCAGAAACTGACTCTACTTTTGTCATTTTACTTAAACCTCCCAGCGATTTTATGAGGTTAAACAGATATATGAACAAACTGAGGATCAGAAAAGTTAACATCTTTGGCCAAGATCACATAGCTGAAAAGCAAGGGCCTGGAAATCCAACAAAATCTTTCCAACCACAAAGCATTCTCTTTCCACTAGTTATGCCTTAATTTAATTCAGTGTTGATGCAGGTAAAATGGCAGCTTAGCTGCTCTTCACTTTCGTTTTCATTTAGAATGGGGAAAATGAACCAACAACTGCCTCCTTATCCAAGCAGTGTCTCCTTGGAGAGACCCAGACTCTACAAGCATGTCTTTTCCAAGTTCCTTGTAATAGTAATGAGATGCTCTCTCAAGGATCCCAAGGTGCTCCTTTGAAGCTCTTTTGCTTCTAGGAATATCAACAGATAGTCTTTCATTGGTGCAAATCAGGAGGACAAAACTGTTCCTCACTCGAAGATAAAATGGAGGAAAAGCAAACTGCTGGATGAGGAGTTGTATTCTGAAGTCATGTGTGTGTGTGTGTGTGTGTGTGTGTGTGTGNTTATCGTTACCACCTTTCTAAATTCCATATGTATTAGTATACTGTATTGGTGTTTTTCTTTCTGGCTTACTTCACTCTGTATAACAGGCTCCAGTTTCATCCACCTCATTAGAACTGATTCAAGTGTATTTTTTTTAATGGCTGAGTAATACTCCATTGTGTATATGTACCACAGCTTTCTTATCCATTCATCTGTTGATGGACATCTAGGTTGCTTCCATGTCCTAGCTATTGTAAACAGTGTTGCGATGAACGTTGGGGTACACGTGCCTCTTTAAAAGTAGCTTCTTTTTGCTTTTAGCTCCACTGAAAAATATAACTGTCAAAGAGGTGGATCCATTTCCCTATTACTTTTATTATCTTTCAAACTCACATATCTGGTCATGTTATTCTCCTTTAAAATGCTTCAGAGGGTGAGGGTGGGATGATATGGGAGAATGGCATTGAAACATGTATAATATCATATGTGAAACGAATCACCAGTCCAGGTACGATGCAGGATACAGGCTGCTCGGGGCTGGTGCACTGGGATGACCCAGAGGGATGGTATGGGGAGGGAGGTTGTGGGGGGGTCAAGATGGGGAACACGTGTACTCCTGTGGCAGACTCATGTTAATATATGGCAAAACCAATACAATATTGTAAAGTAGCCTCCAATTATAATAAATAAATTTATATTAAAAATAATAATTTTAAAAATAAAATGCTTCAGTAATTCCAACAACTTGGTAGATCAAATCTTAGTTCTCTAAGATGACATTCAAGGCCTTTTAATATCTGAATCAGGCCAGTTATTTCATCTCTAGTGCTTGCCATTTCCTGCATGATCTATCCTTTAAAATAGGCCAAAAGAGGTGCCATGCCCCAAACAGGCCTCACCTTGTCACATCAAGGGCTTACACTGAGGCCTTTGTCTTGTTCACTATGCCTCAAAATTGTATTTATTCTTGAAGATGCATTTCAGAATAATCTATACACTAAAGCCTTCTCCAACCTAGACAAGTGACTACCAAGTTTTGAAATACAAACATAAATAAGGGAGTCTTAATATTGGACTGCTCAGTTTTATTTTGTCAAGTAAGAACACACACATACCTATCATAATATATAGGGCAAGTTAGAAACAGAAAGGAAGCATATAATCTCAGAATAAATGACACCTTTTTGAGTTAGTAAATTTTGTTTTTATAAAAATTTCACTCATTAGGTTTTTCCTAATTTTCTCATTTGCCACAGGTAAGCAAACCAAAAAAGAAGCCGTGGACTCACATTTGGGAACTGTCCGAGACTACGGATAGAATTATTTCATTAAGTGTCTTCTAATTTTGGACTGATCAAAAAGTTCCTTCAATTTTTTCCATAACACCTTATGAAAAACCCAATTAATATTTTGGCCAACCCAATACTTCATACAGATTTGCTATACTGAGTTAAAACTATTTTATTGAATCTCTTTTACTCTCTTCTCATTGAGTGTTAAATTTTTGAGTATAGGGATTATCACTATTATTCTCCATATTCTAAGCATCTGGTACATCATAGGTGCTCAATGAATATCTGCAAAATAAATATTCATACAAATGACTCTGCATGTAGAAGGTATGCCAAGGCAGACCAGTCCCCAAAATCTTCCTTATCGTTCTGGTTAAAGAATCAACTGCCACTGCATGAGACACAAGAGGTGCAGTTTAGGGGTCAGGAAGATTTCCTGGAGTAGGAAACGGCAACCCAACTCAAGTATTCCTGTCTGGAAAATCCCATGGACTGAGGAGCCTGGTGGGCTACAGTCCATGGGACCACAAAGAGTTGGACGCAACTGAGCACAAGCATAGCTCCATTTCCAGATGTTTTTTATTATTGATATTTCCTGCACCATATAATGTCACCTGTGAGACACTTCTCACACAAGGTGCTGAACAGAATGTCAAGCAATGTTCCCCTAGGTTATAACCATCCTCTCCTTTATCACCATCCTTTAAAGTCATGGGCTTCCCCGGTGGCTCAGACGGTGAAGAATCCTCCTGCAATGCGGCAGACCTGGGATCGATTCCTGGGTTGGGAAGATCCCCTGGAGGTGGGCATGGCAATCCAGTCCAGTATTCTTACCTGAAGAATCCCTGTGGACAGAAGAGCCTGGTGGGCTACAGTCCATGGGGTCACAAAGGGCTGGACACAACTGAGTGACAAAGCACAATTTAAAGGTATCCTCTTTTGTGTAACCTTCCAGGGATTTTTACAAAATGAGCATTTCACCTGCTTTTTGTGGTCATTAGTTAGGATGGTTTAGGTTATAAATAATAGGAGTGCAACTCAAACTCAATTAAACAAAAAAGTAATTCATTGATTTATGTAACTGAGAAGTTTCTCAGCTAAAGCTTGACTCAACAGTTCACTGATGCCATTTTGAACTTGATTTCTCCTTATTTTGTCCTTCTGCCTTCAGTGTGGTTTTATTCATTCAGCACTGGTCCCTTTCATGGTCTTTCAACATCTCCACACACTATATTCTTTTTATTCCTCATATTTCAAAAAAGAATATAATTTTTCCTTCATTCCCACAAATTCCGTTTAATAATAGTTTAGGTTACCTGACCGCATCTGAACCGAGGTTAGTGGAATAAAATGGAATGACTAATTGCAATCTTAAGTTCTAACACTGAAGCTAGAACATAGAGATAGAGTCCACTTTCCAGGAAACACGTAAATCCCCACATGAAACTGTAGGATTGGTACAAAGAAATAGAGCAGTAGCAATTGTTGGCACAAACACCCACTTCGTTCGGTACAAGTGATCCTTTTCTGAAGTTATAAGTATTCTCAAAAACATTAGGACTTTCACAAATATGGTTATTTTAAAATCTTTCTCCCTCTTAAAGAAAATGATACCTTCCCCCAACTCTTATTCCACCCCCACAAAAAGCAGTCACATTATTCTTTCCTTAACAAAGTAGAATTTAAAGATCTCTTCTAGAAAAAGATGGATGATGATAAAGGAGCTGTTTCAAGAGCTGACCCAGAAAGTAATGATTAATTATATTCTTTCAGGCTGAACTGTCCAATGTACTAATACTAGAGGGCATCATCTTTCTTCTAGTTTCTAAAGAGGCCAAAAGATTCTTTGCCTGTGGCAGTGAGATATGAATGGAAGGTTAGTCACTTGATCTTTCCACAGAAGCAATAATTCATTGCCTCCAAGAAGAGCTCTCCAAGGAAGCACATTGGAGGGACTATATAAAACCAGTCCTCTCATCTAAAATGGACAGATTCTTAGAAGCTGTTTTAATGAACACCTGCTTTTACCTGAAGAATTCAGATTGGCTACCTATTTAAACTGAATTCCCCTATGGACTAAATCGGATGGACTATTATTATCTAAAAAATGACTAAAGGTTTCTTATCTTAAAGGGATAATAAGACTAAAATTTTGTCATAGAATTTTTAGTTAACTCAGATTTCAACTCCAGTTAGATTTTTAAATACCCTTGAAGTAAACTGCTGTAGAAATGACCCCAGGGAATTACGTCTTTCAGTATCCACGCACATTGGGTATTACACACACACACACCCCCACACCCACACACACACCCACACACACACACACACACACACACACTGCGCTTCCCTAGCGGCTCAGTTGGTAAAGAATCCACCTGCAATATGGGAGTCTGCCTGAAATGCAGGAGTCCTGGGTTGGATCACTGTGTCAGCCAGATGCCCTGGAGAAGGAAATGGCAACCCACTCCAATATTCTTGCCTGAGAAATCTCATGTGCAGAGGAGCCTGACAGGCTACATACAGCCCCTGGGGTCACAAGAGTCAGACTTAACAACTTAATGACTTAATAACTAAACCACCACCACCACACACACACACACACACACACACACACAGATTCTGAGCTTGGCCATATAACTTGCTTTGGGTGATAGAACATTATCAAACATCACAACAAAGGCTTGTAAAGCACTAGCCTAATGGGAACTAATCCACCTTTATGTGGACAAGCCCAAATAGCTCTGGGAGGATACGAGAGCTTATGGAGTCAAGTCCCTGCTGTTTGAGCCACCCCAGCTATTTAAGACATCCTAGCCAAACCCTAGGCTGCAGTCCATAGGGTCGCTAGCAGTCAGACATGACTGAGCGACTTCACTTTCACTTTTCACTTTCATGCATTGGAGAAGGAAATGGCACCCCACTCCAGTACTCTTGCCTGGAGAATCCCATGGATGGAGGAGCCTGGCAGGCTGCAGTTCATGGGGTCACTAAGAGTCAGACACAACTGAGCAACTTCACTTTCACTTTTCACTTTCACGCATTGGAGCAGGAAATGGCAACCCACTCCAGTGTTCTTGCCTGGAGAATCCCAGGGACAAGGGAGCCTGGTGGGCTGCTGTCTATGGGGTCGCACAGAGTCGGACACGACTGACGCTACTTAGCAGCAGCAGCCAAAGCCCAGCTGCACATATGAGTCCCATCAGCACCATGTGGAACAGAAATGAAATGTACGAAACTGAGCTCAACCCATCCTGCCATGGTAAAGAATTATAAGCAAATAAATGGATGTTGTTTTGAGGCATTAATTCTTGGGCTACACTGGTAGATAATAAACTACTACTGGCACAACTTTTAAGACTTTAGAACAACTACACATCTTAGCCTACACAGTAGGTGACCAATAAATGTTTAGTGAAATATTTAATAAATTAATTTAATCTAATTGTGCCGGTCATCCATTTGAATTGTATATTTGTAAAAAGCTTTTCTAACAAAATGTCAGAAAAGATTAAAGATTTCACAGAAAAATTAATTTGGCCTTTATTTATTCAAAAGAAGACAGATAGGATGCCATCTTCAACTTAGTTGAATAAAGTCACAAGGTAAACTTTAATGGTAAGGGAAGTAATTGACCTGTAATACTTAGTTTGCTTTCTGACCCTTGATACATGTTATAAAACCAATAACACTGAGGATGGCTGTGAATACTGATGATGACTATAAACTTCTCAAGGATGGGGCTATTTTAGTCCATATTTTATTCATGGTACATTATTTACAATATCATGGATATATTTTGAAGGTGAGGTTCATGATGACAAGGAAAAAATTAGATAATGAGTGGAGCAGGGAGGATTTTCAAATCCTAAAAGATGATGCTGTGAAAATGCTGCACTCATTAAGCCAGCAAATTTGGAAAGTTCAGAAGTGGCCACAGGACTGGAAAAGGTCAGTTTTCGTTCCAATCCCAAAGAAAGGCAATGCCAAAGAATGCTCAAATTACCACACAATTGCACTCATCTCACACACAGCAAAGTAATGCTCAAAATTCTCCAAGCCAGGCTTCAACAGTATGTGAACCATGAACTTCCAGATGTTTAAGCTGGATTTAGAAAAGACAGAGGAACCAGAGATCAAATTGCCAACATCCATTGGATCATCAAAAAGAACACAAGAGTTACACAAAAACATCTATTTCTGCTTTATTGACTATGCCAGAGACTTTGTCTGTGGATCACAACAAACTGTGGAGAATTCTTCAAGAGATGGGAATACCAGACCACCTGACCTGCCTCCTGAGAAATCTGTATGCAGGCCAGGAAGCAACAGTTAGAACTGGACATGGAACAACACTCTGGCTCAAAAGAGGGAAAGAAGTACATCAAGGCTGTATATTGTCACCCTGCTTATTTAACTTCTATGCAGAGTACATCATGAGAAATGCTGGGCTGGAAGAAGCACAAGCTGAAATCAAGATTTCTGGGAGAAATATCAGTAACCTCAGATATGCAGATGAAACCACCCTTATAGCAGAAAGCAAAGAAGAAATAAAGAGCCTCTTGATGAAAATGAAAGAGGAGAATGAAAAAGTTGGCTTAAAGCTCAACTTTCGGAAAACTAAGATCATGGCATGTGGTCCCATCACTTAATGG
>SJYX01001647.1:467811-483094 GCA_006410675.1 Oreotragus oreotragus | reverse complement strand
AATTAAAAGATGCTTACTTTTTGGAAGGAAAGTTGTAACCAACCTAGATAGCATATTAAAAAGCAGAGATACTGCTTTGCCAACAAAGGTCCGTCTAGTCAAGGCTATGGTTTTTCCTGTGGTCATGTATGTATGTGAGAGTTGGACTGTCAATAAAGCTGAGAGCTGAAGAATTGATGCTTTTGAACTGTGGTGTTGGAGAAGACTCTTGAGAGTCGCTTGGACTGCAAGGAGATCCAAACAGTCCGTCCTAAAGGAGATCAGTCCTGGGTTTTCTTTGGAAGGCCTAATGTTGAAACTGAAACTCCAGTACTTTGGCCACCTCATGCGAAGAGCTGACTCATTGGAAAGACCCTGATGCTGGGAGGGACTGGGGGCATGAGGAGAAGGGGACAACAGAGGATGAGATGGCTGGATGGCATCATGGACTCGATGGACATGAGTCTGAGTGAACTCCGGGAGTTGGTGATGGACAGGGAGTCCTGGCGTGCTGCAATTCATGGGGTCGCAAAGAGTCGGATATGACTGAGCAACTGAACTGAACTGAATCTTTCCAATTTATTATCTGTTAGACTCCCTAGGAATTTTACTTTAATAATATTAGTTCAATGAATTCTCTCTTCTATGTCTAATAATCTATTACACTCATCTCTCATGCCTATAATTTCAAGGATTATGTTCTTTATTCACAAATGTCTGTTTTTCTCTTTTCTATTCTATCTGATATTTTTATACAATTTTATTTTTTCATTGTGCTATGTATTTATTCTTTATCTTTCCAATTACCTTAAATTTTCTTATTTTATAGTTTCTTTCTGATTTAAAATGCTTAGATCTTAGAATACTAAGTATTCTGTTGGTTGTACCTGCTCAATCTTGCTATGTAATATGTAGTTTTTAAACATGAGTTCATCTTCAAGGAAAAATATTTGTTCCTTGGGATTCCTACGTATTCTAGTTTGTAAAATTATTAGAATGAAATGATTTCAGCCTTTTTGATGCCTAGAGAGTAAGGAGTTTCAACAGTTGGGCACTGTTTTTAAGGACCTGATAGGATGCCAGGTGCCTTTTGGCTACTTCTGGACAGAACCCCAGGTTCCAGCCCAACTGTACCCCTCAGTAGTTATCTAAGACAAACTTGCTCCTCCCCTCTCCCAGATAACGTGTCTTATAGTAGCTGTAATTCCTAGTGTATCCTAAGCACACAGTCAGAATCAGTCTCCGCACAGTCATCTTTCTTCCTGTTCTCTCTTCGCCATCTTAAGCTTTTGCTTCACTCCCCTCCTTTTGGTAACATGTTAATCCAGTTTGGTCTTTGGCTCTACCTCCTGAAATTCCTCCTCCTCTATGTGCACTGGAATGACTTGCTACAATCCTGTTTTGAGTTACAAAGTAAGGGTATGCTCAGATGACTCTGATCTCAAATGGGAGCACACACAGTATATACACAGAATTTGGGAGGATTTTTCACATTATAAAATTTATTTATGAATCTGAGACTAAGTTTTATGAAGAATAAAAATAACAAAATTGGCCTTCAGAATATTGGCCTTAAATCTACCTAACAGAAAAATTGCCAAAAACAAACAATAATGGTTCTACAAAAGTTTAAACTTGGGGTAGAAGAATGGTGGGCTCAGTCACTCAGTCATGTGACCCCATGGACTGTAGGCCCCCAGGTTGCTCTTGCCCAAGGAATTTTCCAGGCAGGAATACTGGAATGAGTTGCCATTTTCCTCCTTTAGGGGATCTTCCCAACTCAGGGATCCAATCTGCTTCTCTTGCATCTCCTGCGTTGACAGGCAGGTTCTTTACCACTAGCACCACATGGGTAGCCCCAGAAGAAAGATGTAGTTCCAGAAAAACTAAAAATGGTTCATTCTTCTGACAAGATTCTTGAAAAAAAAACAGTATCAATAAAAAAAATTGCAGGGTCATAAAAAATGGGCCTAATTCTCTAAAATTAATGGTAACTGTATTTCTCATTAAGCAAACTCACTAGAAATAGCACTATGTGAACAGTGAAAAAAAAAGTTTTTTTAAACTGAGTTTCTGAATTTAGAAATAGAAAATTGATATGCACTCAACTCTAGAGGATATCTATAAAATTTCTCTTTATTACACAAGTCTTGGAAAAAGAAACCAGAGAGTAAAGGGATGGTAGGGACAAAGCAGAGATCTCCATGCCATTACCCACAACATCCATGAGGGACAGAAACTGGGAGCAGAAACCTATTCCCAAAGCCACACATACTGGGAAACATGCGGGGAGTGGAGGGGTAGAGATGGTTAGGGTATATCCACTCATTTAGCAATGTTCCACGAGAACTCTCTTCGTGGAAGGCACTGCTGTGCTGAGCAGGGAAGGAGATGAACGCTAATTCAGATGAATCCTCTATCCTCTAAAATTTTCTAATCTTGTATAAAACAAAAATAGGATAAAATGTCACATCAAAGTCCCACATGAGTAATACAGTAAAAAATTAAACACATCCAGGAGATAGCAAAAAAAAATTTTTTTTCCAGTTTTTAAGAACCTACTTCTGGTTAAAGAAATAAGTAAAAGTTTATTACTAGTTAGGTAGGAGATGGTGGGTCCTAGAGCGAGCCCCTGGAGTGTGTTCCTTGTGGATAGAAACCCCATAACAGCAGAATCAAGAAAGGAGCTGGACCTTGCCCAAATAAAATAAAAAGACCACGTATTTCTCTTTCTCAAAGTCAGGAAGACCCTCCTGACTACACATACACAGAAAGACCTGCTGGAAGTCAAAAAGAGAGCGGGCATCCCCCTCCAGTAAGTGATGCCAACCTACCCTCAGGCCTTTTCACTAGAATCCACCTTGGCTACGCGAGATGCGCACACACACATGGGAGGATCCTGAGATAAACCAAATATAACTTCAGAACCAGAAACCCAGAAAATGTCCCACAGAAGTGATTCAAACTGCTAGGCGGGCACGGCTCTCTCTGATCCCTCCCACAGGTCTATCCACATGTGCCCTTTTCCCTCCTAATAGACACTTTCCTTGTTTCACACTAACTTTCCATCTCAGTGTGGAAATTCATCACATAGCTGGCAGGAAGAGCCTTGTCACTGCTCACTGGTCCTTGGTCCACACCTCGCCGTGGTCTAGCAGCTCGAGTTCAGTGGTCTCACCCCACGGCCCGACCTCAGTCTCTGACCCGAGACCAAAATCACGCTGCACACTGTTGCAGGCTAAGACCACCCATGAGCTCCAGGCCGGGAATTCCCTGAAGACGGTAAGGTTTTCTCAAATGTGTAGTCAGAGAAAAAGCAGTCCCAAGCCTGTCATCCCCATTTATGTCTTCAGTGTAAAACAGAAGGGCACTCTCAGTGTTGGGAACACAAGACCGTTTGAGAGGCATACGATGCTTCAGCAGCTGGTTACAGCTGGCCACCCCCAAAATGCCATTCTCAGTTTCTTGGCTCTAATAGAAAAGAAACAAAATGCTATCCAGAGCTACAAAGCCCTGTTCAACATCATCCAACAGCCAGGAATCGCCCCCGCTGATGGGACCTGACGCCCTGGCCAGGGAGATTCAGCCTCGGCTCTTCCCAGCACACAACTGGGGCCTCCTGGACAGGAATTTCACTTCTCAGGGTTCCTGCCTGCACAGAGAACAGCAGCACAGCTGAGATTATCTCTAAAGCCCATCTCGTCCTGGATTTTATGAGACTAAGAGATTTCTAAGATGCCAAGTGCCACGCTGCTCATTTAATGAGAACATTCACATAAGCTAAGCTCAGCAAAACTGCAGAGCTGCTAGTGCCGTCTTAAATAGGAATTTACTACAGACTCACTCTTCTTCGCTTTTCCTGGATGTTCATAGAGAGCCCTGCCCTCTACAACTTGGGTAAATGGGTATTATTTTCCCCTCTTAATCATCACACAGCAAGTCTCCAAATCCAAGTGCAAAAACAGTGGCTCCTCAGAGGCGACAACATGCAATTAGATGTCTGCAGTTTTACATATTCCAAGCAAGCAATTTAAAATGTCAAATAGTGAGCCATTTCTCTGTGCTCCATAAAGACTCCCCCTGATTCCCCCAGACAACCCATTTGCAGAATTGCTAGTAAATCAACATAATTTGTTTTCCCTGAGACTGCGTTCTGCTAGGGAAACCTCCTTCAAAACTGCTGAAGCTGCTGCAATTATATAAAATTATTACATCTCACAATAAGGAACTTCCCTATAATTGGTCATGCAAATGAGGGACAATAATATATATATATAATTTAGACAGTCTGACTGTTGTTCCCAAGTTAGTTTAATTTCGTCAGTGTTCCCTGTGTTTTATAAAACCCCAGAATTCTACAATTCAGCAGATATGAGCTATCCCGGAGACAGACATTTTGCATGCACAAATTCAAATATTTAGTATGTAATTCATGTTAAATATTTGCAGTATTTAAATGCAAATATACCATCACTGTGATGTCTGTCACAGCAGAATGGAGAATAATTAGACTTCATTTTAACGCAGTTGACAGACAGTTTTTCCAAAAGTCTCACAGAAAGCCTGCAGGCAAGTCAGCAATGCCCAAGTCCACACACCTGGCACCACCAAAGAAAATGGATCAGAGTCCAAGGTGGGGAACTTTGTGATGCTCTTTCCCCAGAAGACGGAGCAGCCCTAAGGCTCACCCTTGAATGGTGTAGAGGTATGGAGATAGCCTTGCTCAAAGAATGTCCCTGAAATGTAAAAAGGCAATTTATTGTGGTGGCAAAAAGAATACTCAAAGAAACTCAGGAACAATGGCTCCCAGTATAGCCTTACTAGATCTATGATCACCACACCTATGGCAAATGTTTGCTATTACACACAAGTTAAGGCAAGAATGTAGTCTTAGGTCAGGGGTTGAATCTCAGTTTTAAGGTCTTAGCTGCATGAGTCTTTTTACAAGGTTCTAGCTCTCTGAACCATAGCTTCTTCATCTATAAAATGAATCTGGTGACAAGAGGGGAGGATAAACTGTTTACCTGATATACAGTCAACTGTAAAACATTTAGCCTGCACGCAAAAATTACCCTAGGCAAGGTTGTGAAATGAGTTGAGACTGCCTAGAGTCCCTTCTCGGAGAAGGCAATGGCACCCCACTCCAGTACTCTTGCCTGGAAAATCCTGTGGACGGAGGAGCCTGGTAGGCTGCAGTCCATGGGGTCGCCAAGAGTCAGGCACGACTGAGCGACTTCACTTTCACTTTTCACTTTCATACATTGGAGAAGGAAATGGCAACCCACTCCAGTATTCTTGCCTGGAGAATCCCAGGGACGGGGAGCCTGGTAGGCTGCCGTCTATGGGGTCGCACAGAGTCGGACACGACTGAAGCGACTTAGCAGCAGCAGCAGCAGCAGCTTCCCTTCTCTCCCCGCAATTTTTTACTTTTCTTTAAACTTACACCCCCTTCCTTTATGCTATTTCCTTCTCCCAAGCATAACTTAGCCATACTAAGATTAGGGAGATACAGAGTATTAGCAGTATTTATACTCAACATGCTGTAGAAGCTGAGAGCACAATATCTAGAGTCAGACAGATCTGGGTTCAAATCCTGATTCCATCCTTCTCTAGTAACATGACCGTAGGCAAGTTAATTCATTTCTCTATGTCTCAAATTCTCCATCTATAAAATGGGGATAATGCTAATAACTACCTGTATAGAGTTGAGGCAAAGACTGAAATGTTCATGACATGGTTAGTATTGTGTTAAAGTGAGTGTCTAATGGGCTTCTCTGGGCGCTGAGATGGTAAAGAATCTGTCTGCAGTGTGGAAGACCCAGGTTTCATCCCTGGGTGGGGACGATCCCCTTGAGAAGGGAATGGCTACTCACTCCACTATTCTTTCCTGGAGAATTTCATGGATAGAGGAGCCTGGTGGGCTACGGTCCATGGGTTTGCAAAGAGTATGGCTCTGGTTATATTTAGTCCCTCATTCTGCTAATAGCTCAAGTTTAGCTTATACATAAATCTATCTTTACACAGGAACTTGAACCACATTTCCCCTCTCCTGCTCAACTGATTTATAAAAATCCATTACAGTCTTTATATTCTACCTCTTTCAATTTTACTTCGTTCTCTTGAGTCCTGCATGTACTTCCCTTATTCTCTCCAATCTTTCTGTAGAGGAAAAAAAAGGCAGTCCCTTGAGTTCTACTTTCCTAGGAGTCCACCCTCAAATTTCTAGCATCATTAGTTCCTTCTCATTCATTCCTCTGTGCCTCCAATTATGCAACAATCTTTGAATGACCATCTCTTATTTGCCAATCTTGGTTAGGAACTGGGAATACAAAAACAGCAGAAACTGCCTTCAAACAGGTCTGCAGGATGGATCAAAGAGATATATTTGAAAGACATTAAGGAGTCAACATCAACAGGACTTGAGACTGATGGATGTGGCAGGCTAGGAGCAAAGTTCACTCTTAAATTCCTCCCCAAGTTTCTTTAAAAGGTTGTGTATGAATATGCTTTTGTCTGAATATTCTCTCTACCAAGCACCACTATAAGGGAGACTATGCAACATCAGGAGTATTAACATAATGGGGAGACATTTTTAGCTTCTGGAAATACATAGACTCACACACATGTATTTTCATGGAAAAAAAATTTTTTTTTTTTTTTAGAAAAAAAGTTCTAGCTGAAACTGACTCATGGAAAGCAAAACTTAGGTACATAAATACAAGATTAAAAAGATTATTTGGGACCTTCAGAGTCTTTAAGAATAATTTTTCATCTCAAAGTTGTGAAGATCTTTTAAAAGCCAGGGCTCTACTGATGAAAAGTACAAAATAGCATCACTGAATGTGCTTCACTTTGCAAAGGAAAGCAAAGGCTTTTCTGGAACTGCACAGTTGAGTCAACAAGAAACTCAACTTAAAATTGCTCTGCAAAAATAATGTAAAAGGTTAACAGTTAGGAGATGACTTGCTTACTGTGTCCTTATAAGGGACATAAGGAAAGGGAATGGGGTTGTGAGATTTGGGAAAATAGGGATGAGAAAGTAAAGATGGGAAAGGAAAAATTTATACTAGGAGATCAATGCCTCCTAGTAACATGGCTGCAACCCAGAGCCAAGAAGAAAACAGAGTTGGTATGTGGTACATATGTTGCATATGGATAGACCCCAGAGGCAGCAACATGTGCGTCCAGAGTTGTTTGCTTTTTCTGCAATATAATCCACTTCTCTCACCCTCTTTGCCTCCCTAAAACTCAGTAAAGTCTATTTAAAACATTTTGCACCCATTAGGTGAAGAATATATAAAGGAAGGGCTATATCCATGCACAGGTGAAGAGAAGTAGGGAAGCCTCTCAACAATGTGGAAAAGCTTCCTGCAGGCAGGCAAAAAAGAAAAGGCAGAGAAGCCCGGAGCAGTGGTTCAAAGGGAGGTGTGGCCAACAAAGAGACCCAGTGTTCCCTGGCAGCGCCATCCTTGCAAGGAGGAGTCGACTTCCTAGGCTCACAAGAGCTACAGACTCAGATGACTGTTTTTTTGGATGTTAAAGTAAAGAAGTAACAAAAATGCTAGTGATCTTGGGGAAATTGGCACACAAGGAAAGTTCTTAGAGAAGAAAATGAGCCAGGTTTATAAAAGCGGGTCAGAATGCAATCTACTGCAGACTGAATCTACTTCATTCAATAGGGCATAAGCAAAAAACACAAAAGGTCCCAAATCCCAGGCCTCCCTCCCCAAAAAGAGTTTCTAAGGGTCTTTGACCTTCATAAAGGCATGGTTGAAAGATATTATAAGAAGGAAATCAGCAAAGTTCAACAATCCTAGTCAGGGGCTTCATTCTCCTGTTTATTTCTCATATCAGGGATGTCCTCAGAGATGCATGAAGATCTTCCACTCCCAGAGAAAATTCATGACAGAAATCCAAAGAATTGTCAACTCTTATGCTCAATGTCGGGAAAGATGGGAAATCTGGTACTTCTTTTCATAGCCTTCTCCAGTTTTTAAATCACTTACAGTCAAAAAGCTCTTATCATCAAACCAATGATCTCATACAGCAATCCTAGCTCAATCCATCTTCCGCTGAGTCTCTGTGGAAAAGAAGACCCACCAGCCAGCACTCTCTGAACTTTTCTACAGCTGTGACTAAAGAGTCACAGCGTGACCCCTTCTCATTTTCTCACACAGGCTAGACAACACTGATTTTGCCTCCTGGACCATTTCTCCAGTTCATCCCCTTCACAGTTTCTACTGTTTTAGCTTCTCTGGCTTTCTGCACCTTCATGTTAAATTGAAAAGCAAATCAGAAACAGTACATTTAAGACCAATAAAAAACAGACTAAGAAGATAGATGACTTGACTTTCATATCATAATTGTACTGATGGCATAGTCATTTTGAAACTTTCTCTAAAATGTCAGTATGCACTCAACTTTGGAAACCTGTATCCATTGCGTCAATCTGCTGTGTGCTGAAGCAGTGACATTTTCAATTCTGTTAAACGGTGCTTTGCTCTACTGAAAGATTTCTAAAATATTTAGTTTTAAAAAATCACTTATTAGAGGAGTTGCTCAGGGAATCTACCTGGCATGCCTGAAAGTTCACTTCGACACTGAAAACAGTTATTTTCCATCAAAGCCATTCTTTTTCTGATCCGGTCATTAAGGACCTCTATCTGCCTGATCAAATTACATTTGCTGACAACAGACTTGAGCCTTGATCAACCATCCTCACAAAGGAATCCTCCTTTGAAAAGTGCTCTTCCCTTGCTTTGTGCAGCCTCACCCTCTGGTTTTCTGCTTCCCTCTCTACTATTGCTTCTCACTCTTTGGCTTACTCCTCCTCTTCCTAATGTTTAACTCCTAAAGTTTCTCATAGTCATCTCAAGACATCTTGTCTCCTTTGAAGCACTCCTAGCATCCTTTATGGTTTTAATTACCACTTATAAATCAAGGACTTCCAATGTGTAATTCCAGTCCAGACCTTTATTTGAAACTTCATAAAAATATATCTACTCATCAATATCTCCTTTTAGACACCTAACAAGCAACTCTAACTCCTTGTGTCTAGGACTGAATATACAATTACTCACTTCCCACTGCTTACTCCTACACCTGAAAAATCTGCTTGTTGTGACCCCTACATTTCCTGGCCCAATAGTTGCTCTTGAAAGAAACCTACTGCCATCACTAAGACCTTCTTCATCCTCCACATTCAATCACCCACCTCGACTTCCTAGACTTCTCAAATGCATGTGTTTCGACTTTCGTGGCTCCTTTCTTTATCCCAGTCACTACCGCCTCTCTCCTGGACTTCTGAAAACCCCCTTAATGGTCTCCCAGTCCTATTCTTATCCTCTCCAATAATATCTTCACTTTGCAGTCAGGGTGATGTTTTAAAATACAAAGGTCACAATGTCACTCCCTTGCTTAACATTCTGCAGTGGATTTCTATTACATTTAGTATGAAGGATCAGAAATGTTTGACAGTATCTGCAAGCCCTAATCCTGCCTGATCTACCTTCTGCCTGTTTTCTAACATCAGCTCTCACCGCCCTTCATCTTTCTACGTTACAACCACACTGGTCATCTTTCAGTTTCTTAAATGTATCAGGCTCTTTCCTATCTCATAGTCTCCATATGCACAGCTCCCTCTGCCTAAAATGCTTTCCCACCTATTTTTCTGATAACTGTTACTCTTGTCTAATGTGTTAGCTGGAATAAATGTCTCTTCCTAAAACAAAAAAAAAACTACTGATCCCTGCACTGAGTGTGGCAAAGACAAGAGTAACCACCACATACTCCTAGTGCTCATCAATATTTTTCCAGAATTTCCTGCTGTAAGACAGGGTTTTGTGACTAGCTCCAGTCCACTTGCTGGGGGTAATGACATGACTCTCATCTGAAGGATTTACAACTGAGTAGAACATCTCCAAATTCTCTCACTTGCTTATGCAGCTGAAAGCAGAGAATTTCATGATGGTAGACTTGTAAGACTATAACATGAGTGAGAGATGAAACTGTGTGGAATTAAGCCACTGAAACCTTGAGATTTTTTTCACCACAACATAGTTTAGCTCAAGAACAGTCTGTTAGATCCCATAGTATCCAGTCTCATATCACCTTGTATTATTATTAATAAATACTTGGCAAACAGCACAGTTTTGACATTTAATAAGCTCTGGAAAATATATGTTAAATAAGTAAACAAATGAGTAAAATACCAGACTGTACAGATTGAGAATGATTTCCTTTCAAAGAGATACAAAGGAGTTAAGACAACAGAGTAAAATTCTTTGTTAGGATTCACAGAGGACTCTGGAGATTTATGGTCACCTTTAATAGGATCCTGAGGACTTTACTCATCTTCCAGGGGAACAGACAATAAATGGCAAAGGTAAAATGTAGGTATGTAGGTAAAATGTAGGTAAAATGCCCTGACAGAGTCCCTTTCTGGAAGACAGAGTAGACGTGTATCAGAAGAATTATTTCTTATGCCTGCTTTGCCCAGAAACCTACCTAGATAAACACAATGCTAAAAGAGATTTCATGGGTGAAGGAACAAAAAACCTACTAGCTTCCCTTTCCAGTAACCTACACAAATATAAAAGGCTATGAATAAAACAATTGATCATTTTATTAATTCACTTAAGATATTAGCATAATAAAATAACTTTAATTTTCATAATAAATAAGCAATAACAAATATTAGAAAAAATAAAAATCTGTTTTTGGCTGGAGCATGGTGCAAGTTATAATAGTCTCTCAGAGTTTCATTTCTGTGAAGTGTTACTCTAAAAGAATAATCTTTTTGGGGTACATTTAGTTTTATTCATTTAAAAATTAAGTATTTCTAAGTACAAAGATAGGAGCAACCACCCCTACATGTAGGAGGCCACCCACCAAATTTCTAGGAGGGCTGAAGCCTGGCTCTGCACCTACACCATCCAGGCTCTATTCAGCCTTCTGGAAAAGCACCAGGAAACCACAGAAGCAATGCTCTGAATATAAAATCTGCAAAATTAAGGTGACAAAATGACAGCTAATGTCATGGTCAACAAGGACCCAGAAAATATAATTAAGAGAATTATGATTAGGAAAAACGTAGCAATTACCACACACAACAACAGGGCTGCCATGCCAGAGTTAACCATCCACAACTTCAAGGACACAAGGAATTTAGACACTCATGGTATATTTTCTCAAATTTATTGAGTTTAATTCTTATTTCTATTCTTTCTTTTTTGTTAAAAGTTTATAGCTACTTAGGGATCAACATGACGGAGTAGAAGAAAATCGAGTTCACTTCCCCCACCCCCACCCCCACCACCAAAGACATGAAAAATACATCTACAGTGTGTTCCAATTCTCACTAAAAACAAACAGGAACCTGGCAGACAGATTTATACAACCAAGCCTGTAAGTAAAGACTCACCTGGAGTCAGGCAGGAAGAAAACAGAAGTGATGGCTTTGGGACTTGTACACCTGAAGGGGACCCAGAAGAGGAGGGGATTACATAGGCACAGAGATTCTCCCTGGAGACTGAGCTGTTCAAACCATACACTGGGCCCCCCAGCCTGGAGAAAAGTACTGGCAAGACAAGCCCCGTAGCTGGTTTGAAAACCAGTGGGACTAATAGGAGGGCTGGAGAAAACCAAAACTTTCACTCATGAAGAGTGTGCACTTACTTGCTTACTCCCAGAACAAAGCAAATTGTAAATTGAAAGCAAAAAGTAAATTGAAACTACCTGGGACTCTGGCTAATTTCCTACAACCTACCAAGCACGCACACTGGCCCACACAAAACAACTACTCCAGACCCTCTTGCTGTGCAAGGAAGCTCCTCACTAGGGTGAAAGCCTACTGCTGCCAAGGAGGATGCTCAGATGCAAGGCTCTGGGACCTGACACTGACTCTGAATGTGGAGAAGCAACCATTGCTGGTGCTTGCAGTGTCAGCTGACTGAGAGAGGTTGGAGCTCTGGCTGGTGTGCCAGGACTGTCCCAGAATGAAGCCTGGCCCATACCAAGTACTTGTTCCAGCCACTCTGGCTGAACTGCTGTTCCCCTTTGGGGTGAATGTGCCATTTCTGGGATGGGGCACAGTGCACATTTAAAAGGAACAGGAGCAACTTGGACCCAATCCTCAGGGCTTCTACTCTAGAACCTTGTAACACAATTCTACCCATCAACAGGGCAATTTGGCCACTGAGCATCAGAGAAGCCCCAGTTCACGACTGGTTCATGACCCATCACCTCCATCTCCAGCTCCACTTCTCACCAAGAAAATAGCTTCCAGCACAGCCTGGGGAAGACATGACCTGTGTTCATCTCAGATCCACCTCTCCCACCAAAGCCACTGGTCACACAGAGACTGCATATGAATGCTCCCATACAAGGACATCCCTTCAAGAATGGGGTAGTAGACTATTTTACCTTATTTCATACAGAAAGGCAAGCAAGCTGAATAGAGGAGCTTGTTTCAAATGAAAGAACAAGAAAAAATATCTGAAAAAGCAACTAGTGAGACAGAGATAAATAAGTTACCAGAAAAAGAGTTGAAATCATTAGTAAAAGGAATGCTAATTGAACTAGGGGAAAGAAAAGATGCATACAGTGAAATTTTTATCAAGGAACTAGAAAACATTTTAAAAAAAAGTCAGATGTGAAGAATACAATAACTGAAATGAAAAACACACTAGAAGAAATTAAAAGCAGATTTAGTGATACGTAAGAAAATCCCCTGGAGAAGGAAATGGCAACCCACTCCAGTATTCTTGCCTGGGAAATCCCATGGACAGAGGAACTTGGCGGGCTACAGTCCATGGGGTCGCAAAGAGTCAGACATGACTGAGCGACTTCACTTTTTAAGAACACATAAGTGATCTGGAAGACAGAATAATAGAAATCACCTAATCAGAATACCAAGAGGAAAAATAATATTTAAAAATGAGAACAGATTAAGGGACCTCAAAGAAAACATCAAGCGTACTAACATTTGTATTACAGGAGTTCCAGAAGAAGAGAATGGGAAAATGATAAAAAATGTATTTGATGAAATTATGCCTGAAAACGTCCCAAACATAAAGAAGGAAACAGATATACAGGTAACAGGTACAGAAAGAAAAAAGAGTTCCAAAAAAGATGAAGCCAAAGAAATATACACTTAGATACATAATTATCATAAAATGGAAAAGTTATGATGAAGAGAGAATTCCAAAGGAAGCAAAAGAAAAACACAGAGTCTTATAGAAGAGATTCCCCACAAGGCTGTTGATTTTTTGCAGAAAAAAATTTAGAATTTAGGTCAAAAGGGACTGGCATGATATATTTAAAGTGATAAAAGGGAAAATCCTGCAAACTAGGGAACTCTATTCAGCAAGGTTTTCATTTAGAAAGAGAATGAAGGAGAGATAAAGAACTTTGCAGACAAGGAAACAACAGAAGACTTCATCGATAATAAACCACCCCTACGTGAATTGATAAAGAGTCTTCTCCAAGTGGAAAAGGCCACAACAAGAAGCAAGAATTTACAGGAAATGAAAACTTCCACTAGTAAAGGCAAGTATATAGTAAAGCCTGGATCAAACACTTAAATAATTGAAAATGAAGAGTAAATGAAGAAAACTATAAAATACATTGCATTGTATGTTCTTAACAGGTAAGAAATAGACGTGTAGGAGACATAAGTAATGATAGAAAAAAAATAAAACACAGGGGAGAAGAGTTCAACATGTAAATCTTTTAGGGTATGTTTGAACTTAAATGACAGTTTTTTAAAACTGTATATGGGTTAGGATGATGCTAAAGCTGAAACTCCAGTACTTTGGCCACCTCATGCGAAGAGTTGACTCATTGGAAAAGACTCTGATGCTGGGAGGGATTGGGGGCAGGAGGAGAAGGGGACGACCGAGGATGAGATGGCTGGATGGCATCACGGACTCGATGGACGTGAGTCTGAGGGAACTCCGGGAGATGGTGATGGATAGGGAGGCCTGGCGTGCTGTGATTCATGGGGTCGCAAAGAGTCGGACACGACTGAGTGACTGAACTGAACTGAACTGAACATATATGAGATACATGGTGAGCACAGGTCAAAGACCTAAAACAGATACACAAAGACCAGAGAGAAAGGAACACAAGGGCACTGCTAAATAAAATAATCAAACCACAAAAGAAAAAGCAAACAGAAGAAACAGACAGAGAACTACAAAAAGCACCAGAAACAAAACAGCAGTGAGTATGTACCTATGTACCTCTCAATTATCACTTTGAAAATCAATGGACTAAACCCACACATCTATGGACACTTTATTTTTGACAAAGGAGCAGGAATATACAATGGAGAAAAGACAGACTCGTTAGTAAGTGGTGCTGGGAAAACTTCACAGCTACATGTAAAAGAATGAAACTAAAACACTTTCTAACATCACACAAAAAATAAACTTTTTAAATGCAAAAAAAAAATGGATTAAAGATTTAAATGTAAGGCCAGAAACTATAAAGCTCTTAGAGAAAAATATAGGCAGCACAAACTTTGACATACATCAGAGCAAGATCCTCTTTGACCCACCTCCTAGAGTAATGGAAATAAAAACAAAGTAAGCAAATGGGACTAAATTAAACCTAAAAGGTTTTGCACAACAAAGGAAACAATAAATAAGATTAAGAGACAACCCTCAGAATGGGAGAAAATAGTTGCAGATGAAACAACTGACAAGGGGTTAATCTCCAAAATATATAAGCAGATCAAAGGCAGAAAAACAAATGATCCAATCAGAAATGGACTGAAGACATAAACAGACATTTCTCCAAAGAAGACATACAGATGGCCAACAAAGACATGAAAAGATGCTCAACATCGCTGACTACCAGAGAAATGCAAATCAAAACTACAATGAGGTATCACCTCAAAACCTGTCAGAATGGTCATCATTAAAATATCTACATACAATAAATGCTGGAGAGGATGTGGAGGAAAGGGGAATTCTCTTGCACTGCTGGGAGGAATGTAAATTGACATAACCACTACAAAAGACAGTATGGAGATTCTTTAAAAAACTAAGAATAGAACTACCATATGACCCAATAAAACCACTACTGGGCATATACCCTGAGAAAACCATAACTGAAAGAGATACATGTGCCCCAATGTTTGTTGCAGTACTCTTTATAATATGTAGGACATGGATGCAACCTAGATGTCCACGGACAGATGAATGAATACAGAAATTTTGCCACATATATACAATGGAATATTCAGTCCAGTTCAGTTCAGTCGCTCAGTCGTGTCCGACTCTTTGCGACCCCATGAATC
>SJYX01001647.1:440117-460030 GCA_006410675.1 Oreotragus oreotragus | reverse complement strand
AAAACTTTATTACACAAAAGCTCTGAGCGATCAAGCCTCATCTCTGGCCCCGGATTGAATTCTTCTCCTCCAAGGGCCAAGAATCCTGGAGTCGTGATTCAACAACAACCTTTCAATATCATATTTATCTATATTCATGTACACATCTATGCACAAAACATGTGTAAATAAAGCCTTTTGTCTTCCAAAGATATCTACATTGATTAGTGTATTTGAATTGAGAATATGAATATCAAGAACTATAATTCCCTATAAGATTTTAACAAATCTTAGGATTCATAACATTTACAAAAACTTAAGGCATGAAAAATCTTGGTATCATGTTGTCCAACTTTAGTTTAACATAAAAGCACATGGAGAGATCTGGAAGATCTTATCTGAGATATAGTTAAATGAAAGCAGAAGCTTTAAACCCCAAAGTACATGGATTCAAATCCTTCACCTAACACTTAGCCTAAGCAAGTTACTTATAAGCTTTCCACTTCAGTTTCCTCACCTATAAGACGGGATTAATAGAAGTCAACTTGAAAGGCATTTTAAAGTGTATGTANATCTGAGATATAGTTAAATGAAAGCAGAAGCTTTAAACCCAAAAGTACATGGATTCAAATCCTTCACCTAACACTTAGCCTAAGCAAGTTACTTATAAGCTTTCAGCTTCAGTTTCCTCACCTATAAGACGGGATTAATAGAAGTCAACTTGAAAGGCATTTTAAAGTGTATGTAAACATTAAACCTCAAGCCTGGCACAGGATCTCCACTAATTATGATGGCAGTTATTATTACACGTGCCTAGTAAATCACTAGGTATCATGAAGTAGCCATGAAAAATAAGTATAATATTAGATTTAAAATAATTCAGATATTTTTAAAGGATCCAAAGTTGAGAAGATACTAGATAAACTGAAATGAGGTGGTGACTCTAGTTGTTTCACAACCAACTCAGTTACCACATACATTCCCCTACCAGGTGGATTTCCACATAAGCTCACTTTCCCTCCACTGCCACGTATCAGGTTTACCATTAATTATATTTATCATTAATTTTACCAGGATTAAAATGTTAGAGAAGAGGCTGGATAACATATCAGGCCCTGAACCTAATTATTTTGTTGCTAGATTGTCACTTCCATCTAGTACTTTGTTGCTGATCATAGTAGAAATTATACAGAGCCATTAAAGTCAAGGAAAAATGAAATTTATTTTAAATTTATTTGCAAAAGTGCTAATAAATGGATCAATATGCTATGAAACATAAGGAAAAAAGAAAAAAATTTATTCTAGAATAAGTGATTTTTTAAAACAAGAATAACTTCAAAAAAAATCTGCAACACGTTTTTCAAATAGAGCACTACAGTCAGTTAAACATATAGAACACACTATGTGCCCAATGTTCTAAAGAATATAAAAAACCAAAGAAGCATCATGGTTCTTACCTACAAAATGTTTACAGATTACTTGGAGGTATGACTAATGCACATAAAACCATTATTGAATTATTAAACTCCATAGGAAGTCAGTGTGAGCTAAAGAGATCAGACAATNCGTCTCTTTGCAATCCCATGGACTCTAGCCCACCAGGCTTCTCTATTCATGAGATTTACAGGCAAGAATACTGGAGTGGGTTGCCATTTCTTCCTCCTAGGGAATCTTCCTGACCCAGGGATCGAACCTATGTCTCCTGCATCTCCTTCACTGAGAGGTGGATTCTTTACCACTAAGCCACCTGGGAAGCTCAAGGATTAGCATAGATGAAAGGAAAAATAAACTATTTCTCTACTCCTTGCAATAGTCTAATGCCATGACACATATGAGAAGGAAATACCCTAAGACACAGAGGGTGTTTTTTAAAACCATAAATGATAGTTTAGGTTTTAAAATGTCCCCACATTACCCAAATAAAGTTGCTAGATCAATACCAGCAGTAAATATACATACACTGAAAAATATATGATCATCTCAAAAGATGCAGAAAAAGCATTTGACAAACTTCAATATCCATTAGTGGTAAAAAATCACTCAGCATAGTAGGAACAGAAGGGAACTATCTCAATCTGATTAAAAGAAAAAAAAAACTTGCAAAAACACACATACACAAACTTATAGCTAATATACTTAATGGTGAAAGACTGAATACTCTTCCCATAAGGGCAGAAAGAGGATGATGCCTGCTGTCACCTCTCCTACTTAACACTGTATTAGAACTCCTAGTCAATGGATATATTGAAATGTCATTACATAAAATTATCTGATTTTAAATATTTTTATAATAAACATGAAATCATTAACATAACACAGAGACTAGAGAGTAGGTACTGTATCAGTATGAGTAGGGTAAGGTGAGAACTGGCAATTTTCAGACAGGGAAAATTCTTACACACTAGGCTCCCAAGTTTGGACTTTATTCTGTAGGTCAGTGTTTCTCAAATGTAAGCGTGAATCAGAGTCCCCTGGAAGATGTGTTAAGATACAGATTGCTGAGTCCTACTCCCAGCATTTCTGAGGTCTGGGTGTAAGCTAGATCATTTGTATTTCCAAGTTTCTAGGTGTGGCTCAAATCGCTGGTCTGGGGTACACACTTGAGAACCACTGAGAAGCTTAAAAATGTGAAGAATAAATGTGACACAATCAAATCTACACTAAAGGAAGCCTGGTGCAGTGGTTTTCAACTTTGGCTGCACACTGAAATGACCTAGGTCTGAAGACATCAGAGCAAGTAAAAGAAACTCTTGCAGGTAGACCTGGGTATTAGCATTTTGTAAAACTGATAGGTGGTTTCAAAAGGTATCCAATTGGTGATCTGTGATGATAGTGTTTGCTGGAGGCAAGTGAGAGGCTAGTTGAGATGGTGATTCTCAAACCTGGTTTCCCAGAACTCAAGGACCGACAAGGAGGCAAGACTCTTACTTCCATAATTACAATAAAGCAGTTATGCTTTTATCTTTTCAAATAGTCATTTAAAAAGAAACAAAAAGTTTTTATTGCTCTAAAATGAACAGTTTTGACGATCCTGAGTCAGGAGTTTATTGAAATAAACTTGGCTAAAATGTTAACAGGAGCATTTGAGAATGGCTAGAGGAGCTAATGGCAACCCACTCCAGTGTTCTTGCCTGGAGAATTCCAGGGATGGCGGAGCCCAGTGGGCTGCCGTCTGTGGGGTCGCACAGAGTCGGACACGACTGAAGCGACTTAGCACAGAGGAGCTAATAAAGTTGAGGGTCAGAGCTGTTGGAAAGGGAGTGGTTAGAGATTCATGTCTATAACTGTGGTCATTCATCCAGGAGGCAGGTTCAGATGTTGTTATGGGGGCATTTTCAGGGTGAATTCCCCGCCGGGAACCCGAAATCCCTCTGGTACCAGGAATATGACCATTTTCCCTTCCCATAAAACAAACTCTGTAAGCACTGGTCATTGTTCCAAAGCAAAGTATGCCCAAGGTCACACAAAACATTTTATGAAAGACAATTACATATTTACACTGAGGAAAACACATAATAAATGAAGACACTAAGGATATTGGTGGCTTGGGTTAGGGAAGTAGCCTCCAAATTTAAAAATGCATACTTCCTGAGGGTCTACCAAGCTTTCCAAAAGAATAAAAGCTTGGTTGGTTTTCAGGGAATCAATTTCAGACTCAACTCTTTCTTCAAAAATGGACCAGCTAACCACATCATATACAAGTAACGAATTATGTTGAGTACCTGAAACTAATACATTATATGTCAATTACATCTCAATAAAAAAAAATATACGCCAGTTGAGAATGTCACTGACAGAGAGACATCATGCTGATTCTCCTTTTGTTCTCTTCTCCAGTGTAGTGCTGTTTACAACAGCCAAGATGTGGAAGCAACCTAAACAGATGAGCTGATAAAGATGTGGTACATATACATTGGAATATTACTCAGACATTAAAAAGAATGGAATAGTGTCATTTACTCCAACATGGATGAATTTGGAGATTACCATACTAAGTAAAAGTTGCCTTAAAATTCAACATTCAGAAAACTAAGATCATGGCATCTGGCCCCATCACTTCATGGCAAATAGATGGGGAAACAAGGGAAACAGTGACAGACTTTATTTTGGGGGGCTCCAAAATCACTGCAGATGGTGACTGCAGCCATGAAATTAAAAGATGCTTGCCCCTTGGAAAAGCTATGACCAACCTAGACAGCATATGAAAAAGCAGAGACATTACTTTGCCCACAAAGGTCCGTCTAGTCAAAGCTATGGTTTTTCCAGTGGTCATGTATGGATGAGAGAGTTGGACTATAAAGAAAGCTGAATGCTGAAGTATTGATTCTTTTGACCTCTGGTGTTTGGAGAAGATTCTTGAGAGTCCCTCGGACTGCAAGGAGATCCAACCAGTCCATCCTAAAGGAGATCAGTCCTGGGTGTTCATTGGAAGGACTGATGCTGAAGCTGAATACTTTGTTCACCTGATGCGAAGAGCTGACTCATTTGAAAAGACCCTGATGCTGGGAAAGACTGAAGGAAGAGGAGAAGGGGACAACACAGGATGAGATGGTTGGATGACATCACCGACTCTATGGATATGAATTTGAGCAAGCTCCAGGGCTTGTTTGTTGATGGACAGGGAAACCTGGCATCCTGCAGTCCATGGGGTTACAAAGAGTCAGATATGACTGAGTGACTGAACTGAACTGATACTAAGGAAAGTGAGTCAAACAGAGAAAGACAAATATATTACTTATGTACAGAAGCTAAAAAAGATACAAATGAACTTATTTACAAAACAGAAAGAAACTCACAGACTTAAACAACAAATTCATGGTTACCGCGAGAAACAGGTAGGTGGGAGAGATAGATTGGGACTTTAGGAATGACATGTATACACTGCTACATTTACAATTATCAACAAGGACCTACTGTATAGTACAAGAAACTCTGCTCAATATTATGTAATAATCTAAAGGGGGAAAGAATTTGAAAAAAATAAGATACACATATATGTAAAACTGAATCACTTTACTGTACATCTGAAACTAACACATTTTTAATCAACTATGCTCCAATATAAAAAAGAAAGATCAACTTTCACTTACCCTAATCCTACTGTGGTGCATTGTCTCAGGATTTATAAAGCTCCAGGATGCTAAAGGACATCATCATTTCCATTCTGCATAATCATCACTCCTAAATGAGAATCCCTAGAGATCAAAGCCAGGAGCATAGTGGTCCAGGAGATGGCAAAGCCCAGAGCCTCATTTCATCTGAGCACTAACCTTTGGCAAGACTTCATGCCTTAAAGACCTATATGTTTCACAATTACAAGGTAGAGAGAAGACAGTTGTCCCTAGGATGGGCATCTGAATGAAAAGTGTATCTGAACCAAAGATTTTTATTGAGAAAAAGCCTCATTGGACAGGTTTAACAGTCAACACTGGCTTTGCAAATTTGACAGTCAACACATTTCCCATAAATAGCAGGAGCTAAGTCTAAAGCTTCAAGGTTTTAACATACATATCTATATCCATATCCATATCCTTCTCTCTCTATCTGTACACACAAATGTGAGGGGAAGAAATTAAAGCATTTTAATAAAAAGTATTGAGTTGACAAAAGAATTTTAAAATTAGTGATATTTCTGTTTTCCAACCCTTTCTGAATATATCATATTCAACAAAATCCACAAAAGTAAAAAGTGATGGGAATAGTTAATTACCCGTTGGCAAGTTTTGATAAAGCTTTTTTGAAATACATTTCAGAAACTGGGAAAGAAAATTGCTCTACTGACTAGATAATAAATTTATTTGGTAATCAGGTAGTTTTCCATTCCTTAATTTCAACATAATTGAAGTTACTAGCTAAGATGTTTATTAAAAATCATTTGCGATAACACAAAACTATGCTATCAAATATTTGACAAGGGTATGATTTGGAGCTATAACTTGGAAGAAGTTCAAAAATTCATTGTCACTGATATAACAAAACTCTTTCCATTCTTACATATTTATATGGGAACATGACTTTGGGTGCTTATATCTAGAAAATAAAAATATAAGTAAAAGTGATGCTCATGCATGCATGCATCTTAAGTTACTTCAGTTGGGTCAGATTTTTTGCAACCCCATGGACCTTAGCCCACTAGGCTCCTCTGTCCATGGGGATTCTCCAGGCAAGAACACTGGAGTGNCTTATATCTAGAAAATAAAAATATAAGTAAAAGTGATGCTCATGCATGCATGCATCTTAAGTTACTTCAGTTGGGTCAGATTTTTTGCAACCCCATGGACCTTAGCCCACTAGGCTCCTCTGTCCATGGGGATTCTCCAGGCAAGAACACTGGAGTGGGTTGCCATGCCCTCCTCTAGGAGATCTTCCCAACCCTTGGAATGAATCTATGTTTCCTGTGGCTCCTGCATTGCAGGTGGATTCTTTACCCCTGAGCCATCACAAGGGAAGCCCTAGAGTGATGCTCAGTCCTATTTTATTCTAGCAATGAGCAACATTTATTCATGGACTCACAAATAAACTGGACAGAAAAAAATCCATTAGTTTTATTAGGAGATAAATTTCCTTAAAATTTTACATTATGTTTAAAAGTCTTTCATCAAAAAATTTAATTATCTATTTTATTTTAATTAATTGTGCAGAAAAAAGTCATTATGAAGATAACTCAATCCAGAAAATAGTTTCTTTCAAAAATAATTTAGAAAGAGTATCATGGTAAGGCCAAACTTAGAAAAAATAAATTTCAATTTACCTAAATATTTCTGTTGCAGAGACATATGGTCATGATTCTAATTTTAAGCATAGTTATCTGGCATGTAAATTTAAGTCCAAGAATAAATGGAGTGACATAAAATTTCTGTTCAAGAAACTTATTTATCTTTAAGCTGATGATGTAGGGTATCAAATCTAAATGGCATTTGGATTCCCCTTGAAACATTTGAGAGACCAATATACACAATTAAGTGCAACAGAAATTATCATTCTTTGCAAATATTTTTAACTTACATTGAAAAATAGTTATCTACTTTTAATTTTTGGGGGGTGAGTTACATAATTTTCAAAATTCCTTGAGTAGGTATGGAAGAATAAAATGTTTGAAACTAATGGCCTAGCGAACATTCCTTCCTACGCTATTTACGGAAAGGTATGTTCCTTTATTTGTCAAATAAAATTGCCTTGAATAATGTTTGTCTAACAGGTTTAAGCCCAAGAGAGCAGTAATAGATTTCAGCTTTAAACTGCCAACCCTGCCTTCTGATGCCCAGAAGGATCATGAAAAGACATGAGAATCCATGATCAGAAACACTCAGATAAAGAAGATAACAGTACATATATAAAATGGAATATTATTCAGCCATCAAAAATGAAATAATCCCATTTACAGCAACATGGATGGCCCTGGAAATTATCATACTCAATGAAGTAAGTCAGAGAGAGAGAGTCAAATATTATATGGTATCACTTATAATAGAATCTTTTAAAAATGGAATCAAAAAATGATACAAATGAACTTATTGACAAAATCGAAACCAACTCACAAACTTAGAGAACAAACTTATTGTTATTGGGGGGAAGGGTTGGGTGGAGGGATAGATTGGGAGTTTGGGCTTCCCTGGAGGCTCAGCTGGTAAAGAATCCATCTGCAATGTGGGAGACCTGGGTTTGATCCCTGGGATGAGAAGATCCCCTGGATCTCCCAGATCTCCAGTATTCTGGACTGTACAGTCCATGGGGGTCACAAAGAGACACCACTGAATGATTTTCACTTTCACTTGGGATTAACATGTACACACTGCTATTATTTACAGTAAAATGCCTTTCTATGGAAAAAAATAAATAAAAGGAGAGAGAGAGAGAGATACTCTGCAGAGGTTCAGCTAGCAGCTGAGAGCATTCAAGCTTCCCACTTCAGATAAGGACTGAAAGCAAGGAAATAATACCTAAGTACTGTTTAGCTGTTCCACTACTAAAGAAGAAAGTTTATTTCCAATGGAATTTTTAAAAACTGGAGCAGTCTGACACAGGGAAAGGTGTGTCAGTTGCTCAGTTGTGTTCGACTCTGTGACCCCATGGACTGTACCCCATCAGGGTCCTCTGTCCATATGATTCTCCAGGCAAGAATCCTGGAGTGGGTTGCAGTTTCCTTCTCCAGGGGATCTTCCTGACCAGGGATCGAACCTGGATCTCCCACACTGCAAGCAGATTCTTTACCACCTGAGCCACCAGGGAAGGGAGAGGGGTTCCCCCAAATTTGAGCAACATATGTATTTAGATAGACATTTTTATTTGAAGGTAGTTGCCATCTTGAAGTCTGCTGAACAAACGAAACTCCATAAATGATATGAAGAACAAATTTAACTCTTTCAAATGTCATGGCAATTTTGGAATTCTTGGGAATCTTATTTCATACATATACAAAACCTGTGTCTTAAATAAGTTAAATATCTTGCCCAAGGTTACATAGCATTTTAGTGACAGATGTAAGAAAGAGACTGCTTTTCCGATCTTCTCTGTCATTTGCTCTTTCTACACTATGGCCTAAAAAGCTATGCCAAAAATAGTCTCTTGACAGCTGATTTCCCACATGACATCATCTACTAGTCTACATATTGGGAAGTGCTGTTAAGATCACTACCACAGCAACTAGCATAGCTTAAAACCCTGAGGAGGAAGAAGCAAGTCTCCTGTGAGCATGATACCTTCCTCAACATTATACTAAGAGGAAAATAACTTCAAAAACGCCACTAAAAAGCCCTTTTTTCTAATGAATACTGTACCAACGTTGATTTAAAAGCTTCATCTGGTAAAATTTTCCCTTTTTCTCAAACCCGTGGGTTCCTTTCCTAATCTGTCTGCTGTTCAAAGCAGGGAAAAATTCTCCTGTGATTTTNTGTTGATGGACAGGGAAACCTGGCATCCTGCTGTCCATGGGGTTACAAAGAGTCAGATATGACTGAGTGACTGAACTGAACTGATACTAAGTAAAGTGAGTCAAACAGAGAAAGACAAATATATTATTTATGTACAGAAGCTAAAAAAGATACAAATGAACTTATTTACAAAACAGAAAGAAACTCACAGACTTAAACAACAAATTCATGGTTACCGGGAGAAACAGGTAGGTGGGAGAGATAGATTGGGACTTCAGGAATGACATGTACACACTGCTATATTTACAATTATCAACAAGGACCTACTGTATAGCACAAGAAACTCTGCTCAATATTATGTAATAATCTAAAGGGGGAAAGAATTTGAAAAAAAATAACATACACATATATGTAAAACTGAATCACTTTACTGTACATCTGAAACTAACACATTTTTAATCAACTATGCTCCAATATAAAATAAAAATTTTAAAGAAAGAAAGATCAACTTTCACTTACCCTAATCCTACTATGGTGCATTGTCTCAGGATTTATAAAGCTCCAGGATGCCAAAGGACATCATCATTTCCATTCTGCATAATCATCACACCTAAATGAGAATCCCTAGAGATCAAAGCCAGGAGCATAGTGGTCAAGGAGATGGCAAAGCCCAGAGCCTCATTTCATCTCAGCACTAACCTTTGGCAAGACTTCATGCCTTAAAGACCTATATGTTTCACAATTACAAGGTAGAGAGAAGACAGTTGTCCCTAGGATGGGCATCTGAATGAAAAGTGTATCTGAACCAAAGATTTTTATTGAGAAAAAGCCTCATTGGACAGGTTTAACAGTCAACACTGGCTTTGCAAATTTGACAGTCAACACATCTCCCATAAATAGCAGGAGCTAAGTCTAAAGCTTCAAGGTTTTGACATACATATCTATATCCATATCCATGTCCTTCTTTCTCTATCTGTACACACAAACGTGAGGGGAAGAAATTAAAGCATTTTAATAAAAAGTATTGAGTTGACAAAAGAATTTTAAAATTAGCGATATTTCTGTTTTCCAACCCTTTCTGAATATATCATATTCAACAAAATCCACAAAAGTAAAAAGTGATGGGAATAGTTAATTACCTGTTGGCAAGTTTTGATAAAGCTTTTTTGAAATACATTTCAGAAACTGGGAAAGAAAATTGCTCTACTGACTAGGTAATAAATTTATTTGGTAATCAGGTAGTTTTCCATTCCTTAATTTCAACATAATTGAAGTTACTAGCTAAGATGTTATTAAAAATCATTTGTGATAACACAAAACTACGCTATCAAATATTTGACAAAGGTATGATTTGGAGCTATAACTTGGAAGAAGTTCAAAAATTCATTGTCACTGATATAACAAAACTCCTTCCATTCTTACATATTTATATGGGAACATGGCTTTGGGTGCTTATATCTAGAAAATAAAAATATAAGTAAAAGTGATGCTCATGCATGCATGCATCTTAAGTTACTTCAGTTGGGTCAGATTTTTTGCAACCCCATGGACCTTAGCCCACTAGGCTCCTCTGTCCATGGGGATTCTCCAGGCAAGAACACTGGAGTGAGTTGCCATGCCCTCCTCTAGGAGATCTTCCCAACCCATGGAATGAATCTATATTTCCTGTGGCTCCTGCATTGCACGTGGATTCTTTACCCCTGAGCCACCACAAGGGAAGCCCTAAAGTGATGCTCAGTCCTATTTTATTCTAGCAATGAGCAACATTTATTCATGGACTCACAAATTAACTGGACAGAAAAAAAAATCCATTAGTTTTATTAGGAGATACATTTCCTTAAAATTTTACATCATGTTTAAAAGTCATTCATCAAAAATTTTAATTATCTAGTTTATTTTAATTAATTGTGCAGAAAAAAGTCATTATGATGATAACTCAATCCGGAAAATAGTTTCTTTCAAAAATAATTTAGAAAGAGTATCATGGTGAGGCCAAACTTACAAAAAATAAATAAAAAATCCATTAGTTTTATTAGGAGATACATTTCCTTAAAATTTTACATCATGTTTAAAAGTCATTCATCAAAAATTTTAATTATCTAGTTTATTTTAATTAATTGTGCAGAAAAAAGTCATTATGATGATAACTCAATCCGGAAAATAGTTTCTTTCAAAAATAATTTAGAAAGAGTATCATGGTGAGGCCAAACTTACAAAAAATAAATTTCAATTTACCTAAATATTTCTGTTGCAGAGACACATGGTCATGATCAGAAAAATAATTCTAAACATAGTTATCTGGCATGTGAATTTAAGTCCAAGAATAAATGGAGTGACATAAAATTTCTGTTCAAGAAACTTATTTATCTTTAAGCTGACGATGTAGTGTATCAAATCTAAATGACATTTGGATTCCCCTTGAAACATTTGAGACACCAATATACACAGTTAAGTGCAACAGAAATTATCATTCTTTGCAAATATTTTTAACTTACATTGAAAAATAGTTATCCACTCCTAATTTTTGGGGGGTGAGTTACATAATTTTCAAAATTCCTTGAGTAGGTATGGAAGAATAAAATATTTGAAACTAATGGCCTAGTGAATGTTCCTTCCTACACTATTTAGGGAAAGGTATGCTCCTTTATTTCTCAAATAAAATTGCCTTGAATAATGTTTGTCTAACAGGTTTAAGCCCAAGAGAACAGTAATAGATTTCAGCTTTAAACTGCCAACCCTGCCTTCTGATGTCCAGAAAGATCATGAAAAGACATGAGGATGCATGATCAGAAACACTCAGAAGATAACGGTACATATATACTATGGAATATTACTCAGCCATCAAAAATGAAATAATCCCATTTACAGCAACATGGTTGGCCCTGGAAATTATCATACTCAATGAAGTCAGAGAGAGAGAGTCAAATATTATATGGTATCGCTTATAATAGAATCTTTAAAAAATGGAATCAAAAAATGATACAAATAAACTTATTGACAAAATCGAAACCGACTCACAAACTTAGAGAACAAACTTATTGTTATTGGGGGGAAGGGTTGGGTGGAGGGATAGATTGGGAATTTGGGCTTCCCTGGAGGCTCAGCTGGTAAAGAATCTGCCTGCAATGTGGGAGCCCTGGGTTTGATCCCTGGGATGAGAAGATCCCCTGGATCTCCCAGATCTCCAGTATTCTGGACTGTACAGTCCATGGGGGTCACAAAGAGACACCACTGAATGATTTTCACTTTCACTTGGGATTAACATGTACACACTGCTATTATTTACAGTAAAATGCCTTTCTATGGAAAAAAATAAATAAAAGGAGAGAGAGAGAGAGATACTCTGCAGAGGTTCAGCTAGCAGCTGAGAGCATTCAAGCTTCCCACTTCAGATAAGGACTGAAAGCAAGGAAATAATACCTAAGTACTGTTTAGCTGTTCCACTACTAAAGAAGAAAGTTTATTTCCAATGGAATTTTTAAAAACTGGAGCAGTCTGACACAGGGAAAGGTGTGTCAGTTGCTCAGTTGTGTTCGACTCTGTGACCCCATGGACTGTACCCCATCAGGGTCCTCTGTCCATATGATTCTCCAGGCAAGAATCCTGGAGTGGGTTGCAGTTTCCTTCTCCAGGGGATCTTCCTGACCAGGGATCAAACCTGGATCTCCCACACTGCAAGCAGATTCTTTACCACCTGAGCCGCCAGGGAAGGGAGAGGGGTTCCCCCAAATTTGAGCAACATATGTATTTAGATAGACATTTTTATTTGAAGGTAGTTGCCATCTTGAAGTCTGCTGAACAAACGAAACTCCATAAATGATATGAAGAACAAATTTAACTCTTTCAAATGTCATGGCAATTTTGGAATTCTTGGGAATCTTATTTCATACATATACAAAACCTGTGTCTTAAATAAGTTAAATATCTTGCCCAAGGTTACATAGCATTTTAGTGACAGATGTAAGAAAGAGACTGCTTTTCCGATCTTCTCTGTCATTTGCTCTTTCTACACTATGGCCTAAAAAGCTATGCCAAAAATAGTCTCTTGACAGCTGATTTCCCACATGACATCATCTACTAGTCTACATATTGGGAAGTGCTGTTAAGATCACTACCACAGCAACTAGCATAGCTTAAAACCCTGAGGAGGAAGAAGCAAGTCTCCTGTGAGCATGATACCTTCCTCAACATTATACTAAGAGGAAAATAACTTCAAAAACGCCACTAAAAACCCCTTTTTTCTAATGAATACTGTACCAACGTTGATTTAAAAGCTTCATCTGGTAAAATTTCCCTTTTTCTCAAACCTGTGGGTTCCTTTCCTAATCTGTCTGCTGTTCAAAGCAGGGGAAAATTCTCCTGTGGTTTTATGGCTGCATACCGCAAACATCACTCTCCTACAAGCAAGACAAAGAAAACAATACAGGGTTTATTTGCAATTAAATCTGTAAATAAGAGTTCAGGAAATATAAATCCAAACCTTCATCAGAAAACTGAACTAATGGGATGGAAAAAAACTTTTCCACCCAGCTACTGATACATCATTTTCTTGAAAACAACTATGATACGGCACATTGGGTCCTATTGGTTCAGACTGTAAATAGATANCAATTAAATCTGTAAATAAGAGTTCAGGAAACATAAATCCAAACCTTCATCAGAAAACTGAACTAACGGGATGGAAAAAAAACTTTTCCACCCAGCTACTGACACATCATTTTCTTGAAAACAACTATGATACGGCACATTGGGTCCTATTGGTTCAGACTGTAAATAGATAATGAGTGCTATAGATGATTGGCGTTTCCAGGATCTGGTTTATAGAAAGAAAGAGGAGGGTCCTTAAAATACATGTTCTACAAGATCTGCATTCAGACACAAATTAGATTTCATCCAGACTACAGAAGAGAATAGCTGACTGGTAGAATAAGTTGGAAAGGAATTGACTGGCGGACCTGAGTTTTGACAGGAGGTTAAAATAGGTGAAGGAACAGGAAAGCAAGAAGGTGCAGGGAACGAGGACCACAGAGCACAGCACCAGTCAGCTAGACAACTGGAGGTTGCTTGGGCCCTCATGAACAAAAGAAAAGAGGTACAGAGAAGATTTTGAATTACTTTGATTCCCAAGAGACTGGACTTCTCGCTCCAAGGAGGAGTCAGAAAAGGAGCGATGCTTAAGGAGCCAGTGGGCCAGCTGCCCTCTCCTTCCCCCCAAAATCGGGGCTGAGCCAGAAGGAGACGGTGAGGACGACGGCCAGACCAGCTGCCCATTTTAAATTTCAAGTACTCAGATGTCAAAAGGAAACGAAAGACCAAACCTATCAGCTGACTTTGAACTTTTCTTTGCCTCCAAGGGAGAATCTCATCACTGAGTTTTCTGGGGTACTATATTCAGGCCATGCTCATGCACCTTAGAATTTAAAGTACTGTCAGTAAGGGCACTGTGTCATGAGCCTGATTATGTCCTGTGTCCAAACAGTTCTCCAGGTGTATGGGAGATNAGAATCTCATCACTGAGTTTTCTGGGGTACTATATTCAGGCCATGCTCATGCACCTTAGAATTTAAAGTACTGTCAGTAAGGGCACTGTGTCATGAGCCTGATTATGTCCTGTGTCCAAACAGTTCTCCAGGTGTATGGGAGATGGTTTTAAAAACTGTGCAGCTTATCTGATAAGTCAGCTAATGTTTAGGATCATGGGCTAGAGCTCTGGGGATTATGTGATCCTTGTCACTACGAGAGTTGGGCAAGCTGTAGTTATTTCATGCTGTGACACTCAGGTCTGTGTTCCTAACAAAGAATGATTTCTCTGTTAGTAAAGTTGAATGCATCCCGCAGACACTATGTTTTCCCATTGATTTCAGGCAATATCATGGACAAAATTTGTATTTACTTCCTAGGTCTCTGACTCTAGCTGTAATTTCTCCTATAATGAAGGCCTGAGAACCCCATGGACAGAGCCTGGTGGGCTACAGTCCATGGGGTTATAGAGAGTTGGACATGACTGAGCAACTTCAGTTCAGTTCAGTTAACTTGAACCTCTTCCAACACTGAACATTAAAAATCATGGGCTTACTTAAGTCACTTCTGCATTTTATAAAATGAGCTATTTAGTTAATGAAACAGTTTTGTTTTTTTTTAACATGGACAGTTCAAAACTAGGAAATAAGAAATAATTAGAGTCCTACCTCTGTTCCCTGTGCATTGTTTGAGGCTCCCCATCTCTTCTCACCTGAGCTCTGTTTTACAAGATTGGCCTTGGACATTCCCCAACTCTTCACATTCCTCCCCTCAGGATACCTTGATATCCCCAGGGCTTCTGCATGGGGCAGTTTTATATATCCATTTCCTCTGTGGAATGTCAGACTCCCTCCTGGAGACCATGACCTCCAGTTGCACTTGGCGTCTCCAGGTATCTCTGGGCGCCCCTCCACCGGCAACTCTCTGTCTGCTTATAGCAGGGGAGAGCTGCTGCTCTCCCCTGCTCAAGGTCACTGTCCACTTCACTTTCTTCACTGGAATATGGAGACGGGATTAATGTAGTGGCTGGAGGCTCACAAGTTCTGACTTTAAAGCTGTCTAAGGGCTTCCCTCATGGCTCAGCTGGTAAAGAATCCGCCTGCAATGTGAGAGACCTGGGTTCGAACCCTGGATTGGGAAGATCCTCTGAAGAAGGGAAAGGCTACCCAGTCCAGTATTCTGGCCTGGAGAATTCCATGGACTAAATAGTCCATGGGTTGCAAAAAGTTGGACACGACTGAATGACTTTCACTCACTTAAACAAAAGGCTTAACTGACTTGCCTACCTTACTTTGTCCTCCCTGCAACTGCTAGGTGCAGAGCCTGCAAAATTCTCAATGGCCCCATCTGTTTAGAAAGGCTGATTTAAACTCTGTGAGGACCTAACCATCTTTGTGGTGTTATGTCCATAGTCACGAAACAAAGTACATTTCTAATGGGGTGGAGGTGGCTGTGTGTTGATGACTAACATGTACTCCCTAAATATTTTATTTCCCTTGAAAACAATGAGAGTAGTTATGACTAACATGTACTCCCTAAATATTTTATTTCCCTTGCAAACAATGAGAGTAGTTACTCCTGGTTCACTTGGTTTTTGTGGTGTTATGTCCATAGTCACGAAACAAAGTACATTTCTAATGGGGTGGAGGTGGCTGTGTGTTGATGACTAACATGTACTCCCTAAATATTTTATTTCCCTTGAAAACAATGAGAGTAGTTATGACTAACATGTACTCCCTAAATATTTTATTTCCCTTGCAAACAATGAGAGTAGTTACTCCTGGTTCACTTGGTCAGGTGAGAAATTCATCTTTGAAATCTCACTGGACAGTTAAGATATTTTAGATCCCATTTGAATTCTTATTACATGTTTCATAAAAAAGCCAATGGGAGCAAAACTTTTTATGATAAGTCAATAACTTGAATGTTAGACCTTAGGACCCTGAGTGTCAGACCTTTAGCCTGAGGGACTAATGGGTGGCAAAAACACTGAGACAAAATACTTCATTTCTTCCATTAAAATTGCTTCCATGTTTAGCATTCTAAAGGTAATAACTAGTATTTGTTTAGCATCCATACAAATTACAAAGCTTGGTGCTTATTTGTGGAGGGTTTCCCATTGCCTGAAAAAAAAAAAAACTTAAAAAAAAGGGAGCTATAAAATTAAATTATAAAAATTAAATTTATAAATTAAAAAAAGAATTGAAATAAGTCTTCAAGGTTCCCCAAATTTTAAATATCTGATCTTTCATCAAAGTTGGCAACAGCTTTGTGAAGTACATAATTTTATGTCCACACTGGAAATGAGGAAACAGGGCTCAGAGAGGTGAAGTGACAATGAATAGCATACAAAAAGAAATTTTCAGACAGAAGTCTATCCTGTCCACAGCCAGGTGCATCACTTTCATCTCCCCAACAAGAGGTAAATGTAAAAGAACTCACATTTTACTGTCACTTATTTTTTCTCTGATGTGCTTCCTTTCATCATGTTGATCCTAATTTATGACCTATATCATTTTTCTTCGCCCTGAAGAACTTCTTTTAACATTTCTTGTAAGGCAAGTCTATCAGAGACAAATTCCCCCAGGTTTTGCTTGTCTGAGAAAGCCTCTATTTCTCTTTCACTCTTATAGGATAATTTTGCTGGATACTAAATTCTAGCTTGGGGGGTTTTCTTTTAACACTTTAAATATTTCACTCCTCTGTTGTCTTTGAATAGATTTTGATTAGAGGTCTCATGAAATTCTTAACTTTGTTCCTCCATAGGCTCCTTCCCCTCTAACCTTATTCAAGATTCTCTCTTTGTCTTTGGTTTTCTGCAGTTTGAAAATATGTCTAGACATATTTTTTTAGTATTTATTTGCTTTGATCTCTGAACTTCCTGGATCTGTGGTTTGGTTTCTGTCATTAATTTTAGAAAATTCTCAGCTATTGTCTTGTTCACAAGAAAGAATGAAAGGAAGAAATATGGAGGGAGGGAGGAAGGAAAGGAGGCAGGAAGGAAAAGGAGGGAAAGAAAGAAAGAGTACATGTCTGTGTAACATCCCAAGAATGCTAGAATCAGATTACCATCAGAGTTTGGATGATGTCAAGATGACACCTTGGAACAGTGTAGGGGAGAGTGGTACTCTTCTGTGGGAAGCCTATTAGAGTACCACACTAGAGAGGAGAGACACAAATGTGTAGAAAGAGTCCAGAAAAGCAAGGTCACATCCAGGAACCTAGAAAGTGTGTTGAGCTGAGCAAACAATACCTGCAGAATGGACAACCAAGTTAGAGGACAAAGTAGAGGAATGGAAACGACATGTACAGTACAAAGTTTACAAAACAAATCATTGAGAAGATGTAGCCAGGATCACATTGTTGTTCAGCTGCTAAGTCGTGTATAATTCTTTGCGACCACATGGACTGTAGGATGCCAGGCTTCTCTGTCCTTCATTATGCCCTGGAATTTGCTCAGACTCATGTCCATTGAGTCAGTGATGCCATTCAACTATCTCATCCTCTGTCATTCCCCTCTCCTTTTGCCTCCAATCTTTCCTAGCATCAGGGTCTTTTCCAATGAGTCAGATCTTTTCCGATGAGTCAGCTCTTCACATTAGGTGGCCAAAGTATTGGAGCTTCAGCTTCAGCATCAGTCTTCCCAATGGATATTCAGGGTGGATTTAAGATTGACTTCTTTGATCTCCTTATAGTTCAAGTAACTCTTGAGAGTCTTCTCCAATACCACAATTCATAAGCATCAATTCTTTGGTGCTCAGCCTTCTTTATGGTCCAGCTCTCACATCTGTACATGACTACTGGAAAAGCCACAGCTTTGCCTAGACAGACCTTTGCTGGCAAAGTGATGTCTCTGCTTTTTAATACACTATCTAGGTTTGTCATAGCTTTTCTTTCAAGGAGCAAGTATCTTTTAATTTCATGACTGCAGTCATTATCTACAGTGATTTTGGAGCCCAGGAAAATAAGGTCTGTCATTGTTTCCATTATTTTCCCATCTATTTGCCATGAAGTGATGGGACCAGATGCCACAATTTTAGTTTTCTTAATGTGGAGTTTTAAAATTATATTAAGCCTGACAATAAAGCAGAGCCCAGTAAAGATCAAGAGAGCTCCCCAAATATGGCACATCTCACAAGGTACTGGTCCAACCTTTAAAACCGCCTTGCTTTGTTGGATGGGTTTGCTTGATTGACAGCAAGGGAAAATGGGGGGGGGGCAGTCTACTGTAGAGCAGGGCTCTCTTTCCTTCATTTGCTACAACATACAAGTTGACCTTTGTCCTTATCCTGAGTCAAGCCATACTCTACCCCATCTCAAGGCCATTTTTGTGCTCTTTCCTCTGCTCTTCCCACATATTTTCTAATTAGATATGTTATTTTTGCTCATAAGGAAGGAGAGGGAGAAGAGGTGGTGGGTGGGGGGAGACAGTAAGAATGTAGAAAGAGAGCCAAGCGATAGCTAAGAGACTAAATCATCTGTCAAGGTAAGAGGGCACTGGAACAGCCCTGATGCAAACATTTAACAAGTCACGACTGGGAAGCCAAGCACCTTGAAAGGGAATAGCATACAGTACAGAATGCTTGAGGTAAGGCAAGCTTCACGTACCCAATGGTCACTTCTTAACAGTGCCAGGTGGGGCTATTTCTTAACAGCACTAGTGTTGACAAGTCAACAAGAGATCAAACTTCCATTTGATTTCACTGGCTTCACAAAGCAGTGTGACCCTACAGGAAAACTAAATTTCTTAAGACAATTAGAAATGCAAAGAATTGGACATGAGTCAAAAAGGCCTCACTTTCCATACTTAAAAGTTAATTATCCTCTTAAGAAAGGAGAAATTAAATCTTTGAATGAAGTAAGAGTACCTTGGGCATGGCAGTAGCTCTCTTTCAAAGTTAGAACAACCTAGTGAATTTATTTAAAATGTGTTATCTACTTTGACAATAGCTCAGCTGGTAAAGAATTTGCCTGCAATGAGGGAGACCTGGGTTCCATCCCTGGGTTGGGAAGACCCCTGGAGAAGGGAATGGCTATCCACTCCAGTAATCTGGCCTGGAGAATTCGTCCGTGGGGTCAAAAAGAGTGGAATACAACTGAGCAACTTTCACTTTCTTTATCTAGTTTAAAACAAGCAAAAATTCATCAATTTCACTTGAATTGCTTATCAGTCAAATCTATACACCTGTTAAGATACTAAGTTAAAAAATTATGTGGTTGAAAAACTAGTTTGATCTGATTGAGTTGATCCAATAAGACTTGTGTCTATGATATCAGGAAAGTTTGATTTTGGTTAAATCTGTTGAGATACTAAATCCTTGGACTTCTTCTGAAATACAAAGGAGGTATATTTCTCTCCATCTTATTACCAGGTTGGCCAAAGAGTTCATTTGGGTCATATATATGATTTTCACTAAGGACTGATGGTTATCCAAATTGAAAGTACTATGTGTATGTGTGTGTGTGTGTATATATATATATATATATATATATATATATATATGCTGCTGCTGCTAAGTCACTTCAGTCGTGTCCGACTCTGTG
>SJYX01001647.1:345588-438782 GCA_006410675.1 Oreotragus oreotragus | reverse complement strand
GCTGCTGCTGCTAAGTCACTTCAGTCGTGTCCGACTCTGTGTGACCCCATAGACGGCAGCCCACCAGGCTCCCCCATCCCTGGGATTCTCCAGGCAAGAATACTGGAGTGGGTTGCCATTTCCTTCTCCAATGCATAAAAGAGAAAAGCGAAAGTGAAGTCGCTCAGTCTGTCCGACTGTTAGCGACCAGATGGACTGCAGCCCACCAGGCTACTCCGTCCATTGGATTTTCCAGGCAAGAGTACTGGGGTGGGGTGCCATTGCCTTCCCCGATATATATATATAGCTAATGGATAATTTTTCCCCTAAATCAAAAAATGAAGCCCAAGGTCACTCAGCTACTAAGATTTCCACTAAGGACTGATGGTTATCCAAATTGAAAGTACTGTGTGTGTGTGTGTGTGTGTGTGTGTGTGTGTGTATAGCTAATGGATAATTTTTCCCCTAAATCAAAAAATGAAAGCCCAAGGTCACTCAGCTACTAAGCTCAAATCACAAATTTAAGGTCATCGGTTGAATACCATAAATTTCTAAACATACTCATAGACTAACTTTTGTTGTTGCTATTAAATTAGGAAGTTTTGTCAACATAGTTTAGAACTTTCAAATACCATGTCTTTAAGTTGTTTTTCCTCTCTCCCTGTTGAACTTAAGAATAAAATTTTAGTTTTATTCACCCTGAGAAATTATTTGACCAAATGTTAGCTCTATATGATAAGATGAAAAGGACTCATCCCTACCTATTTTCTTGATATCTTTGCTCTCCCCTTGTGTTTACCACAGATAACACTCAACATCTTTTTAAGCAATCTCTCCTAAGTCCTCTGAGCTGATAATCAGAGCAAATTCAGATCTTTGAACATCTAAAACAAACTAAATAGGAAGAAATTCGAGTGCACAGACACATTTCACATTTTAAAATTTTAACTGAAGATAGGAAAGGGATAAATGAAAAAAGTTGAAAGATTCGGATGTTTACCAACGTAAAAGTGATGACTTAAGGAGTAAAGAAGCAAGTAAAGAGTAAAGGAGTAAAGAAGGGTGGGCCTAAGGATAATCTGGCTGAGAATGGAAAGCAGTGGTTCTCCATGAACTGGGATATGGGCTTCCAGAGAACATTTGACAGTGCCTTGGAAACATTTCTGATTGTCAAAAGTGAAGTGAATGCTACAGCCATCTAGTGGGTACAAGCCAAAGATGCTGCCGAATATTCTCCAACGTGTAAGACAGCCTCACCCCCGTAAAGAATTATATGGCCCCAAATAATAGTGTCAAGGCTGAGAAACCCTGTTCTAAAACAATCAGTATGCTGTTCCTGTCTCTTCAGCATCCCCTTAATATGTTGGAAATGTTTACCTTTTAGGTTTTGCAAAATGAAAATATATTCCATAAAGCAATTATGCTTTCCTATTGCCAAAGTTGGGTGGTAGACTGCTAGTCACATTCTTTCCTTTCCTAACTCCCCAGTACAGTCTAATTCCCTAACACAACCTGGCCCCAATGTCCTTATTTATGTGCCTGACAACTATGAACAGGGAATAAGTTTGCTTTTTTACAAGATTCTTGGGAGACTGTTTGGGGACAATATTGTGTCTCTCTTGCCTGACATTCCACACTGCAACATCAGTTCAAGAGCTGCAGTTCAAGGTGGGGGTATCACCTAGTAGAAGAAGGAAGAAAGAAAGGGGTGCTGATATAATGATACAACATCCTGATCCAAAGTCCTACAAGTCACGTCAGTGGGACACTTCAGTGGGACACTCTGAGGCCAAGGCAGCTGCCAGTGAGAAGATAAATTTGCCATTTCCCACCCTCCCACTCAACCCACAGGTAAACTAGATTATTCTAGATTCTTCCAAGGCTTCAAATATATGAGTCCCTGAGGTCCTGATCAGATTCATGATTATTAAACATTAGAAATGATTGCTCTATAATGAATATTTTCTCTTTATAAAAGACAGAATATTAGAGGTGAAAAAAATCAATTCATGTATTACCTGCAATCCTAAATTGTCCAAGATGGCATTTAATCTAATTTTAGGTTTTAAATGAAATGATAATAATCTTAAGCACTTTTTAGGAAATAGAAATTTAAAGGGTTATGTTACTAGATTATGTAAAAAAGAGACAAATATCCACCTTATACCATTTCTACTTTGATTAGGAATGTAACAACTACTATATATTAGACTTAGTCTTTTATCAGCTTAAACTCCTTTATTAGCATCTTACTGCACTATGAATAAAATCTAAATTTCTAAAGATCCATCTAGGCAAAATAATAATTTTTTTAAAGACCAATAACGTGAGTAAATCTTGCCCCTCCATATCTAAGATAATAAATGTGTTAAAATTGTTAAAATAAATTAAAATGGAGATGAAACTTGAAGATCCTCTGAGTATACAAAATCAGTTAAACTATGTAAGCAAAACTTAACCTAGGTTATTTCTTGTAAATGCCTCTGATAGTCAAAAATTAAAGTTAAGTCATCCGTCTAAAATGGTATAAGAAAATTACTTTTAACATATTCCCTGCTGTCTAGACAACTATCCCCCACCCCCTGTCAAGGTTAAACAGCTTCTCCATTTTCACTTTATAAGCCATCTTGTGACATCATGCCTCTGATCTTTTTACCACTTCCAATATTTTAAGTTTGAAGTATTCCTTTTTGCAAACAGCTTCTCTCTCACTCCATAAAATATTCATGTAAAGTAAAAATTAACAATAAAAAGTACAGCCCCTCCGTGATGGTTGTCGTTTCCCCTGCTCCTCCTGGCCCCCTGGGCTCCCTGCCCCTAACTCCCTCTCTGTCATTCAAGCATCCCAACCTCTTTATTACCGCAGTGCGTGGCTCTCGCTCTTCAGCCTACGCTAGAGCACTCTTCCTTAAGCTTTTGCAGCATGGCTGACTCTTATTCTCAGGCCTCAGCTCAAGTGCTACCTCTTTAAAGAAACCCCCCTAGACCACTTCTCACCTCCACACCAGTTATTTTCACATGAGCCCATTTCCTTTCCCTCTGCGCACCTTTTACAATTATCATTAATCTTTTCAGTATGCTTTTTACATATTGTCTGTCTTTCTCTACTAGAAGGCTAGCTCCCTGAGCACAGGAATCTTATCTGCAGTTGTTGACTGCTGCCAGAGCCTCACGGTACCTGGCATGTGACAGTGACTGACCACATTTGTTGCATTAATGAAGGAAGAATCTAGGAAAATGGCACTGAAGAATTTATTTGCAGGGCAGCAATAGAGAAACAGACATAGAGAACAGACTTATGGACCTGGGGAGAAGGGAGGAGAGCGTGAGATGTATGGAAAGAGTATCATGGAAACTTACATTACCATATCTAAAATAGATAGCCAATGGGAATTTGCTGTATGGCTCAGGAAACTCAAACAGGGGCTCTGCATCAACCTAGAGGGGTGGGATGGAGAGGGTGATGAGGGAGGTTCAAAAGGGAGGGGATATATGTGTACCTATGGCTGATTCATGTTGAGGTTTGACAGAAAACAACAAAATTCTGTAAAGCAATTATCCTTCAATTAAAAAAAATAATTAATTAAAAAAAGAAGTCCATATGAGAAAGACATTTTCCACAAGCAGAGATCATTCAAACTATTTCTTCCAGAAATTTCAAATGTAATCACATGACCTGAGTCAGTATACAGAAGCCAAAGTATCAGCTCCTAAACTCAGAAAGAAGTAGGACGTAGAAATTAGCTGATACACTGGCATTACTGACTACACCATACTAATAACCTAGTTTGCCAGAGAAAGGTAGTGTGTCTGTATTTTACAAGTTGATCCAGCAAAATAACATAAAACAGTCCCCTTTCTGTATCAGCATAAATTGAATTTGTATGCTCTTTGCAAAAGCGAACATCTTATAAATCACTTCCACCAAGTGGAAATTATAAAGAAATAAAGTTAAAACTATTCTAAAGACTTCTGTAAATAACACATCTTGTGGGAAAGTTAAATAAAAACAATGTATTGACAAAGGAAGGCAATTTGAAAACTCATCAAATGAACATTAAATAAACATATATATATACCTATATATGTACAAGACTAAAGCATTTCCAAGTTATTACACAGCACTGTAGTACAACTACAATCTAGATACTGAAAGAAAATATACACCAATTATATGAAAACCTTACCCTATCATCTAACAAACTTCAATATTTAATATAAAAAGCTGTATATTCCAGTTATCAGAGAAAAGCACAAAACGAAGTCTAGGTTTATAAAGTTGTCAAATTCACATAAGTTGGAAGTTGAAAAAAAAAGAACTGGCTTATAAAAAATAATGCTTAAAATGTTTTTAAAAGTATAAATAATAATTTAAAATCTAAGGCACATAAGGTCCTTCAGCTCACCTGCCTTAGTTTTTGCTGCTGGCATCATGGATGTGAGTCACAGGATGGTCAGATCCACCACAAAGTGATGACCTTTGCTACCCAGGTGCTTCCCAGGGAAGCATGATCTAGGACCTTAGAGTCTTAGTCAAGTCTTTCATACATGGGGGTCAACCTGTGAAATTACTAATGCTTTTCATATTTTTAGTACATGAGAGTTTTGTTTCCAAATCTTGATCCTTTTCCTCTCACTCAGTTTGCACTTACCTTCAGCTATAATGCTGCACTTATTTCAGAGCATAATCAAATATAATAGCTTCCACCAAAGCTAGTGGAGGTGATTTCAGATGAGCTGTTTCAAATCCTAAAAGATGATGCTGTTAAAGTGCTGCACTCAATATGCTAGCAAATTTGGGAAACTCAGCAGTGGCCACAGGACTGGAAAAAGTCAGTTTTCATCCCAATCCCAAAGAAAGGCCATGCCAAAGAATGTTCAAACTAACACACTATTGCACTCATCTCATATGCTAGTAAAGAAACATTAAAAATCCTCCAAGCCAGGCTTCAGCATTGTGTGACCTGTGAACTTCCAGATGTTCAAGCTGGATTTACAAAAGGCAGAGGAACCAGAGATCAAATTGCCAACATCCACTGGATCATCGAAAAAGCAAGAGAGTTCCAGAAAAACATCTACTTCTGCTTTATTGACTATGCCAAAGCCTTTGACTATGTGGATCACAACAAACTATGGAAAATTCTGAAAGAGATGGGAATAGCAGATCACTCTACCTGCCTCCCGAGAAATCTGTATGCATGTCAAGAAGCAACAGAAGTGGACACAGAACAATGGACTGGTTCAAAGTGGGGGGAAAGTACATGAAGGCTGTATATTGTCGCCCTGCTTATTTAACTTATATGCCAAGCACATCATGAGAAAGGCCAGGCTGGATGAAGCACAAGCTGGAATCAAAATTGTTGGAAGAAATATCAATAACCTCAGATATGCAGATGACACCACCCTTATGGCAGAAAGTGAAGAAGAACTAAAGAGCCTCTTGATGAAAGTGAAAGAGGAGAGTGAAAAGGTTGGCTTAAAGCTCAATATTCAAAAAATGAAGACCATGGCATCTGGTCCCATCACTTCATGGCAAATAGATGGGAAAATAATGGAAACAGTGACCAGCTTTATTTTCTTTGGCTCCAAAATCACTGCAGATGGGGACTGCAGCCATGAAATTAAAAGACACTTGCTCCTTGGAAGAAAAGCTATGACCAAACTAGACAGAATATGAAAAAGCAGAGACATTACTTTGCCAACAATGGTCTGTCTAGTCAAAGCTATGGTTTTTCCAGTAGTCATGTATGGATGTGAGAGTTGGACTATAAAGAAAGCTGAGCGCCATATAATCGATGCTTTTGATCTGTGGTGTTGGAGAAGACTCTTGAGAGTCCCTTGGACTGCAAGGAGGTCAAACCAGTCAATCCTAAATATTCCTGAATATTCAATGGAAGGTTTGATACTGAAGGTGAAGCTCCAACACTTTGGCCACCTGATGCGAAGAACTGACTCACTGGAAAAGACCGTGATGCTGGTAAAAATTGAAGGCAGGAGAAGTGGATGACAGAGGATGAGATGGTTGGATGGCATTACTGACTCAGTGGACATGCATTTGAGTAAGCTCCAGGAGTTGGTGATGGACATGGAGGCCTGGTGTGCTACAGTCCATGGGGTCACAAAAAGTTGGACATGACTGAATGACTGAACTGAATTAACAGCTTCCCATATGGTGCAGTGGTAAAGAATCTGCCTACCAATTCAGGAGACACAAGAGACCTGGGTTCGATCCCTGGGTTTGAAGATCCCCTGGAGTAGGAAATGGCAGCCCACTGCAGTATTCTTGCCTGGAAAATTTCATGGACAGTGGAGTCTGGTGGGGTCCAGCCCATGGGGCCACAGAGAGTTGGACATAACTGAGCAACTGAGCACACAGCACACACACATAATCAAATATAAGCCAAGAAGCCAGCCATACTATTGTTAGTAGCTATCAGCAAATATGGACTTCCCTGGTGGCTCAGATGGTAAAGCATCTGCCTACAATGCTGGAGACCCGGGTTCAATCCCTGGGTTGGGAACATCTCCTGGAGAAGACAATGATATGAAAAAAGATTGATCAACTCCAAAACGTATATTAAAGAAGCTACTGAGCTTCAAGTATATTTTTAAAATATAGACATTTACACCAATAAAGTAAGTCATGTGGGGCAAAAAAATCAGAGTTTTCTTAGATTTCTTTATAACAATGAAAGTGAAAGTGTTAAGTCGCTCAGTCATGTCCAACTCCTTGAGACCCCACAGACTGTAGCTCACCAGGCTCCTCTGTCCATGGAATTCTCCAGGCAAGAATACTGGAGCAGGTAGCCTTTCGCTTCTCCAGGGGAATCTTCCCGACTCAGGGACCAAATCGGGGTTTCCTGCACTGCAGGCAGATTCTTCACCATCTAAGCCACCAGGACTGCTTATAGAAGAATCTGCTACTCCCATCTCTGCGTTCATATTGGGGAACTCACAATCAATAGTTGTATAAAACCTCAAGGAAAAAAAGTGCAGTGGTATCTCCGAATTTCCAAAGTAAAAAAGTTTGATTCAAGACTTCCTCTTGCAAGACCGACATTCTCAGCTGAAGTGAGAATTTAAGGATTCCAATCCCCAAAACTCATTTTTTACAAATACACGTATGTGTGTACCCACACACACAACATGCAAAGAAATATACTTACACACTGGCACACAGATGTGCACACATACAGAACAGGCATTTATGCAAACACATCACACCACATGCATGCACACAGGCATGCACACGTGCACATTTTGTTTTCTAAATCCTTTTTCTTAACTGTAGAGGGATATACAGTGAAGATTATTTACTGTATTTCAGCAACTCCTTCAGTTTAATTTTAGGGTCTTTTAAATAGAAATAGATTCATAGACATAGAAAACAATAAAAGGTTACCAAAGGAGAAAGGGGCGGGAGATGGTGAGGGAAAGGAGGTCTGGCATGCTGCAGTCCATGGGGCTGCAGAGTCGAACACACACGACTGGGTGAGTGAACGGCCACAGCAAAGGGGAAAGGGGAGCAGGATAAATTAGGAGCTTGAGATTAATATACATACACTACTATATATAAGTGGAGAAGGCAATGGCAACCCGCTCCAGTACTCTTGCCTGGAAAATCCCATGGATGAGGGAGCCTGGTAGGCTGCAGTCCATGGGGTCGCTAAGAGTCGGGCACGACTGAGTGACTTCACTTTCACACTTCACTATATATAAGGGCTTCTATGTATAAAATAGATAATCAAGAAAGGCCTACGTATAGCACACAGAACCCTATTCAATATTCTGTAATAACATAACAGGGAAAGAATCTGAAAAAGAATATATATATATATATCTGAGGGGAAGGCAATGGCACCCCACCCCAGTACTCTTGCCTGGAAAATCCAATGGACGGAGTAGCCTGGTGGGCTGCAGTCCATGGGGTCGCTAACAGTCGGACAGACTGAGCGACTTCACTTTCACTTTTCTCTTTCATGCATTGGAGGAGGAAATGGCAACCCACTCCAGTATTCTTGCCTGGAGAATCCCAGGGATGGGGGAGCCTGGTAGGCTACAGTCCACGGGGTCGCAAAGAGTCGGACACGACTGAGTGACTTAGCAGCAGCAGCAGCATATATAGCTGAATCACTTTTCCATATACCTGAAACCAACATAACATTATAAATCAAATATAACTTTAAAAATTTTTCAGTGTCTTTTTTTTTTCAAAAATCAAGTGAAAGTCAAGGAAAGTTCTATTTAATATATTTTATTTAAATTAGCATGTTTCATAAGACTCAGTTTTCCAAATTATTTTTACCTATCCTGTTTGAATATATAGATTAAAATACCTATAGAATAGAGTCCATCAAATATTAAGACTGTTATTTCTGAATGAACTTTTGAGTGATTCCAGTATCTTTTATTACTTGAATTTCTTATATCCTTTTCTGCAAAGGAATTTTATATACTTTTCTACAAAGCCCATACAGGTCATTGTTTACAAAATAAAAATAGGGGAAAATAAGAAAAAAGGAGAAAAAAAATCATATAACCATAATGTTTTGGTGTGTCTGTTGAATGAGTCAAAGAAAATAGTATAATGGAGTTTCAAACTTTACAACAGGAAACATGAGATGAGACAGCCATTCCAAACACTTAATGGGCATCCCTACCTTTCTCTTATTCAATAATAGAAATTAGAGCTGGGTAAGGCCTTCCCGTCTTCTGCCAGTGTTTGCTGTAGTGTATTTTCTTGGGTTCTTTTAGTTTCATATTAAATGACTCAAGTGTCAGGGTTTCATCTATTTCCCATTACAGAAACCAATCGTTCTCTTACATCTACAAGATGACAACGGCTCCTAAAAGTGTGAGAGAAGATTATACTTCGTTACTGAGTTCTAACAGGGCCTTGCCTGAGGACCTTCTAGTCAGGCCACAGGCACTAGATTTTGATTAAGCAGCAATGACACTATAAATTAGACTCAGCATGGGTATTTTCAGTAACAAGAAGGAAACCTGAGGCCCGCTTTTGAGTATTCGTATATTCTTGGCCACGATGCCTTGCTAACCCTATGTCAAAGCTTGTGAAATTATAAATGGTCATTTAAGAAAAAGAGATTCTAGCCCTGCCCAACTTTAAGTGGAAATAGAATTCTGAAGTCTACTCCTCCTAGACCCCATGTCAGTTTTGAACTCACTTTGCTTCTCCTTCCTAAGCATACACACAAGCCCGTACACACACACACACACACATACCCCCAGACCCACATACACATACCACACATGGGGCTGCCTTCCCGAGAAGCACAGTGACCAGCAGAGCTCCAGTGGGAATATGCTAGTTTTTATGGTTCAGAGAATAGACATAAAATTCTACAACGTAAGTGAGGAATGCAAGGTGATGACAGCTAGTGAAACAGGCTAAATCAAATCTAGACCCATAAATAACAACATGACTACTGCTCTAAGTTTGGATTTTGGATGGCTTCCAGTTCTGATTTTTCCATATCTTAAAAATGAATGCATTATTTTATAAGAAAAAACCAAGTTTTTTTTTTTTTTTGTATTTATTTATTTTTTTACACGAACTCCCAAACATGAAAAAACCAAGTTTTTTAAAGGATAGTTTTCTCCCCTCTCAGCCTCACTCCTCTTCCTCAAACTCTCTGAAGACAATTCCAAAAATTGAATCGCTATTCCTGTCATTTGAGTGACTCTGGCAAAAACCAAACTAATCAGCTCTGAAAGGATCTATTAAGATTTCCTGCTAATATTAATAGAAACCAGGACATCTTGAGAAATGGCTATTCTAGGGTGGGGACAGAGAAGATGCAAGATTCACCTGGAACTTCAGTTTGCTTCAGAGCAAGGAAATGCTCAAAAATAAATGATGAGGCATGTCACAAGGCTACAGTTAGCAGGTTACATGAGATGGCTACCCAAGACAAATATGAAACAATTTAAATGCCAAATAATTAAAGGATTAGTAAACTATAAGGCTTTGAGGAAACACTGGGACTCTGTGAGTCTGTAATGACAACAAATAAGGAAAGAAAGATACAGGATCAGGGTACACATTTGATGCAAGAAAATGTCAAGTACCAACTGCTAAAGTGGACTGAATGCTGGAGTGGACAAATCATCATTTTGCAACCATTACAATAAGGATTGGTGCAGGGTAGAATCATAAGCAGATACTAAATATAGGAGTGAAATTACTAACTATAGGGAGGCAAAATTTACACATAATATTAATAAAAGGTACCCTTTATTTGTATAGTTAGAAGTTTCAACAGATTTTTTCACTGTTGTAGTGACCACTAAAATCAAGATTAGAAACATTTCTATCTCCTCAAAATTCCTACATGTCCCCCTTCAGTCAACACATCCCCACCACCCCTAGTCTCTAGCAACCAATAATGCCTTCTTTTACTAGATGTTAGTTTTACCGTTTCTAGAATCTCACATAAATGGAATCATACAGTACCTATTCTTTGCCTGGTTTCCTTCTCAGAGCTTAATATTTTTGAGATTCATCCATTCTGTTGCACGTATAAGAATGTCATTCTTTTTTTAACTACTGAGTAGTATTCCATGATATCAATATGCTATAACTTGTATATGTGGTCCCCTCTTGATGGGCATTTGAGTTGTTTTCAGTTTGGGACTATTGTGAATAAGGATGATATGTACATTCATGCACAAGTCTTTGTGTGGACTTGTGCTTTCATTTCTCTTGGGTTAACAACTAAGCGCAAAATTCCTAGGTCATATGAGAAGTGCATGTTTAACTTCATAAGAAACTGTCAGATAGATTGTTCAAGGTGGCTGCGCCACTTTCAATTCCCACAATAAGTATGAGAATTACAGTTGCTTCACATGCTTGTTATGATCAGTCTTCATAATTTTCGCCATTCTAGTGGGTGGATGGTAATACATCTCATGGTAGTTTTAACTTTCATTTGAAGAATAAACTTTGATAAGGAGCAGGATATTTGCAAGGTCTTAAAACATCTCACCACAGGCTGTTTATTAGTAGCGAGGAAAAAATGACAGTATCCACACAGTGGAGAAATCAGGCAAAATTAACATCACAAATGGCAGGCAAGTGGAAATTATATACCTCCAGACAATGCACACTAAGAAGAATACAATGTCACTTGCGTATAGTACCATTCTGACTGAGGGTATATAGCTAATCATCACAGAGGGGCTTCCTTGGTGGCTCAATGGTAAAGAAACCGTCAGCTAAATTAGGAAATTCAGGTTCGATCCCTGGATCTGGAAGATGCCCTGGAGAAGGAAATGGCAACCCACTCCCAGTATTCGTGCCTGTAAAATCCCATGGACAGAGGAGCCTGGTGAGCTACAGTCCACTAGGTCACAAAAGAGTCAGACACAACCTAACGACTAAAAAGCAAATCATCACGAAACATACATAAACCAAAAATGAAGAACATTCTGCTTTTAAAAGAAATCATATTGCTCAAAAATGTCAACGGCATAAAAGAAAAAGAATTTTTTTCGTAATCTGGGACAATTCCCTAATCTAAGGAATTATTTCAGATTAGGGAGACTAAAACTCCTAATAGTTAACGCGATACTTGATCCTAAATTGGATCCTGCGGTACAGGAGAAAAATCCACACACATGTACAGAAATATTATAAAAGGCCTTATAGAGTAAATTGGTCTAAAACTGGTCCATAAGGAAATAGATTAGATAAAAGTGTTATACCTATGCTAACTTTATTGAGGTTGGATCAATGTATTAAAGTCATGAAGAAACTAGTCTGCTTCTTTGGAAATCTACACTGACATATTTAGGGGTACACAATTATATTGTTTTCAACTTTCAAATGGTTCCTATGAAAGAATATATGAAAGAGAGAAGAAATGATTGAGCTGCTGCTGCTGCTAAGTCGCTTCAGAAGTAGGTCCAAATGGGGCCAAAATCTGGGTAAAGGGTGTACTGAACTTCTTTGTACTATGTCTATAACTTTTGAAGTTTGAAACTATTTCTAAATAAGAAAAATCTTTAAGTAGTTAAGCCAGATTGGATTAAATGGCACCCACTTTTTATCCCATCTAAAAAGCCCTAGAAATTAGAAGGAAAAGGTGAGTTTTTCAACAATCAATAACAGCAATGGGAAAATACGAGTGCCATATGTGAAGCAGAAATGTTGTGGTTCTAAAACCATAACAAGCAGAGAAGAGAGAATTTAGAACTCAAAACAAATACATACTTCTTCCCACTTCCCCTACAAACACCAAAATCCAGATCTAAAAATGGTCAGGTGGTTTCAAGATAGGTACAAGTACAGGAGAATGGACTTTGAACTCTTACGCTTTAACTGGCTCTTGAAGGAGAAGCTGTTTGCAAGTCCGGGATTGCAGGTGACGGCAGTGATATGGCTTCATCCCTCTCTACTGACAAAGCGTGAAGTTCCTCTGTGGGCCCCGACCCAGGTCTGGCCATGGTTAGCAGTGTGGGCCCAGAGTTCCCATGACCAACAGAAAGCAGTAGACAGGACCCAGGGAGGACACAGCCTCTGCTTTCAGAGCAGGTCTTTACTTCAGTATCACCTGTCCCTGTGCTGCTCTTTTTAAATCTCTCTGACCCCTAGTCTCTAGTCCTCAATACTGCAGACTTACTAAGCCTGCTGCTCTCAGACAAAATGAACTTCTCTGCATCACTAAACCTCTGACAAAGCCCATCTGGCCAAACCTGTTCTGTTACCACTTTAGTGGTTTCCTGAAAGTGCACATCTTTCTCTGGGTCACGGATTTCCAAGGCTCTCTCGTCGTTAGCCTCGGGTCGGCTAATCCACGCTTTCTCCTGAGAACTCCTACTTTTCAGTGCTTGGCAAGATAAACCATGTCTCTCCCTTACTTTGAAAAGTTATAAATCTTTTGTTAACAACTTAGATCATCCTTTTCCTTTGTCCTTACAAGCCAATGTTTCTAATTTCCTAATTTCCCAAAGAGTCCCATTGCTTTTCTCAGAAGCCCTTTCATCCATGCTGAAGTATTGGAAGCAAGCTGCCAAGCAGTCACTTCTGATTCTGTTCAAGGTGATACGTTGGAACCTTCTTTAATTACTAATAGGGAAAGGTCAAAGGTCACCTTCCCTCAACTGCCAGGTATGTCATTTCATATTAAAGAGCAAAGAAAGTATAACTATGAATATCAAGTAATTAATTAGCCTAATTTTTAGAAGCTTTTATTACCAGCTTCCAAAAATCATGTTGAGATCCAACCAGATCTAACTTAGCTATTTCCATGCCACAGGATATTTACAGCCGATGACTTACTTGCTACCGCTCAGGTCAAGCCCTCTGGCCTATCTGGTTTTCTTTTTTCAGTTCTCTCTCATGAAAGTGTAAATTCTGAATTTTTGTAGAGGTAGTAGTCTAGATTTGTTTGTTCAGTAGAAATCTCATATTATCGCTTCTCTGTAATCACAGCCTGGGAGGAACTTACTGGTGAAATATCAGTCTGGCACATGTGATGGTTCATCTTCCTCAGCTACAAGTATTTCTCTTGAATAAAACAAGCCCCAAACAAGCATATCCTGAACCTCTACTGGCCAACAAAATGGACCATTCACCTGCTTTACTCACCAACGGGGTGCATTTTAAGATGAAATTTTTAAAACAAATCAATAAAGATTTAAGGAAAGCATTTCCAACGGATTTACCCATTCCGGGCTGCTTACTAATGGTGTGTGTAACAAAGCCAGATGTCAAGAGAATGTGAATCGTTCAATGCCAGTAAATTACATGAGACACTATTTGAGGCCCTTTATCTTTTATTTTTATAATTTCACACGAAAATATCAGTTAATGTGGATTTATATGATTTCCCCATAATTAATCAGTAGATTATATTTATTAAAGGGCTTCTGCTAAGTGCTTTATTCGTGGTACCGCTTGAGTCTTTACAATAATAATACTCTGAGGTTGATATTACTGCCTTCGTTTTACAGAGGAGGAAACTGAGGCTTAGCAAGATTAAATAAATTGACCCAGATCACACAGTAAAGGACAGCAGAAAGATTTAAAGCCAGACTGGACTCAGGATTAACTATGTTCTAACTCTTCTGTATCTGACCTCTTTTTTATCTCAATGTCTGTTCACGTGTTTCCATAGTCAATGGAGTTAGATTTATTAGAACCTACTGTCAAGAACCACTCTACTTAAAACTATTTCAAACTGCTCTCTCTTCCATTATATTTTCAAAATGAATTGGCAACAATTCTGTAAATTAGCTAAGTAGCATCTTCAGGCCTGAAGAGCCCGCATCTGCAGGCTTGTTGATTCATATTCATTCCAATTTTACAAGTGCTGCCTCTCCTGTGTTTTACTGATAGCTGTTTTACAAGATCTTCATTACTTCATAATTGTTCAGGCTTCTACATTAAGTTTTGCTTGTGAAGACAGATGGTTTGCATGCTTGTAAAGTTGGAATAATAAAAGAAAATGAGAATGCTATGCCATCATCCCCAGGACTGATAAATTAGTAAATTAAATGTTCCTTTTTTGGAGTGCACCATTGGTCAGTTTCTTATAAAATTCTGCAGAGAAGCAGAAGCCAAGAATAAATGAAGGGAACATTAATCCATTTCATTAACAAGGAACCGTGTCTACCACACAAATAATCTGTTACTGAACCCTGAACAGAGGTGAACATTTCTTCTCCTCTCCTAAAAACCGCTATCTCCTAAGAAAGCCTGAAGTTTACAGGCATTCTGTGCCTTCCTCACAATTTATCTCTGTCTAGAAAGTTATTTCCCACCTTTCCCCACAACCTTAACTCCTACCCTTCAGGTTGTTGTTTAGTCTCCACGTTGTGTCTGACTCCATTGCAATCCCAGGGACTGTAGCCCACAAGGCTTCTCTGACCATGGGATTTCCCAGGTTAAGAATACTGGAGTGGGTAGCCACTCCCTTCTGCAGGGGATCTTCCCAACCCAGGGGTCAAACCCAAGTCTCCTGCACTCCAGGCATATTCTTTACTATCTGAGCCACCAGGGAAGCACCTTCCACTAGCTGTTAGTAAATGTTGAAGGAATGAACAAATAAAATGGCAAAATGTGGCATCCCAACTAATAGCATTTATGTAACTCAGATTCACCAGACACACCTGCCAAAAAGTCAAGACAGAGACCATAATGCACATATGGCATGAGATCCCAGCCATTATTCACACAATGAGCACATCCTACAAGCAAATAAAACATTAGATAGACTACCCTGATTTTCCTGTCTATCTCCATCACTTCGATTCTTACCAGCGATGGTCCTAAAGTTAAAAAATATAATTTTATGATGGTGCCTGAATGTAAGCCAAACATCTCTTCAGACTCAAGAAGTGAGTGAAGTGAGTGAAGTCGCTCAGTTGTGTCCGACTCTTTGCGACCCCATGAACTGTAACCCACCAGGCTCCTCCGTCCATGGGATTTTCCAGGCAAGAGTGCTGGAATGGATTGCCATTTCCTTCTCCAGGGGAACTTCCCGACCCAGGAATCGAACCCAGGTCTCCCGCATTGCAGGCAGACGCTTTACCGTCTGAGCCAACAGGGAAGCCTTTCAGACTCAAGAAAGAAATCTGAAACTCCTTTTGCCTAAAATGATATATGTTTTGATTAATATGCAATAGAGCTGTAAATTTGCTACCACACTTTTAAAATACCAAACAGCTAGTCCCTTGGGCTGCAAGGACATCAGTCCATCCTAAAGGATATCAGTCCTGAATATTCAGTGGAAGGACTGATGCTGAAGCTGAAACTCCAATACTTTGGCCACCTGATGCAAAGAACTGACTCACTGGAAAAGACCCTGATGCTGGGAAAGATTGAAGGCAGGAGGAGAAAGGGATGACAGAGGATTAAACAGTTGAATGGCATCACCGACTCGATGGACATGAGTTTGAGTAATCTCTGGGAGTTGGTGATGGACAGGAAGGCCTGGTGTGCTGCAGTCCATGGGGTCTCAAACAGTCAGACACAACTGAGCGACTGAACTGAACTGACTGAGGTAGAATAGCCTCAAATTCTCCCCTTTAATTAGCCCTTTTTTTTTTTTTTTTCTGCCTGCCCCTCACTTTATACACTTTATACTCCACAAGAGAGCCACTTTCAACTAACACAATACTTGTAAACATTTGAACTGAACTAAGCCATCTGCAGTCAGTACATGGTCCACACTGGTGGGAGAGCCTATGTTTGGATCTCAGTACTTAATATTATTGACACCGTTCTGAGTTGAGCATCATTTAGATGTAAAAAATTATAAAAAGTCACTAAATTCAGGCCAACCATCAAAGTAACAAGGTCTGGCTGCAGGGACAATTACTCCAAATTTAGTGGCTTAAAATAACAGAAATTTATCTTCTCGCAGTCCTGGAGGCCAGGAGTGTGAAATCAGGCCAATTTAAGATGTTAGCAGCCCTGTGCTCCTTCTAGAGTTCCTAGGGGAGAATCTATTTCTTGTCTCTTTCAGTTTGCTGCAGCTGCTGGCATTCTTTGGCTCATGACCACATCTTCCAGCCAGATCTCTCTACCTTGTTTCCATTACACCTTCTTCTCTGCATTTGTGTAATATCCCTCTCTGCTCCCTCTTACAACCATATGTGTGATAGAATTTAGAACCCAGCATAACATCCCCAGCTCAAGATTCTTAATCACATCTGTAAGGATGCTGTTTCCATATGAGGTAACATTTACAGATTCCAGGCATTACCTGATACGTTTGGGGAGTCATTATTCAGCTTACCACATCTCTGTAAAATTATAGATAAATTAAGACAACTTGGAATGGATCAAGTAACGAATGCATACTGGAATCCAGTAGTAGCTGACTATAGATCAAAGTTGGTTTCTCCTGATCTCTGATACATGTCAGGGGATTAAAAGAACTGATTTCCTTGAATATACAGATACAGAATATACAGATCTCATCTCACCTGAGCAGCCTTGGCTCACAACCCAACTGTGAGGTTACACCCAAGCTTTTGGCACACTTCCAACCAATTTCATCAATGAATAGCAGAAAATTTACTGAAAACTGAAGAGGGGAAGGGAAAGTAGAAGGAGAGTAGAAAAGAGAACTAACAACACACAGCACATTTACATCTTAAACAATTCCTCCTGAGGCAACGTTTTTCCCCTCCTGCAGTTGCCGTTATAGTCACTAAACCTTTCATCATCCTTCTCTCCTTTATTCTTCGAAAATCTTCTTGATTGCAAGATCCTTGCAGTTATCTAATCCTGCCACCCTCAAAGTAATTTGAAAAAAAAAAGCCATCAGATCTTGAGCAAGCCCTCTGCTGTCTCAGCTCCAACTGTGTATCAGCTTGTTCACTTGACCAACACAGCTCTTCCTAGAAAGGAATCTGCTACTAAATAAAATAACAACGTTCATAATAAAATCCCTTTAGTGAATGAATCATTGTTAGTATCTCTTTTCAAGGTCCTCAACAACTTGTCCTCCGAAGTGAAGTGAAGTCGCTCAGTCGTGTCTGACTCTTTGTGACCCCATGGACTGCAGCCTACCGGGCTCCTCTGTCCATGGGATTTTCCAGGCAAGAATACTGGAGTGGGTTGCCATTTCCTTCTCCAGGGGATCTTCCCGATCCAGGGCTCGAACCCGGGTCTCTCGCAGTGTAGCCAGATGCTTTACCATCTGAGCCACAAGGGAAGCCCTGAATTGTCTTCCGAAGAAGTTGGGGAAAAAAAATCCCCCACTTCATCAAAAGACTCCATATAAATTATAGAATTTCACAAAGATGAATTCTTATTTCTGTCTCTCTCAAAAAACTAAGTTGATTGCTTTTATGTTATCATGGTTCCTGGTAAACATTTCTGGAGCAAACATATTATTTTCTATTAGGCTTTACAAGAGTTAAGAAAAAGTTTTTAAATGTTTAAAACATATTTTTATGGGCTTTTCCCTGCACAAGCTACTAGGTTTCCAAGAGTTTTTAAAAATTCTCCAAATATGCCTGGCAGCATTGTGGAAATAACAGAATTTTGGATATATTTTCTGGATCATGTTCTGTATCTAGTTATCTAGTTTATAAGTATCTGGAAAGATTATTTTTTTCAATCAATAGTTTAGTAGTTAGAGATCCATAATGAAAAGGCTTTGCCCTTCTCAGCTGCACATGAATCATTTCCTCCAGCTCTCTGACACATACAGACTTTTTACAAGGATTAAGTTAAATGAGCTGAAATCCCTATCTGTCTTCTAGGCACCATGAATGAGTGACATCATCCTCGCCACCAAGAAGCATGCGGGATAGGAGAGGAGGTAACTCAGCAGTTTACCCAGCAATCACAAAGGCGTAGGCACATAAAGGCATTGGTAACAAATGACAACACAGGGAAGCTGTTTTTAATCACCTGTTTTAGGGCTAAAATTGCTTCTCACACTAGAGATTAGAAGACTCTCAAGATCAGGTAGTTTGAGAATGCAGCCTAGCATGTGGAGGCCCAATTTGCATAAATATCTCTCAGAAATAGCAACAAGAGACAAGGTGAAGTCACTCAGTCGTGTCCGACTCTTTGCGACCCCGTGGACTGTAGCCTACCAGGCTCCTCTGTCCATGGGATTCTCCAGGCAAGAATACTGGAGTGGGTTGCCATTTCCTTCTCCAGGGGATCTTCCTGACCCAGGGATCGAACCCAGGTCTCCTGCATTGGAGGCAGATGCTTTANAGAAAAAACCAAGTTTTTTAAAGGATAGTTTTCTCCCCTCTCAGCCTCACTCCTCTTCCTCAAACTCTCTGAAGACAATTCCAAAAATTGAATCGCTATTCCTGTCATTTGAGTGACTCTGGCAAAAACCAAACTAATCAGCTCTGAAAGGATCTATTAAGATTTCCTGCTAATATTAATAGAAACCAGGACATCTTGAGAAATGGCTATTCTAGGGTGGGGACAGAGAAGATGCAAGATTCACCTGGAACTTCAGTTTGCTTCAGAGCAAGGAAATGCTCAAAAATAAATGATGAGGCATGTCACAAGGCTACAGTTAGCAGGTTACATGAGATGGCTACCCAAGACAAATATGAAACAATTTAAATGCCAAATAATTAAAGGATTAGTAAACTATAAGGCTTTGAGGAAACACTGGGACTCTGTGAGTCTGTAATGACAACAAATAAGGAAAGAAAGATACAGGATCAGGGTACACATTTGATGCAAGAAAATGTCAAGTACCAACTGCTAAAGTGGACTGAATGCTGGAGTGGACAAATCATCATTTTGCAACCATTACAATAAGGATTGGTGCAGGGTAGAATCATAAGCGGATACTAAATATAGGAGTGAAATTACTAACTATAGGGAGGCAAAATTTACACATAATATTAATAAAAGGTACCCTTTATTTGTATAGTTAGAAGTTTCAACAGATTTTTTCACTGTTGTAGTGACCACTAAAATCAAGATTAGAAACATTTCTATCTCCTCAAAATTCCTACATGTCCCCCTTCAGTCAACACATCCCCACCACCCCTAGTCTCTAGCAACCAATAATGCCTTCTTTTACTAGATGTTAGTTTTACCGTTTCTAGAATCTCACATAAATGGAATCATACAGTACCTATTCTTTGCCTGGTTTCCTTCTCAGAGCTTAATATTTTTGAGATTCATCCATTCTGTTGCACGTATAAGAATGTCATTCTTTTTTTAACTACTGAGTAGTACTCCATGATATCAATATGCTATAACTTGTATATGTGGTCCCCTCTTGATGGGCATTTGAGTTGTTTTCAGTTTGGGACTATTGTGAATAAGGATGATATGTACATTCATGCACAAGTCTTTGTGTGGACTTGTGCTTTCATTTCTCTTGGGTTAACAACTAAGCGCAAAATTCCTAGGTCATATGAGAAGTGCATGTTTAACTTCATAAGAAACTGTCAGATAGATTGTTCAAGGTGGCTGCGCCACTTTCAATTCCCACAATAAGTATGAGAATTACAGTTGCTTCACATGCTTGTTATGATCAGTCTTCATAATTTTCGCCATTCTAGTGGGTGGATGGTAATACATCTCATGGTAGTTTTAACTTTCATTTGAAGAATAAACTTTGATAAGGAGCAGGATATTTGCAAGGTCTTAAAACATCTCACCACAGGCTGTTTATTAGTAGCGAGGAAAAAATGACAGTATCCACACAGTGGAGAAATCAGGCAAAATTAACATCACAAATGGCAGGCAAGTGGAAATTATATACCTCCAGACAATGCACACTAAGAAGAATACAATGTCACTTGCGTATAGTACCATTCTGACTGAGGGTATATAGCTAATCATCACAGAGGGGCTTCCTTGGTGGCTCAATGGTAAAGAAACCGTCAGCTAAATTAGGAAATTCAGGTTCGATCCCTGGATCTGGAAGATGCCCTGGAGAAGGAAATGGCAACCCACTCCCAGTATTCGTGCCTGTAAAATCCCATGGACAGAGGAGCCTGGTGAGCTACAGTCCACTAGGTCACAAAAGAGTCAGACACAACCTAACGACTAAAAAGCAAATCATCACGAAACATACATAAACCAAAAATGAAGAACATTCTGCTTTTAAAAGAAATCATATTGCTCAAAAATGTCAACGGCATAAAAGAAAAAGAATTTTTTTCGTAATCTGGGACAATTCCCTAATCTAAGGAATTATTTCAGATTAGGGAGACTAAAACTCCTAATAGTTAACGCGATACTTGATCCTAAATTGGATCCTGCGGTACAGGAGAAAAATCCACACACATGTACAGAAATATTATAAAAGGCCTTATAGAGTAAATTGGTCTAAAACTGGTCCATAAGGAAATAGATTAGATAAAAGTGTTATACCTATGCTAACTTTATTGAGGTTGGATCAATGTATTAAAGTCATGAAGAAACTAGTCTGCTTCTTTGGAAATCTACACTGACATATTTAGGGGTACACAATTATATTGTTTTCAACTTTCAAATGGTTCCTATGAAAGAATATATGAAAGAGAGAAGAAATGATTGAGCTGCTGCTGCTGCTAAGTCGCTTCAGAAGTAGGTCCAAATGGGGCCAAAATCTGGGTAAAGGGTGTACTGAACTTCTTTGTACTATGTCTATAACTTTTGAAGTTTGAAACTATTTCTAAATAAGAAAAATCTTTAAGTAGTTAAGCCAGATTGGATTAAATGGCACCCACTTTTTATCCCATCTAAAAAGCCCTAGAAATTAGAAGGAAAAGGTGAGTTTTTCAACAATCAATAACAGCAATGGGAAAATACGAGTGCCATATGTGAAGCAGAAATGTTGTGGTTCTAAAACCATAACAAGCAGAGAAGAGAGAATTTAGAACTCAAAACAAATACATACTTCTTCCCACTTCCCCTACAAACACCAAAATCCAGATCTAAAAATGGTCAGGTGGTTTCAAGATAGGTACAAGTACAGGAGAATGGACTTTGAACTCTTACGCTTTAACTGGCTCTTGAAGGAGAAGCTGTTTGCAAGTCCGGGATTGCAGGTGACGGCAGTGATATGGCTTCATCCCTCTCTACTGACAAAGCGTGAAGTTCCTCTGTGGGCCCCGACCCAGGTCTGGCCATGGTTAGCAGTGTGGGCCCAGAGTTCCCATGACCAACAGAAAGCAGTAGACAGGACCCAGGGAGGACACAGCCTCTGCTTTCAGAGCAGGTCTTTACTTCAGTATCACCTGTCCCTGTGCTGCTCTTTTTAAATCTCTCTGACCCCTAGTCTCTAGTCCTCAATACTGCAGACTTACTAAGCCTGCTGCTCTCAGACAAAATGAACTTCTCTGCATCACTAAACCTCTGACAAAGCCCATCTGGCCAAACCTGTTCTGTTACCACTTTAGTGGTTTCCTGAAAGTGCACATCTTTCTCTGGGTCACGGATTTCCAAGGCTCTCTCGTCGTTAGCCTCGGGTCGGCTAATCCACGCTTTCTCCTGAGAACTCCTACTTTTCAGTGCTTGGCAAGATAAACCATGTCTCTCCCTTACTTTGAAAAGTTATAAATCTTTTGTTAACAACTTAGATCATCCTTTTCCTTTGTCCTTACAAGCCAATGTTTCTAATTTCCTAATTTCCCAAAGAGTCCCATTGCTTTTCTCAGAAGCCCTTTCATCCATGCTGAAGTATTGGAAGCAAGCTGCCAAGCAGTCACTTCTGATTCTGTTCAAGGTGATACGTTGGAACCTTCTTTAATTACTAATAGGGAAAGGTCAAAGGTCACCTTCCCTCAACTGCCAGGTATGTCATTTCATATTAAAGAGCAAAGAAAGTATAACTATGAATATCAAGTAATTAATTAGCCTAATTTTTAGAAGCTTTTATTACCAGCTTCCAAAAATCATGTTGAGATCCAACCAGATCTAACTTAGCTATTTCCATGCCACAGGATATTTACAGCCGATGACTTACTTGCTACCGCTCAGGTCAAGCCCTCTGGCCTATCTGGTTTTCTTTTTTCAGTTCTCTCTCATGAAAGTGTAAATTCTGAATCTTTGTAGAGGTAGTAGTCTAGATTTGTTTGTTCAGTAGAAATCTCATATTATCGCTTCTCTGTAATCACAGCCTGGGAGGAACTTACTGGTGAAATATCAGTCTGGCACATGTGATGGTTCATCTTCCTCAGCTACAAGTATTTCTCTTGAATAAAACAAGCCCCAAACAAGCATATCCTGAACCTCTACTGGCCAACAAAATGGACCATTCACCTGCTTTACTCACCAACGGGGTGCATTTTAAGATGAAATTTTTAAAACAAATCAATAAAGATTTAAGGAAAGCATTTCCAACGGATTTACCCATTCCGGGCTGCTTACTAATGGTGTGTGTAACAAAGCCAGATGTCAAGAGAATGTGAATCGTTCAATGCCAGTAAATTACATGAGACACTATTTGAGGCCCTTTATCTTTTATTTTTATAATTTCACACGAAAATATCAGTTAATGTGGATTTATATGATTTCCCCATAATTAATCAGTAGATTATATTTATTAAAGGGCTTCTGCTAAGTGCTTTATTCGTGGTACCGCTTGAGTCTTTACAATAATAATACTCTGAGGTTGATATTACTGCCTTCGTTTTACAGAGGAGGAAACTGAGGCTTAGCAAGATTAAATAAATTGACCCAGATCACACAGTAAAGGACAGCAGAAAGATTTAAAGCCAGACTGGACTCAGGATTAACTATGTTCTAACTCTTCTGTATCTGACCTCTTTTTTATCTCAATGTCTGTTCACGTGTTTCCATAGTCAATGGAGTTAGATTTATTAGAACCTACTGTCAAGAACCACTCTACTTAAAACTATTTCAAACTGCTCTCTCTTCCATTATATTTTCAAAATGAATTGGCAACAATTCTGTAAATTAGCTAAGTAGCATCTTCAGGCCTGAAGAGCCCGCATCTGCAGGCTTGTTGATTCATATTCATTCCAATTTTACAAGTGCTGCCTCTCCTGTGTTTTACTGATAGCTGTTTTACAAGATCTTCATTACTTCATAATTGTTCAGGCTTCTACATTAAGTTTTGCTTGTGAAGACAGATGGTTTGCATGCTTGTAAAGTTGGAATAATAAAAGAAAATGAGAATGCTATGCTATCATCCCCAGGACTGATAAATTAGTAAATTAAATGTTCCTTTTTTGGAGTGCACCATTGGCCAGTTTCTTATAAAATTCTGCAGAGAAGCAGAAGCCAAGAATAAATGAAGGGAACATTAATCCATTTCATTAACAAGGAACCGTGTCTACCACACAAATAATCTGTTACTGAACCCTGAACAGAGGTGAACATTTCTTCTCCTCTCCTAAAAACCGCTATCTCCTAAGAAAGCCTGAAGTTTACAGGCATTCTGTGCCTTCCTCACAATTTATCTCTGTCTAGAAAGTTATTTCCCACCTTTCCCCACAACCTCAACTCCTACCCTTCAGGTTGTTGTTGTTTAGTCTCCACGTTGTGTCTGACTCCATTGCAATCCCAGGGACTGTAGCCCACAAGGCTTCTCTGACCATGGGATTTCCCAGGTTAAGAATACTGGAGTGGGTAGCCACTCCCTTCTGCAGGGGATCTTCCCAACCCAGGGGTCAAACCCAAGTCTCCTGCACTCCAGGCATATTCTTTACTATCTGAGCCACCAGGGAAGCACCTTCCACTAGCTGTTAGTAAATGTTGAAGGAATGAACAAATAAAATGGCAAAATGTGGCATCCCAACTAATAGCATTTATGTAACTCAGATTCACCAGACACACCTGCCAAAAAGTCAAGACAGAGACCATAATGCACATATGGCATGAGATCCCAGCCATTATTCACACAATGAGCACATCCTACAAGCAAATAAAACATTAGATAGACTACCCTGATTTTCCTGTCTATCTCCATCACTTCGATTCTTACCAGCGATGGTCCTAAAGTTAAAAAATATAATTTTATGATGGTGCCTGAATGTAAGCCAAATATCTCTTCAGACTCAAGGAGTGAGTGAAGTGAGTGAAGTCGCTCAGTTGTGTCCGACTCTTTGCGACCCCATGAACTGTAACCCACCAGGCTCCTCCGTCCATGGGATTTTCCAGGCAAGAGTGCTGGAATGGATTGCCATTTCCTTCTCCAGGGGAACTTCCTGACCCAGGAATCGAACCCAGGTCTCCCGCATTGCAGGCAGACGCTTTACCGTCTGAGCCAACAGGGAAGCCTTTCAGACTCAAGAAAGAAATCTGAAACTCCTTTTGCCTAAAATGATATATGTTTTGATTAATATGCAATAGAGCTGTAAATTTGCTACCACACTTTTAAAATACCAAACAGCTAGTCCCTTGGGCTGCAAGGACATCAGTCCATCCTAAAGGATATCAGTCCTGAATATTCAGTGGAAGGACTGATGCTGAAACTGAAACTCCAATACTTTGGCTACCTGATGCAAAGAACTGACTCACTGGAAAAGACCCTGATGCTGGGAAAGATTGAAGGCAGGAGGAGAAAGGGATGACAGAGGATTAAACAGTTGAATGGCATCACCGACTCGATGGACATGAGTTTGAGTAATCTCTGGGAGTTGGTGATGGACAGGAAGGCCTGGTGTGCTGCAGTCCATGGGGTCTCAAACAGTCAGACACAACTGAGCGACTGAACTGAACTGACTGAGGTAGAATAGCCTCAAATTCTCCCCTTTAATTAGCCCTTTTTTTTTTTTTTTTCTGCCTGCCCCTCACTTTATACACTTTATACTCCACAAGAGAGCCACTTTCAACTAACACAATACTTGTAAACATTTGAACTGAACTAAGCCATCTGCAGTCAGTACATGGTCCACACTGGTGGGAGAGCCTATGTTTGGATCTCAGTACTTAATATTATTGACACCGTTCTGAGTTGAGCATCATTTAGATGTAAAAAATTATAAAAAGTCACTAAATTCAGGCCAACCATCAAAGTAACAAGGTCTGGCTGCAGGGACAATTACTCCAAATTTAGTGGCTTAAAATAACAGAAATTTATCTTCTCGCAGTCCTGGAGGCCAGGAGTGTGAAATCAGGCCAATTTAAGATGTTAGCAGCCCTGTGCTCCTTCTAGAGTTCCTAGGGGAGAATCTATTTCTTGTCTCTTTCAGTTTGCTGCAGCTGCTGGCATTCTTTGGCTCATGACCACATCTTCCAGCCAGATCTCTCTACCTTGTTTCCATTACACCTTCTTCTCTGCATTTGTGTAATATCCCTCTCTGCTCCCTCTTACAACCATATGTGTGATAGAATTTAGAACCCAGCATAACATCCCCAGCTCAAGATTCTTAATCACATCTGTAAGGACGCTGTTTCCATATGAGGTAACATTTACAGATTCCAGGCATTACCTGATACGTTTGGGGAGTCATTATTCAGCTTACCACATCTCTGTAAAATTATAGATAAATTAAGACAACTTGGAATGGATCAAGTAACGAATGCATACTGGAATCCAGTAGTAGCTGACTATAGATCAAAGTTGGTTTCTCCTGATCTCTGATACATGTCAGGGGATTAAAAGAACTGATTTCCTTGAATATACAGATACAGAATATACAGATCTCATCTCACCTGAGCAGCCTTGGCTCACAACCCAACTGTGAGGTTACACCCAAGCTTTTGGCACACTTCCAACCAATTTCATCAATGAATAGCAGAAAATTTACTGAAAACTGAAGAGGGGAAGGGAAAGTAGAAGGAGAGTAGAAAAGAGAACTAACAACACACAGCACATTTACATCTTAAACAATTCCTCCTGAGGCAACGTTTTTCCCCTCCTGCAGTTGCCGTTATAGTCACTAAACCTTTCATCATCCTTCTCTCCTTTATTCTTCGAAAATCTTCTTGATTGCAAGATCCTTGCAGTTATCTAATCCTGCCACCCTCAAAGTAATTTGAAAAAAAAAAGCCATCAGATCTTGAGCAAGCCCTCTGCTGTCTCAGCTCCAACTGTGTATCAGCTTGTTCACTTGACCAACACAGCTCTTCCTAGAAAGGAATCTGCTACTAAATAAAATAACAACGTTCATAATAAAATCCCTTTAGTGAATGAATCATTGTTAGTATCTCTTTTCAAGGTCCTCAACAACTTGTCCTCCGAAGTGAAGTGAAGTCGCTCAGTCGTGTCTGACTCTTTGTGACCCCATGGACTGCAGCCTACCGGGCTCCTCTGTCCATGGGATTTTCCAGGCAAGAATACTGGAGTGGGTTGCCATTTCCTTCTCCAGGGGATCTTCCCGATCCAGGGCTCGAACCCGGGTCTCTCGCAGTGTAGCCAGATGCTTTACCATCTGAGCCACAAGGGAAGCCCTGAATTGTCTTCCGAAGAAGTTGGGGAAAAAAAATCCCCCACTTCATCAAAAGACTCCATATAAATTATAGAATTTCACAAAGATGAATTCTTATTTCTGTCTCTCTCAAAAAACTAAGTTGATTGCTTTTATGTTATCATGGTTCCTGGTAAACATTTCTGGAGCAAACATATTATTTTCTATTAGGCTTTACAAGAGTTAAGAAAAAGTTTTTAAATGTTTAAAACATATTTTTATGGGCTTTTCCTTTCACAAGCTACTAGGTTTCCAAGAGTTTTTAAAAATTCTCCAAATATGCCTGGCAGCATTGTGGAAATAACAGAATTTTGGATATATTTTCTGGATCATGTTCTGTATCTAGTTATCTAGTTTATAAGTATCTGGAAAGATTATTTTTTTCAATCAATAGTTTAGTAGTTAGAGATCCATAATGAAAAGGCTTTGCCCTTCTCAGCTGCACATGAATCATTTCCTCCAGCTCTCTGACACATACAGACTTTTTACAAGGATTAAGTTAAATGAGCTGAAATCCCTATCTGTCTTCTAGGCACCATGAATGAGTGACATCATCCTCGCCACCAAGAAGCATGCGGGATAGGAGAGGAGGTAACTCAGCAGTTTACCCAGCAATCACAAAGGCGTAGGCACATAAAGGCATTGGTAACAAATGACAACACAGGGAAGCTGTTTTTAATCACCTGTTTTAGGGCTAAAATTGCTTCTCACACTAGAGATTAGAAGACTCTCAAGATCAGGTAGTTTGAGAATGCAGCCTAGCATGTGGAGGCCCAATTTGCATAAATATCTCTCAGAAATAGCAACAAGAGACAAGGTGAAGTCACTCAGTCGTGTCCGACTCTTTGCGACCCCGTGGACTGTAGCCTACCAGGCTCCTCTGTCCATGGGATTTTCCAGGCAAGAATACTGGAGTGGGTTGCCATTTCCTTCTCCAGGGGATCTTCCCAACCCAGGGCTCAAACCCGGGTCTCCCACAGTGTAGCCAGATGCTTTACCATCTGAGCCACAAGGGAAGCCCTGAATTGTCTTCCAAAGAAGTTGGGGAAAAAAAATCCCCCACTTCATCAAAAGACTCCATATAAATTATAGAATTTCACAAAGATGAATTCTTATTTCTGTCTCTCTCAAAAAACTAAGTTGATTGCTTTTATGTTATCATGGTTCCTGGTAAACATTTCTGGAGCAAATATATTATTTTCTATTAGGCTTTACAAGAGTTAAGAAAAAGTTTTTAAATGTTTAAAACATATTTTTCTGGGCTTTTCCTTTCACAAGCTACTAGGTTTCCAAGAGTTTTTAAAAATTCTCCAAATATGCCTGGCAGCATTGTGGAAATAACAGAATTTTGGATATATTTTCTGGATCATGTTCTGTATCTAGTTATCTAGTTTATACATATCTGGAAAGACTATTTTTTTCAATCAATAGTTTAGTAGTTAGAGATCCATAATGAAAAGGCTTTGCCCTTCTCAGCTGCACATGAATCATTTCCTCCAGCTCTCTGACACATACAGACTTTTTACAAGGATTAAGTTAAATGAGCTGAAATCCCTATCTGTCTTCTAGGCACCATGAATGAGTGACATCATCCTCGCCACCAAGAAGCATGCGGGATAGGAGAGGAGGTAACTCAGCAGTTTACCCAGCAATCACAAAGGCGTAGGCACATAAAGGCCTTGGTAACAAATGACAACACAGGGAAGCTGTTTTTAATCACCTGTTTTAGGGCTAAAATTGCTTCTCACACTAGAGATTAGAAGACTCTCAAGATCAGGTAGTTTGAGAATGCAGCCTAGCATGTGGAGGCCCAATTTGCATAAACATCTCTCAGAAATAGCAACAAGAGACAAGGTGAAGTCACTCAGTCGTGTCCGACTCTTTGCGACCCCGTGGACTGTAGCCTACCAGGCTCCTCCGTCCATGGGATTCTCCAGGCAAGAATATTGGAGTGGGTTGCCATTTCCTTCTCCAGGGGATCTTCCTGACCCAGGGATCGAACCCAGGTCTCCCGCATTGGAGGCAGATGCTTTAACCTCTGAGCCACCAGGGAAGCGCTAATAAGAGACAAAAGTGAGTCAATTTTAAAATTGATTTTAAAACCCATATGATAGATCAGAAATAGTCCATTGTTCTCAAAGAAATAGACAAGAAAGAGAAGGAGCCAGAAGTAGAGAAAGGAAAGAGGAAAAGGAAGAAGAGTAGGTAATAAAAGGATCACAACTCTCAAAATGAAACAGTAGTGACAAAAGTTGTATGTACACAGCACACGTACAAGTCCAAAATCTGCACTCAGAACAACTAGGTTCAGCTGGAATTCTTCACTGGAGTCTGGGCAAGAATATCAGAGCAAGAGCCACCTCCCCGGAAAGAAAAGGCACTGCACCAGGCTGGAGGCGGCTGGAGATGAGGAGGAGGCGGAACCAACGCTCCTCTGGGGGCCTCACCCAGCAGAAGACAAACCAGGGCCTGCATTTTCTGAACTATACTAACTAATTCCTCTTTGATTTGGCCTTTTGGGGGAAAAATTAGGACACTAACGTCTACCTCATTGGGTTCTTGTGAGAATTCAATGAAGAATTCTGAATGGGTTTACCCTTTCCAGTACACTGTGCTGGGGGTCACAAACAAAACACCTCAAGATGATAACAGAACGACAAGCCAAATGCAGGCTACTTTAGAGACCTGCAGCAGGGGCCGAGTTTTTCTTAATTTGCATGCTCAGGGTGCTAAGAGTCTGGTTCTCACTAGGGAAACCTTTTCAAATTGTGATCTGGTATCCTGGGGCTTCTGGTCCCCACATATGGTACAAGCCTGCAGACAGAGAAAAATGAGATCAGCAACTAGGAAAGCATGGAGTGGGGGTGGGAGGTCATAAACAGGAAGCCTTTGAAAATGTCTGATCATCTCTAAAAATAAAAATGCCTTTAGCTACTCGCTGGAGCATTCCAGAAGCTGCACCTCTGAAGAAGGACAAGGCACTCTTCAGTGCTGACAGTTTTCAGGAGTTGAACAGTGTGAAAATACAATTTCTGTTCTTACACTGCAAACTCCAAAGCCTCATGACTGCATCCAGGAGCAGAAGAGGTGCCTGCATAGCTCTGCTATTTGCTGGCCTGCAGTGAAGGGCATTGGCGACGACAAAAGGTATTTTCCCTCCTGCAGCAGCAAGCAGCCCATCTGTTATCCTGCCTCGGCACAGTGCCGGGGAAATCCTTCACGAACTAGAAGCCTCCTGCCAGAGATCCCTGGAAACACTCCCCAGACGATCCTGCCCACGCGCAGGAGCGCACGCTTCTTCCCAGCCTGCCTTTTTGTAATTTTCATTTTTATTGCTCCAGAGAACAGCGCCTGTGATTTAAAAGTAGCAGAAGGGTCTGCCTTTGAAGTTGTCAGAAATTTTTCTTATTATTTTAACCCTAGAATGGCAGTGATTGCCTCGATTCAGAGATACATATGGCTAAGGATGGCATCTTGTGGACAAGCTCACACGACAGGGAAGCTCATCAAAGCTGTCTCCTTGCTTAACCAGAGAGCCTCCAAAGATCACTGAGACACAAGAACTGCAGAGAAACAGCACCCCTAGGGCTGCTGGCTAGACTGCTGACATAGTCTCCTGTCCTGCTGAGGGCCAGGCTGCAAGGACCTAGAGCTGACTTGACGGCTCTGGGCACCTCGGCAGGGAGGACTCCCCCCTCCCTCGGGCTCCAGAAGGGAGGAGGAGAGGGAGCCAGATGCATCAGAGCCTCCTGCATCCCTTGGGTTCAAAGGTGAGTCCTCGGAGGGGGACAAATGCAGAATTCTCTCAGGTTTGGGGCACCCAAGACACATTTGGTCATCACCTAGAGGCAGGCATATGTACCTCTAGCCTGTTTTGGAAGGCTTCTGTGCAAAACACCTATTAGGTTCCCTACTGCTTGGCTTTGGGGATACAGAAATCTCTCCACCCACCTGCAAAGTGCTGCTTTCCTTGTGCTTTGCGTCAAGAGTTAATTCAAGTTTTCTCTGACCTGATTTGTGCTTTGGGGAATGCTGGCGAGCTTTCTGAAATGTATCCCATCAGCCTCGGGTTTGCCTCCACAGATCAGATTGTCAGTCTGTTGCAATCAGCTCTGCCTCCTCGGCCAATGCCTGTACGTGAGGCTTCTCTGTAAAAGTGACAGTGACCCAGCCAAGGCACCTGGGAACCTGTGGGACACCAGGCACGGGAGCCAGGAAGATGCTGGCAGCTGTCCCGGACCTTCAGAAGTCACTGGCTCGTGTTCTGAGTCACAGTGCTGAACGCTGCTTTCTTCTTTACCTCGCTGCAAATTGCTGTTAATGATCCGGGGAGGGAAAGCCCTAAGCGAAGTCATTTTCAACAGGGGAACAAGANGAGCATCATTTAGATGTAAAAAATTATAAAAAGTCACTAAATTCAGGCCAACCATCAAAGTAACAAGGTCTGGCTGCAGGGACAATTACTCCAAATTTAGTGGCTTAAAATAACAGAAATTTATCTTCTCGCAGTCCTGGAGGCCAGGAGTGTGAAATCAGGCCAATTAAAGATGTTAGCAGCCCTGTGCTCCTTCTAGAGTTCCTAGGGGAGAATCTATTTCTTGTCTCTTCCAGTTTGCTGCAGCTGCTGGCATTCTTTGGCTCATGACCACATCTTCCAGCCAGATCTCTCTACCTTGTTTCCATTACACCTTCTTCTCTGCATTTGTGTAATATCCCTCTCTGCTCCCTCTTACAACCATATGTGTGATAGAATTTAGAACCCAGCATAACATCCCCAGCTCAAGATTCTTAATCACATCTGTAAGGATGCTGTTTCCATATGAGGTAACATTTACAGATTCCAGGCATTACCTGATACGTTTGGGGAGTCATTATTCAGCTTACCACATCTCTGTAAAAGTATAGATAAATTAAGACAACTTGGAATGGATCAAGTAACGAATGCATACTGGAATCCAGTAGTAGCTGACTATAGATCAAAGTTGGTTTCTCCTGATCTCTGATACATGTCAGGGGATTAAAAGAACTGATTTCCTTGAATATACAGATACAGAATATACAGATCTCATCTCACCTGAGCAGCCTTGGCTCACAACCCAACTGTGAGGTTACACCCAAGCTTTTGGCACACTTCCAACCAATTTCATCAATGAATAGCAGAAAATTTACTGAAAACTGAAGAGGGGAAGGGAAAGTAGAAGGAGAGTAGAAAAGAGAACTAACAACACACAGCACATTTACATCTTAAACAATTCCTCCTGAGGCAACGTTTTTCCCCTCCTGCAGTTGCCCTTATAGTCACTAAACCTTTCATCATCCTTCTCTCCTTTATTCTTCGAAAATCTTCTTGATTGCAAGATCCTTGAAGTTATCTAATCCTGCCACCCTCAAAGTAATTTGAAAAAAAAAAGCCATCAGATCTTGAGCAAGCCCTCTGCTGTCTCAGCTCCAACTGTGTATCAGCTTGTTCACTTGACCAACACAGCTCTTCCTAGAAAGGAATCTGCTACTAAATAAAATAACAACGTTCATAATAAAATCCCTTTAGTGAATGAATCATTGTTAGTATCTCTTTTCAAGGTCCTCAACAACTTGTCCTCCGAAGTGAAGTGAAGTCGCTCAGTCGTGTCTGACTCTTTGTGACCCCATGGACTGCAGCCTACCGGGCTCCTCTGTCCATGGGATTTTCCAGGCAAGAATACTGGAGTGGGTTGCCATTTCCTTCTCCAGGGGATCTTCCCGATCCAGGGCTCGAACCCGGGTCTCTCGCAGTGTAGCCAGATGCTTTACCATCTGAGCCACAAGGGAAGCCCTGAATTGTCTTCCGAAGAAGTTGGGGAAAAAAAATCCCCCACTTCATCAAAAGACTCCATATAAATTATAGAATTTCACAAAGATGAATTCTTATTTCTGTCTCTCTCAAAAAACTAAGTTGATTGCTTTTATGTTATCATGGTTCCTGGTAAACATTTCTGGAGCAAACATATTATTTTCTATTAGGCTTTACAAGAGTTAAGAAAAAGTTTTTAAATGTTTAAAACATATTTTTATGGGCTTTTCCCTGCACAAGCTACTAGGTTTCCAAGAGTTTTTAAAAATTCTCCAAATATGCCTGGCAGCATTGTGGAAATAACAGAATTTTGGATATATTTTCTGGATCATGTTCTGTATCTAGTTATCTAGTTTATAAGTATCTGGAAAGATTATTTTTTTCAATCAATAGTTTAGTAGTTAGAGATCCATAATGAAAAGGCTTTGCCCTTCTCAGCTGCACATGAATCATTTCCTCCAGCTCTCTGACACATACAGACTTTTTACAAGGATTAAGTTAAATGAGCTGAAATCCCTATCTGTCTTCTAGGCACCATGAATGAGTGACATCATCCTCGCCACCAAGAAGCATGCGGGATAGGAGAGGAGGTAACTCAGCAGTTTACCCAGCAATCACAAAGGCGTAGGCACATAAAGGCATTGGTAACAAATGACAACACAGGGAAGCTGTTTTTAATCACCTGTTTTAGGGCTAAAATTGCTTCTCACACTAGAGATTAGAAGACTCTCAAGATCAGGTAGTTTGAGAATGCAGCCTAGCATGTGGAGGCCCAATTTGCATAAATATCTCTCAGAAATAGCAACAAGAGACAAGGTGAAGTCACTCAGTCGTGTCCGACTCTTTGCGACCCCGTGGACTGTAGCCTACCAGGCTCCTCTGTCCATGGGATTCTCCAGGCAAGAATACTGGAGTGGGTTGCCATTTCCTTCTCCAGGGGATCTTCCTGACCCAGGGATCGAACCCAGGTCTCCTGCATTGGAGGCAGATGCTTTAACCTCTGAGCCACCAGGGAAGCGCTAATAAGAGACAAAAATGAGTCAATTTTAAAATTGATTTTAAAACCCATATGATAGATCAGAAATAGTCCATTGCTCTCAAAGAAATAGACAAGAAAGAGAAGGAGCCAGAAGTAGAGAAAGGAAAGAGGAAAAGGAAGAAGAGTAGGTAATAAAAGGATCACAACTCTCAAAATGAAATAGTAGTGACAAAAGTTGTATGTACACAGCACACGTACAAGTCCAAAATCTGCACTCAGAACAACTAGGTTCAGCTGGAATTCTTCACTGGAGTCTGAGCAAGAGTATCAGAGCAAGAGCCACCTCCCCGGAAAGAAAAGGCACTGCACCAGGCTGGAGGCGGCTGGAGATGAGGAGGAGGCGGAACCAACGCTCCTCTGGGGGCCTCACCCAGCAGAAGACAAACCAGGGCCTGCATTTTCTGAACTATACTAACTAATTCCTCTTTGATTTGGCCTTTTGGGGGAAAAATTAGGACACTAACGTCTACCTCATTGGGTTCTTGTGAGAATTCAATGAAGAATTCTGGATGGGTTTACCCTTTCCAGTACACTGTGCTGGGGGTCACAAACAAAACACCTCAAGATGATAACAGAACGACAAGCCAAATGCAGGCTACTTTAGAGACCTGCAGCAGGGGCCGAGTTTTTCTTAATTTGCATGCTCAGGGTGCTAAGAGTCTGGTTCTCACTAGGGAAACCTTTTCAAATTGTGATCTGGTATCCTGGGGCTTCTGGTCCCCACATATGGTACAAGCCTGCAGACAGAGAAAAATGAGATCAGCAACTAGGAAAGCATGGAGTGGGGGTGGGAGGTCATAAACAGGAAGCCTTTGAAAATGTCTGATCATCTCTAAAAATAAAAATGCCTTTAGCTACTCGCTGGAGCATTCCAGAAGCTGCACCTCTGAAGAAGGACAAGGCACTCTTCAGTGCTGACAGTTTTCAGGAGTTGAACAGTGTGAAAATACAATTTCTGTTCTTACACTGCAAACTCCAAAGCCTCATGACTGCATCCAGGAGCAGAAGAGGTGCCTGCATAGCTCTGCTATTTGCTGGCCTGCAGTGAAGGGCATTGGCGACGACAAAAGGTATTTTCCCTCCTGCAGCAGCAAGCAGCCCATCTGTTATCCTGCCTCGGCACAGTGCCGGGGAAATCCTTCACGAACTAGAAGCCTCCTGCCAGAGATCCCTGGAAACACTCCCCAGACGATCCTGCCCACGCGCAGGAGTGCACGCTAATTCCCAGCCTGCCTTTTTGTAATTTTCATTTTTATTGCTCCAGAGAACAGCGCCTGTGATTTAAAAGTAGCAGAAGGGTCTGCCTTTGAAGTTGTCAGAAATTTTTCTTATTATTTTAACCCTAGAATGGCAGTGATTGCCTCGATTCAGAGATACATATGGCTAAGGATGGCATCTTGTGGACAAGCTCACACGACAGGGAAGCTCATCAAAGCTGTCTCCTTGCTTAACCAGAGAGCCTCCAAAGATCACTGAGACACAAGAACTGCAGAGAAACAGCACCCCTAGGGCTGCTGGCTAGACTGCTGACATAGTCTCCTGTCCTGCTGAGGGCCAGGCTGCAAGGACCTAGAGCTGACTTGACGGCTCTGGGCACCTCGGCAGGGAGGACTCCCCCCTCCCTCGGGCTCCAGAAGGGAGGAGGAGAGGGAGCCAGATACATCAGAGCCTCCTGCATCCCTTGGGTTCAAAGGTGAGTCCTCGGAGGGGGACAAATGCAGAATTCTCTCAGGTTTGGGGCACCCAAGACACATTTGGTCATCACCTAGAGGCAGGCATATGTACCTCTAGCCTGTTTTGGAAGGCTTCTGTGCAAAACACCTATTAGGTTCCCTACTGCTTGGCTTTGGGGATACAGAAATCTCTCCACCCACCTGCAAAGTGCTGCTTTCCTTGTGCTTTGCGTCAAGAGTTAATTCAAGTTTTCTCTGACCTGATTTGTGCTTTGGGGAATGCTGGCGAGCTTTCTGAAATGTATCCCATCAGCCTCGGGTTTGCCTCCACAGATCAGATTGTCAGTCTGTTGCAATCAGCTCTGCCTCCTCAGCCAATGCCTGTACGTGAGGCTTCTCTGTAAAAGTGACAGTGACCCAGCCAAGGCACCTGGGAACCTGTGGGACACCAGGCACGGGAGCCAGGAAGATGCTGGCAGCTGTCCCGGACCTTCAGAAGTCACTGGCTCGTGTTCTGAGTCACAGTGCTGAACGCTGCTTTCTTCTTTACCTCGCTGCAAATTGCTGTTAATGATCCGGGGAGGGAAAGCCCTAAGCGAAGTCATTTTCAACAGGGGAACAAGAACAGGGCAGTAGCACCGCCATTCTCAGACTGGCAGAACTGCAGGAGAGAAGCCGGAGGAGCCCTGGATGGATAAACGGCAGTGCTTTCGTTAGTGCCTAAATGAAACCTTTGCCCACATCCATATGAGACGCAGAAAGAAAGAAGTCATGTAACCCACTTTATAACTATCACAAAACAAGAGGGGGAGAGTTTTTACTGATCTGTTGAAGCTAATTGATTCAAGCAACCAATCAGGATATGCCAGCAATAAAACTACAAGAAGGATTTTGGGCCTTTTGGTTTTCAGGATTTTGATTATTTACACAGATCGGAATAGTTGTATAATGGGCAGATCTTCATTTCATTTGATTCTGTATAGACACAGCCTTTTATGCTACTGAAGGAAACATTCTAAGAATAGAATTCCTTCTTTTACAAACTTAAAATTTCAGTTCCATCATTGCAGGTACAATATATTTTTGTATAAGCAGGCAAATCAACCCCCACGTCCTAGTACTCTTTGATACAAAGCATGTTACATTTTCAAAACAGGGAGAAAGTCTTTGAGTTGAGAAGTCTAAAGAACAATGTTTTAGGGGAGGGATAGACTGAGAATTTGGGGTTAGCAGAGGGAAACTACTATATATATAGGATAGACAAGAACAAGGTCCTACTGTACAGCCCAGGGAACCATATTCAATATCCTACAATAAACCATAATTGAAGGGAATATGAAAAAGAATATATATATGTATGTGTATAGATACATAAACATGGGCTTCCCTGGTGGCTCAGATGGCAAAAAATATCTGCCTGAAATGCAGGAGACTCAGATTTGATCTTTGGGTAGGGAAGAGCCCCTGGAGAAGGAAACAGCTACCCACTCCGGTATTCTTGCCTGGAGAATTCCATGGACCGAGGAGCCTGGCGGGCTACAGTCCATGGGGTCTCAAAGAGTCAAACACAGCTGGCCAAATAACACTTCACTTCACATACATATACATACATATGTACACACACGTACATGTATAAAATTGAACCATTTTGCTGTGTACCAGAAACTAAACTAGTCATCACTGATGACCAGCTTCCTAGGAAATGAAGACAACAAAACGCAAGTGCTACGTGGGGCAGAAATATCCCTTCTGAGATGTGTAATGAGCAAGAGGCCAGACTTTACTATTAATTCATTCCTTAGCCCTGCAGTGGGGAGCCTGATATTACTGACAAGTGAAATACAACAGTACAATGGAAGATTTGGGTACGCGTCATTCCTCATTCCCTCACCCTGACTATCATGGCTTTTTAAGAAATATACAGACAATCTTCTGCAGGAGGATGACTGGAAAATGGGGCTACTTTATTACATTTCCAAGTAACTTATCTTCAGATCTACTCATAATGTACTTGTTTTGGTTCAAAGGACGTAGAAAAGGGACCATACACAGATCTTCCCCCATTTATTGAGTTTTCTCGCTGACATTTTGCTAAGTACTTTATATGTTTTATCTCATTTTTATACATCCACCAGTTCTATGAGTTGGGCATTATTAAAAAAAAAAAAAAATAAGGAAAAAGTATGGGGATTCCCTAGTGATTCAGATGGTAGAGAATCTGCCCACAATGTGGGAGACCATGTTTTATTCCCTGGTTTGGGAAAATCCCCTGGAGAAGGAAACGGCTACTCACTCCAGTATTTTTGCCTGGAGCATTCCATGGACAGAGGAGCCTGGCAGATCCATGTGGTCACAGAGAGTCAGGCACAACTGAGCTATTAACACACTTTTTCTCATCACGTTCACTAACTTCAGACTAGACAACAGTTAGTTCAGTCGCTCACTTGTGCCCAACTCTGTGACCCCATGGACTGCAGCACACCAGGCTTCCCTCTCTATCACCAACTCCTAGAGCTTACTCAAACTCATGTCCATAGAGTCAGTGATGCCACCCAACTATCTCATCCTCTGTCATCCCCTTTTCCTCCCACCTTCAATCTTTCTCAGCATCAGGGTCTTTTCCAAAGAGTCAGTTCTTTGCAACAGGTGGCCAAAGTATTGGAGTTTCAGCTTCAATATCAGTTCTTCCAATGAATATTCAGGACTGATTTCCTTTAAGAATGGACTGGTTGGATCTCCTTGCAGTTCAAGGGGTTCTCAAGAGTCTTCTCCAACACCACAGTTCGAAAGCATTAATTCTTCGGTGCTCAGCTTTCTTTATAGTCCAACTCTCACATCCATACATGATTACTGGAAAATCCATAGCTTTGACTAGATGGACTTTTGTTGGCAAACTAATGTCTCTGCTTTTTAATATGCTGTCTAGGTTGGTCACAGCTTTTCTTCCAAGGAGCAACTGTCTTAACTTCATGCCTGCAGTCACCATCTGCACCAAGAAAATAAAGTCTGTCACTGTTTTCATTGTTTTCCCATCTATTTCCCATGAAGTGATGGGACCAGATACCATGATCTTCATTTTCTGAATGTTGAGTTTTAAGCCAGAGTTTTCACTCTCCTCTTTCACTTTCATCAAGAGGCTCTTTAGTTCCTCTTTGCTTTCTGCGATAAGGGTGATGTTATCTGCAAATCTGAGGTTATTGTTATTTCTTTCAGCAATCTTGATTCTAGCTTGTGCTTCATTCAGCCCATCATTTCACATGAGGTAATCTGCGTATAAGTCAAATAAGCAGGGTGACAATATATAGCCTTGAAGTACTCCTTTCCCAATTTGGAATCAGTCTGTTGTTCCATGTATAGTTCTAACTGTTGCTTCTTGACCTGCATACAGATTTGTCAGGAGGCAAGTACGGTGGTCTGGTATTCCCATCTCTTGAAGAATTTTCCACAGTTTGTTGTGATCCACATAGTCAAAGGCTTTGGCATAGTCAATAAAGCAGAAGTAGATGTTTTTCTGGAACTCTCTTGCCTTTCTATGACTCAGCGGATGTTGGCAATTTGATCTCTGGTTCCTCTGCCTTTTCTAAATCCAGCTTGAACATCTGGAAGTTCTTGGTTCATGTACTGTTGAAGCCTAGCCTGAAGGATTTTGCTTTGCTAGCATGTGAAATGAGCACAATTGTATGGTAGTTTGAGCATTCTTTGGCATTGCCCTTCTTTGAGATTGGAATGAAAACTGACCTTTTCCAGTCCTGTGGCCACTGGTGAGTTTTCTAAATTTGCTGGCATATTGAGTGTAGCACTTTCACAGCATTAGCAGAAGTAGATGTTTTTCTGGAACTCTCTTGCCTTTCTATGACTCAGCAGATGTTGGCAATTTGATCTCTGGTTTCTCTGCCTTTTCTAAATCCAGCTTGAACTTCTGGAAGTTCATGGTTTATGTACTGTTGAAGCCTAGCTTGGACTATACTACAAAGCTACAGTAATCTAAACAGTATAACTTAAGCATTAAGCTTAGGTCAGTAGATAGCAGAGAAGTCCTTAATTGCCTTACCTGTTAGGCTGAATACTCCATGAGATCAGAGACCACTGCTCCACTGTTTCCAGTTATAAACATGACCCTTAGGAAATACACACACAGCAGAGTTCTTGACACACAGTAGATGTTCAATTAATAACTGCTGAAGTACTAAACAAAAGAGGGGGAAAAAAGATTATCTTGAAAGTAGAAAGACTAAGAAATCATAAATAAATCTTTGGTTAGCCATTCTTATTTTTTATTTTGATGATAATTTCTCAGCTCCCATACTTCTATTGATTTTCAATAAATACACAAGGAAAGTTGGAGTTATTTTTTTCCCAGCCATAGTAAGACATGAATAAAAGAACCCAAAATTGGCCAAAATTCCACAACACTCCCTACTAAAAGGAAGGAGCCTCTGGACCCTGGGGATTAAGAGTTGCATGGAAATTGGGTTTTATTAGAAAAATAATAGACTTACAGCACCAGAATAAATCTCACTGTTCTCTAGCTCACCTCCTAGCTTCAAACACTGAAACACTTAAATCAGCCAATACAGAACCTTGAGTCTAAGGAAAAGCAACTTAATACAAGACGGCCAGCAAAGATAAGCCTCTAATTACAATTTTGTGTCAGACAAAGTTGGAAGAGACCCTCGGGGATCAACAGCCATTCATTTACTCATCAAATATTAGGAGCTCTGAATACTTTTTTTCATGAATATAAAAGCTAAGTGCCTTTTTTAAGAGCTGAAAATTTCAGTTGTAAAGTGAGAAAAGTCTATAGTAAAGAGATGCCATGTTCTTTCAATCTAAAAGGTGAGCAGCTATTTTTGTAGTATTTGAAGTATATAGTTTTGCTAAAGTTAGTTAGAATCAGTGTCTCTCGTTACAGAATATCAGTGACTGCTCACTGCAGTTCTATACAGTGGAAATCCCATGTGCTATGGAATCTGCTCTGGGTCTGGTGAGGCTTCTACCAAGGCTCAAGATTGAGTCTCAAGTGCCCTATAAACACTACTTCAGCTTCTAGTCAAGACCATGGTAGCCCCCAGGCAGTGCCACCTAAGTATGTGAAACCTGGGGTATTCTCAAGTCACTTCCACCATCTCCCACAAGTCCACCAAGGAGCAGAGCTGCAGTGTTGATCTGTACCACATATCTCTTTCTGTGCTTTTACCAACCTTTCTCAAATTAAAAAAGACACAGCTATATATTCATGGCGCTAGGGAGGAAACAGAGTTGGTAGACAGATGGTAGGGAGTATTCAAGTCTACCTTAGTATGAGTCTCTCCCAAGAGTAACCTTAGTCCTTCATGCAGGTACTCTCCCGGCAGGCTGCCCTACCTGTCCCCCCGGCATGCTTACATCCAACTAGCAGTGGGTATTCTCTCCTCTAAAGTTGGGGCAGTGCTCCACGTTTTCCTCAGAACAAGTGACAGGATAAACAGAATTTCAATCCAACCTCCTCTCTAACCACAAAGAAAAATTTGTTACCCAAGTTTTAGAGATTTCAGTCCCATATGCCAACACAAAAATGTCAGCCTTTGTCAACTGACAGAGAAAAAAACAAAATGATTATGAGTGAAGAAAAATGCTCAAGCAAATCATCAAACTGGTGCAGTCAACTGAGGTTATATTTAACAGATAGACACCAGCTTCAAAAAAAGCCTCTTGAATATGTAATTTGTTTTTACATTGAGTGATAAATATCATAATAACTTATATCTGAAAGATGCAAGTAAACATCATATAACATTAATAGAATAAAAAAAATACCATTGATAGAAAGAAAGAACATATTCTTCATTCAGTGTGCCATACATAGAGAATAGTGAATAAAACAGGATATCAGGAATAAGAACATATTTTAGAGTCTCTGTTAAATTGTAAATTCCATTCAAACAAACATATTATTATGCAAATGTAAAAGCTATGGTATAATACTCTGAAAATTAATGACTTCTTTCTATACTCAGATTTAATAAAGTAAAAAGGAAGTACCTAAAGAATGTGGCTACTCAGGAATAAATATAAGTGCTCCAGTGTCATTTTTAATTATCTCTGCCTAATCATTCCTTCTTTTAGCACCTAGATTTACTTTCCATAAAGCTTAACCCTAGCACATCCTCACAGAGTATTATTTCCGCTTCTTCCTAGTCCCTTTTCCCTTCTCCTCCTTCTTCCTCTTTCTCCTTCTCTCTTCCTCCTTCTTCTCCTTTGTCTTCATTGTCTTCTTTTAATGTAGCTTGCTCCTTCCACATACTATTTAAAGGGAATAAAAAGATGAAACAAACTATAATCCCACAAAAGCCTGCCAAAGTTAGTTTTTCTACTCATTCTTCTTTAAAAAAATTTTTTTTCTGCCAGTTTTCTTTCTTTCTTTCTTTTTAATGTTACTTTGACTCCTCAAAAACAAGTCTTTAAACCCCAGTCAGCTGAGGCTCTGAGAATACTTTCAGAGTTCTCTGAAGTTAGATCCAGTTCACCCTGGGACACTGGATTTTCTGCCAGTCACTAATCTTAATAATCATTATTGCTGCCAAAAATATAGGCCTCTTTTGATATAAATCATGGTAAAGGGCAGGAGCTGAATAGTTTTTAAAGTAATTGGTTTTCCAATTAAAACCACAGTCTCCTATGCTAAAAAGTCACAATGTTGAAAATCATTCTGTCAAAATAGACCTGGGTTTTAGGGAAAAAAAATGTATTTTTAGCTCTGACAAATGTTAATTGAAATCAGCATTGGAAATATCAGTGAATCATCGGACTGGGTGTTTGAAAGCTACCCCATTATAATGGGTATATAAACTGAGCAGCCTTCTTCAATAACACACCAATTTATGAAATGTTAATAGAAATAGAACATTGAAAGAAAGCTTAGTGATTTAATGGTTAAGCCCTGACTTTATTTTACATTTTTGTTTATCCAAAATAAGATTTATTTTACTCCATTTAATTTTAAATGGATAATGAATTCATGAGTTTATAGTATGAAAAAAATCTGGAAAGAGTCTTGCCTCCCTTTCATCATCTGTCCAGTTTCCTTACACACTATGCCTGCCCCATTAGGTAATGACTTTTTATTCTATTGAACACTGGTTCCCCTAAAATCACCAACACAAGCTATTGATAAGACAAAGCTGAGTGTACTCTTCACTGCAGTAAAAGAGAATTCTACATTGCAAAACTTTGTAGTATAAGGTCAAAATTTAATGAAAACTGGAAGCTTCGTTTAAGGCTTGTCTTTTAACACAATGACTTGATTGGAATTGCATAAGAATCTCCACACAACCGTCCAGGATTAATGAAATCATCAAGGTGAGGATTTTAAGAACTAAGAATTCAAAGAATCCTAAGGCACAAATGGTTGATGTTTTCCAGTGAAGAGTAGATAAGCCTTTGGGCAAGTTCCTATAATGAACAACCAAGACATCTGCTTGAGCATTAGTGTCCCAGAAGAGGAAAGAAATGCTATTGGAAACAGTGGGAAAGCAAAGGCATGTTCGTGTAGACATAGAATATGGTTTCTACCTCAGGGTCCAGGCTGAGTATGGGAAAAGATGGGCTCGGTTTTCAGTTAATTTCTTGTGTCTCCTTCCAAAGTTTCTGCATGCAAATAAGCTTAAGAATTAGTATGCATTCTTGTTCATCTCTTCTTTTAAACAAAATTGCACAGTAGACACATTCTTCTGAATCTTGCTTTTTTGATTTAATATATATTGGACAACTTTCCATATCAATAATGGACAGTACAGTTTAATTTCTTGTGTCTCCTTCCAAAGTTTCTGCATGCAAATAAGCTTAAGAATTAGTATGCATTCTTGTTCATCTCTTCTTTTAAACAAAATTGCACAGTAGACACATTCTTCTGAATCTTGCTTTTTTGATTTAATATATATTGGACAACTTTCCATATCAATAATGGACAGTACAGTTGTGCAACATACAGAGGTACCAACATTTATTTGACCAATCCCGTCCTGGGTTGCTGTCAAACTTTTAAAATACAAACAACGCAGCAATGGATGTCTTTGGCGAATCTTTCATTCACAATCTGAAGGATTAAACTGTGGAAATGGGATCGATCTAAATGTATATAAATGTGTGATTTCTGCCAAATATTTTCAGTTGACTTCCCTAGGGCTTATACCAATTCACCTCCCTACCAGCTCCCATTTCATACACTCAGACTGCAGCCCAGAGAGATCAAATCATCTGCTTAGTTCACCCAACCTGTTAATGAACGTGAGGCTCTAACACCCAGGTCTCATAAATCCCACTCCAAGGTTCCTATTTTCCTGAATTTTTCCTGAATATGAGGTTGGCCAGTGCTGACCTCCAAGAGTCCAACTGGGTGATCTCTGAAACTTCTTGATCAATGTCCAGTTTGGGAAGCCCAAGGGCATTTCCTAACCTGTACCTCCTAACCCAGTTGAAATAACTAAGTGGATCCCACCAGAAGGAAAAGAGGGAAAAAAATGCTTAAGTGGAAGATAAGGGGAAAAAATTCATGAAGGAGCAATAACATAAGAGTCACCTTGTGCTATGAGACAGATTGGCTGTATTAGTGTGTGTCTTTAAAAATAGCAACCTCATTAACAAATGCAGTAGTAATTTGCATTTTCAGACTTGAACATACTTGGTTTAATACAGCCTCCATCTCCTGCCATCCAGGTTAGTTTGGCATCATCCTTTATACTCTAGCTCACAAAAATTAAAGCCACTATATTAATTTTGGAAGCTGTAAAACCCCATATGCATAGATCATTAACAAGCTTATTTGTTTGCTTGATCTGCCTCTGTCTGGCTTCCCAAACCTTGGCTGCTTTAGATCAGTTCATCAAGAATCTACTCCCTTGATAATGATTTGGCTAAAGGACCAAAAAGGCCATAAAACACCCAGTTTCCTGCCATATCCAAACATCTTTGATTATCTGCTTCTGCTAAGTCCAAAGTTAAGGTTACAAAGCATGCATTTCTCCTGGATCTAAAAGAACTAGAAATAAGTACTGAGTGTTTTACATAAAGGAGGCATTTAGTAAATGTTAGCTGGTAATACCTATAGCTTGCATTATATTCTAATTTATAGTACTAATCTAGATTCAACAGTTGTCAATATTTTGCCCGGGAAGGCAATGGCAACCCACTCCAGTACTCTTGCCTGGAAAATCCCATGGACGGAGGAGCCTGGTAGGCTGCAGCCCATGGGGCCACTAAGAGTCCGGTGTGACTAAGCGATTTCACTTTCCCTTTTCCCTTTCATGCATTGGAGACAGAAATGGCAACCCACTCCAGTGTTCTTGCCTGGAGAATCCCAGGGACAGGGGAGCCTGGTGGGCTGCCATCTGGGGGGTCACACAGAGTCGGACACGCCTGAAGTGACTTGGCAGCAGTAGCAGCTGGTAATAAGGTCTGTCCTTAAAACAATTTAAATTGACCATACACCTCATTATTACCAATGAACATTTGTTTAAAAAATGGGGGGCAACCACCTGTACTAGAATTACAGGGAGAAGGGAAAGGGAAGGCAAGAGGATTGACTGGTGGCTGATTTGCCAGACTCCAAAGGTCTCAGTTGGAGCGGAGGCCCCAGATCCATTTGAACATCCCCAGTAAGCCCTGTGTTTGTTGTTATTGCTGCTGTTTGGGCTGCACTGTGCAGTATGTGACATCTTATCTCCCCAGGGATTGGCCCCATGGCCCCTGCAGTGGAAGTGTGGAGTCTTAACCACTGGACCACAACGAAGTCTCCAATAAGCCCTGTGAACCCCAAGTAGGACTGACATGTGGGGAGACACACATGAAGAGATGTTCCATGACTGAAGTGGGGAAGGCATCTCATGGCAGAGGCAGGCACAGAAGCCTGCCTGTCTATAGATCAAATACTCAAAAAGAGAGACTGTCTTGTGCTAACAACACAACGAGCAACAACCTAAAGGACCTCATTTATTGCAAATGAAACACAAATACCTACACAACTAACAAAATACTTTTTAATCCAATACATAGTAATTAGAGAAAAATCAGGAGGCAAAACACCTTCTCTTTTCCTTACCCGCTAAGCCAGACATAGTGCCAAGTCCTAATTTGAGGGTTATGACTTCAATGAGAATTCTGTAGCTAAATTAAATTGCTCCAGGTTTTAGATCTCCAAAACATCTGGCCTAGTAGTATGCGTGTTCTAGTCTGGATAATTAATTCAACTAGCTGTTATTCTTCACTTTAGTGAACAGAGGAAAATGAAAAATTTAACACATATACAAAAGTTGTTAATTTCTTGAGGTTTCAACCAACCAAAGATAAAACAAATAAGTTGCCTGCACTCTTCGTACATGAATATAAAGATGTGACTTTGGAGTGGTGAGACTTTTTTATATGTGGTGTGTGAAACTTTTCCTATTACTTTATGGTCACATAAACTTCCACACCTTTCATACAAATAGCTTGATGATCACCTTGTAGGGTTTTGTTCCTTTAAATATCTAATTAATGTGGGCAGTTCCTCATTATACCAACATTGTTTTGTTTTGTTTTGGTGTGTAGATGACATATTCTTAGTCTCCTCCTCAACTTCAGCCATTCTACTGCTTTTAAAAACTCCAGCAAAAAGCAGATTTCAGGAAAAGACAATTTGATTCAATTTATGTTAAAGAAATTAATGGAAATAAAAGCTATGTATATATTTATATATATGTATGTAAACAGAAGAGAACTGTCTGGAAACTTGACAGTATTTCCCTCTGTTAAAAGAAATGAAATAATTGGAAGGGAGAGATATTTTTCATTACAAATATTTAATGAACTTGTAATGTGTTTATATATTACTTATACGAAATGATCTAAAATAAAACTTACTGATTAAATTTCAATTATAACATAAAATTTCAGTCTACACTGCAAAATTTAGATGCTTAATTGTACTCCCCTAAGAATATAACCTCTCAGAAAAACTTTTTTTGCATGTAGAGATATAATTTGTATCAAATGGAATAATCTAAGAAAAGAGGTGTTTTTTTTAAATAAATGCTCAGAAAAGTTCAGTGGCTATAGACACTGGCTCCTTTCGTCACCTGTATTTTGCTGCCATGAAGGAGGAATATTATCCATCTTAATTGCTTTATACTCAACCCCTCATTCTGCACAGTAGAGATTCTGTACAATCAATTCCAATCAAATTTGTTCCTGTGTCCTTTTGAATTCTTTCAAAGAATGTTCTTATTCAAAGCCAGTATCTTGGGCTATTAACCTCTGAGCATCCCTTTGCTAGAGCTGCACATCAGACTGAATTCTGATCGCACTCCCCTCAACCTATCAGTCCTCTCTTATTGCTTTGCTTGGCTCTTTGCCAAGCTTCTCGAGCAGCCAGCCTACACCAGGAGGTCTAAATAAACTGTTCTAAGCGAACAAGCCTTTAAAAGCATTTCCCTGTATTTGATCAGGAAACCAACTTATTCCTCTCCTCCAAGGACAAATTAAATTTTAAAAATCCTGTAGGCCATCATCTCATTATATTCATCTAGGATTCATTGAGTCTTGAGATGTTTAAGACATTCAAAGAGATACTGTAGCATCTACAATAAGATAATGTTTCTGTCCTCAAGAAGTTTACAATCTAGCAAAACTAAATCGTCATCCTTTAATTCCACAGCTTACCTGGTATAATGTATATACTCTTAGAATCTTCGCAGATGTTTTTTTTTTTTTTCCTTTTCTATTGCAGTGAAACAAATATTGCATAAAATTTACCATTTAATTATTTTTAAATGTACCATTCAGTGGCAATAAGCACAGTCACAGAATTGTGCAACCATCGCCATTTCCAGAACTTTTTCATCATTCCAAATAGAAAATTCTGTACCCATTAAATGATAACTTTCCAGTCCCCGCCCCCCAGCATCTGCTTTCTGTCTCCATGAATTTGTCTATTTTAGGTATCTAAGAGGAATCATATGCTACTTGTCCTTTCATTTAGCATAACATTTTCAAGGTTTATCTATGTCACAGCATATATTGTGATCCCATTCCTTCTTAAAGCCAAGTAATGTTTCTTTCATTTAGCATAACATTTTCAAGGTTTATCTATGTCACAGCATATATTGTGATCCCATTCCTTCTTAAAGCCAAGTAATGTTTCTTCATATGCATTCTTTATTTTTTTCATCTGTTGATGGACACTTGAGTCATTGCACCTTTTGACTGTTTTTTTTTTCTTATTAAGGGAATCTTTTTCATATTTCTACAATCTATATTTGGTTTAGTTTGAGAAACCCAGATTAGTCTTTTTCAAGTGTCCTCAGCCTCTTTGATATGGATACAATGCTCTATCAGTGAAAAGCAAGTCACAGAGAAGTAAAATCTTGTGTAGAGTGGGCCTCAGCTTTAACAAGGCACAACTTCTTCTGCTGGTATGCACACTTCCATCTTCTATGTACATGCACGCTACACACACATACCATGTGCTGACGTCTGGTGAAAGGCATGTTAGGTTCTATTTTATAATTAAAGAAGAAACATATTTTTCATTGGGATCTTACAACAAAATTTGCCAAGGAGCATGAAGAGGATGGGATGCTGTCTATTTCTCTTCATCTTCTAGGTTTGACACCCCCCTCCCTCTACTGGAAGACTGAGGATTATAATATAGAATATTCTTTAGAGATTTTTTGGTGACATTTTCAAGATAAGCAGAGTTGCATCAAGGCTCAAGTGACAATATGTCTCAGAGCTTCTGAAACAAATCCATCATGAAGGATTTCAGAGACCGAAGACCATCAGCAAGTACAGAGAGAACTGTCTTCCTGATGGGCAATCACAGGGGTGTCCTTCATCCTTCTGCTAGCAGCTCTGAGGAATAGACAGGGCTAGAACAAGAGCAGGAAAAGAAACCAGATGTGACACGGTGCTCACAGGTGACAAACTGCTGTGGGGATACACATGAGGCATCTTCTGGGAAAATATTGGTAAATGCTTTTAGGAGAAATGACATTCTGCTAATATGTGGCAGGAGTATTATCTGATGCTACAATGTCTTTGGAAAATATGTTGTTGTTGTTTATTTGCTAAGTCAAGTACACCTCTTTTGCAACCTCATGGACTGTATCCCACCAGGCTCCTCTGTCCACAGGATTTCCCAGGCATGAATACTGGAGTGGGTCACCATTTCCTTCTCCAGGGGACCTTCCAAACCCAGGGATCAAACCCCCATCTTCCGCATTGTCAGGGAATGCTGAGCCACCACGGAAGCTCTTGGTATATACAGGCCTGCTTCCAGGCCTACTGTAATCCTGATTCTAGCTTTTGAACCATCAAATTCTAAGGCTACATGAACCTGAGTATATGTTACAGACACCTCCTAAGAAACTCTTTGGCATTGCCTTTCTTTGGGATTGGAATGAAAACTGACCTTTTCCAGTCCTGTGGCCACTGCTGAGTTTTCCAAATTTACTGGCATATTGAGTGCAGCACTTTCACAGCAGCATCTTTCAGGATTTGAAATAGCTCAACTGGAATTCCATCACCTCCACTAGCTTTGTTCGTAGTGATGCTTTCTAAGTCCCGCTTGACTTCACATTCCAGGTTGTCTGGCTCTAGGTGAGTGATCACACCACTGTGATTATCTGGGTCATGAAGATCTTTTTTGTACAGTTCTTCTGTGTATTCTTGAAACCTCTTCTTAATATCTTCTGCTTCTGTTAGGTCCATACAATTTCTGTCCTTTATTGACCCCATCTTTGCATGAAATGTTCCCTTGGTATCTCTAATGTTTTTGAAGAGATCTTTAGTCTTTCCCATTCTGTTGTTTTCCTCTATTTCTTTGCATTGATCACTGAGGAATAGCTCTTCTTGATATTCTTTGGAACTCTGCATTCAGATGCTTATATCTTTCCTTTTCTCTGCTATTCACTTCTCTTCTTTTCACAGCTATTAGCAAGGCCTCCCCAGACAGCCATTTTGCTTTTCTGCATTTCTATTCCATGGGGATGGTCTTGATCCCTGTCTCCTGTACAATGTCATGAACCTCAGTCCATAGTTCACCAGGCACTCTATCTGTCAGATCTAGNGTGAAGATCTTTTCTGTACAGTTCTTCTGTGTATTCTTGCCACCTCTTCTTAATATCTTCTGCTTCTGTTAGGTCCATACCATTTCTATCCTTTATCGAGCCCATCTTTGCATGAAATGTTCCCTTGGTATCTCTAGTTTTCTTGAAGAAATATATAGTCTTTCCCATTTTTTGTTTTTCTTTATTTCTTTGCATTGATCACTGAGGAAGTCTTTCTTATCTCTCCTTGCTATTCTTTGGAACTCTGAATTCAAATGGGTTTATCTCCCCTTTTCTCTTTTGTTTTTCTCTTCTTTTCTTTTCAAAGCTATGTAAGGCCTTCTCAGACAGCCATTGCTTTTTTGCATTTCTTTTTCTTGTGGATGGTCTTGATCCCTGTCTCCTGTACAATGTCACGAACCTCCGTCCATAGTTCTTTAGGCACTCTGTCTATCATTTCTAATCCCTTGAATCTATTTCTCACTTCCACTGTATAATCATAAGGGATTTGATTTAGGTCATACCTGAATGGTCTAGTGGTTTTCCCCACTTTCTTCAATTTAAGTCTGAATTTGGCAATAAGGAGTTCATGATCTGAGCCACAGTCAGCTCCTGGTCTTGTTTTCGCTGACTGAATAGAGCTTCTCCATCTTTGGATGCAAAGAATGTAATCAATCTGACTTTGGTATTGACCATCTGGTGATGTCCATGTATAGAGTCTTCTCTTGTGTTGTTGGAAGAGGGTGTTTGCTATAACCAGTGTGTTCCCTTGGCAAAATTCAGCCTGTGATCTGCTTTGTTTTGTACTCCAAGGCCAAATTTGCCTGTTTCTCTAGATGTTTCTTGACTTCCCACTTTTGCATTCTCCAGTCCCCTATAATGAAAAGGACATCTTTTGGGGGGGGTGTTAATTCTAGAAGGTCTTGTAGGTCTTCATAGAACCGTTCAACTTCAGCTTCTTCAGCATTACTGGTCAGGGCATAGACTTGGATTACTGTGATATTGAATGGTTTGCCTTGGAAACCATTCTGTCATTTTTGAGATTGCATCCAAGTATTGCATTTTGGACTCTTTTGTTGGCTATGATGGCTACTCTATTTCTTCTAAGGGATTTTTGCCCACAGTAGCAGTTATCATCCGAGTTAAATGGTCATCTAGTAGTAGATGGTCATCTGAGTTAAATCTGCGCATTTCAATCCATTTTAGTTCGCTGATTCCTAAAATGTCAACATTCACTCTTGCCATCTCCTGTTTGACCACTTCCAGTTTGCTTTGATTCATGGCCCTGACATTCCAGGTTCCTATGCAATATTGCTCTTTGCAGCATCGGACTTTGCTTCCATCACCATCACATCCACCACTGGGTGTTGTTTTTGCTTTGACTCTGTCTCTTCATTCTTTCTGGAGTTATTTCTCCACTGATCTCCAGGAGCATATTGGGCACCTACTGACCTGGGGAGTTCCTCTTTCAGTGTCCTATCTTTTTGCCTTTTCATACCGTTCAGGGGGTTCTCAAGGCATTCACTTAACAAATATTTATTGAGGACATCCAGTGGTGAAGAATCCACCTGCCAATGCTGGGTACATGGGTTTGATCCCTGGTCTGGGAAGATTCCACATGCTGTGGAGCAACTAAGCCCGTGTGCCATGACTACTTAGCCCCGCTCTAGAACCTGTGCTCCACAATGAAAGAAGCCAACTAGAGAGCAGCCCCCTCCCCCTGCAGCTAGAGAAAGCCCGCCTGCAGCAATGCAGACCCAGGGCAGCCAAAAATGAATAAATAAAAATTTTAAAACTATACATTAAAAAACCCAAAATGTATTGAGTGACTATTACGTGCCTGACACCATCAGTGAGCAGGAGCAGCCATGGACTGCTCTCATGGAGGTCTGCTGGTGGTGGGCGTGGGGGAAGCACTCAGGCCACCCCACACAGGTCAAATGGAAAACTATGCCCAATTATAGGGCTTTGCAGAGAGGTTTGTGGTTCTCAGGACCTTGACCTGGCCAGGGAGGCCAGCGTATCTTCTCTGAGAAAGACTTGAAGAGTAAATAGGGAGTAGCCAGGGCAAGAGTGTGGGGAAGATGATCCAAGCAGAGAGAATTGCACGTGCAAAGGTCCTGTGGTAGATGGCCTGGGTGAAGGCTGATTGGCTAGGGTTCCACAGCAGAGGGGAGTGTGGTGCGAATGAGGTCAGGCAGTCAGCCAGCTGACAGCATGTGACTTGTGGGTATCACTAGAAGATTTGGTCTCAATTCTGAGAGCAAAAGGACACTTTTAAGCAGTGGTGCCAAATGATTCAATTTATGTAGCAAACTGGTTTTGTTGTTGGTGGTCAGTCAATAAGTCGTGTCTGACTCTTTGCAACCCCCTGGACTGCAGCGCATGAGCTTCCCTGTCCTTCACCATCTCCCGGAGCCTGCTCAGACTTGTGTCCATTGAGCCAGTGATGCCACCCAACCATCTCAGGCTCTGTCATCCCCTTCTCCTCCTGCTTTCAATCTTTCCCAGCATCAGGGTCTTTTCCAATGAGTCGGCTCTTTGCATCAGGTGGCCAAAGTACTGGAGCTTCAGCTTCAGCATCAGTCCTTCCAATGAATATTCCGAGTTTGAGGAGCCCAAATGTTAGCAAGGAGTCCATGAAGGTCTAGAAGTGCCCACATAAACAGTGAGAATGGCTTTGACTCAGGACATGGTGAGACTGGGGGGCAGGGTGAGTTGAATGTTGGGGTGAGGGTCAGGCAGTGTTGAAGTCTGAGAAACTGGGCTGGTGGATGGGGGGCGGGTGACAGTGAATGTCATATTCCTGTAAGAACATATTATATTGAGTATGATAAGTAATATCTCTGTTTTTCCCAGGGGTAGAACGGCTGACTTCTGGGGAAAAGGACAAAGGACTTTCAGGTTCTATTATAATTTATGTGCTCGGTCATTCAGTCGTGTCCGACTCTTGGCGACTCCTCAGACTGTAGCCCACCAGGCTCCTCTGTCCATGGGATTTCCCAGGCAGGAATACTGGAGTGGGTTGCCATTTCCTCCTCCAAGGCATCTCCCTGACCCATGGTTTGAACTCATGTCTCTTGCATCTCCTGCATTGGCAGGAGGATTCTTTACCACTGAACCACCTGGGAAGCCCTCTACTATAGTAGATGGTGTTTAATATGTTTTCTCATTAAATCTGTTCAACAAAGCTGAGAAATAAATTCTAACATGTGTGTGTGAAGAAAGGGGTCTCAGAAAGGTAAAATAACCTGCCCAAGGTCATGGCTGGGAAGAGGTTAAGCCTCCACCAGCCTCCTCTCTTTAAAAAAAAAAAAAAAAAAAAGGCTAAACAACTTCATTTCATTCTACTCAGTGTGCTGATAATTGAGGGGAAAGTTTTTGGCAAGAAGGGAAAGGGAGGGGACCTGGAAGAACTCCTTGCTCTGGAAGAATGCAAGGGAGGCTGGGGCCATGGCTCTGGGGGACCCTGGGCCCTGTCCAACCACAGGGGTGACCAACTTGCTCTTGACCCGAGCCGGAAGCCGATTCTCCCTTTCCCTCTACCTCCCACCTCCTGCCCCAGGGAAGTCCTCCTAACCTCCTGGATCTAACCTCCATCCTCCTGTTTCTGTGCCCGCTATCTCAGCTCGCAGGTGCATCCAAGCCACCTGGCTGCTACCTCTCCCTGCTGGCCGCCTGCCTGCCCTTCAGCCCTTGGTGGGGCTCCCAGGCGGCCTGTAACTGGATACCAGACACCGATTCGTCCTTTCAGGCACCCCCCTGAGCTGCACTCCACGCACCCTGTTTCTGGATCTGCTCTTGGAAACCTGGATAGTGCGTGTTTCCACTCAGCCCAGTGACCTTCGCCTATCTGAGCCCTGGTTAATTTTTGCCCAGTCTTTGCAGGCTCTGGGGCCCCTCCCTTTCGGGGATATAAGCCTGGCCTGAGGCTGCCCTGTTCCTTGCCCGTTCCTGAGCCTCCCCGAGCTCCCTCCCCGTCCTCACCATGGCCAAAGGATTCTACATTTCCAAGGCCCTGGGCATCCTGGCCGTTCTCCTGGGTGTGGCGGCTGTGGCCACCATCATCGCTCTGTCTGTGGTGTACGCCCAGGAGAAGAACAAGAATGCTGAGTGTGGCATCGCAGCCCCCACGAGCCCCACGAGCCCCACGAGACCCACGAGCCCCACGAGCCCCACGAGACCCACGAGCCCCACGAGCCTCACGAGCCCCACGAGCCTCACGAGCCCCATGGGCCCGACAACCACCTCGGCCACCACCGTGGACCAGAGCAAGCCGTGGAACCGATACCGCCTCCCCACAACCCTCTTGCCTGACTCCTATAGGGTGACGCTGAGGCCCTACCTCACTCCCAACCAGAATGGCCTGTATCTCTTCACGGGCTCGAGCACCGTCCGCTTCGCCTGCAAGGAGTCCACGGACGTCATCATCATCCACAGCAAGAAGCTCAACTACACCAACAACAATGGGCACTTGGTGGTCCTGAAGGGTGTGGGGGATGCCCAGGCCCCCGAAATCGACAGGACTGAGCTGGTGTTGCTCACAGAGTATCTGGTGGTGCACCTCAAGAGCCCGCTGGAGGTGGGCAAGATGTACGAGATGGAGACCAATTTTCAGGGGGAGCTGGCCGACGACCTGGCGGGCTTCTACCGCAGCGAGTACATGGATGGCAACGTCAAAAAGTGAGTCAGAGGTGGGCCTGCCGGGTGGGGGCAGATCCTAGACACCGGGGCAGAGGGGGATCCTGGGGGCCAAGGAAGGGCTTGGATTCGGCGCCTTTGAATGTTCCAAAGCCCTTGGCTGGCCCATCGCTCCATCCAAAGTTCCCAAGACAATCAGCCGTTTTCCCCGAGCACCCCCCAAGCCCCCACCCCGCTCAGTCGGGAGTCAGGGATGAACGATGAAAGCCACCTTGGACAGATAAGAGAACAGGCTCTGGGGAGAGAAATGTGCCAGTATCTCCCGGCTAATACAGGATGGGGGCAGCCAGACTTTGACCCTGAGTCCAGAAGGAGCTCTGATCACCCATGTCAGCTGGGCTGTCAGCCTCGAGGTGGCCTGGGAGAGGAAAGGGGGGCTGGGGGGTAAGGGGACAGGGATGAGGCCAGGCAGCATCTGTGAGCCCGCCCCGCTGCACACCCAGCCACAGCCTGGAGCCCCTACCCTGCACACCCCATGGGCACAGACACTCTGTGGGTGCACCCTCTAACCCCCTGCTCTGGGCAGGGTGCTGGCCACCACACAGATGCAGTCGACAGATGCCCGGAAGTCCTTCCCCTGCTTTGACGAGCCCGCCATGAAGGCCACATTTAACATCACCCTCATCCACCCCAAAGAACTCACAGCCCTGTCCAACATGCCACCCAAAGGTGAGCAGGTCTGGCTGGGGCCTCATGGCCTGGGCCTGGGAAAGCTGACCCTCCCCCCAGGACTGGGGTGCAGGGGCAGGGGATGGGGCACACCTCCACAGGCCTGCATGCTCCCTGCCCAGGTTCCAGTGTCCAGTTTGTGGAAGACCCCGACTGGAATGTCACTGAGTTTGAAACCACGCCTGTAATGTCCACGTACCTCCTGGCCTACATCGTGAGCGAGTTCACAAGTTTGGAGTCAGTGGCGCCCAATGGTGTCCAGGTATGAGACCCAAGCTCACCTCACCTTCCCCAGGGTTGGTCCTGGCCTGGGAGACATTCCTGTTTATCCTCATCCTGGTCCCAGCCCCTAGGCTGTATGTGAACCCCAGCTCTGAGTCATCTTGGGCAGGTGTCTTTAGTTCTCTGAGCCTCAGACTCTGCATCTGAAAAGTGGGACCCTCCTCATTAACGGGGGCTTCCGCAGTGGCTCAGCGGTAAAGAATCCACCTGCAATGCAGGAGCTGCAGGAGGCACAGGTTCAATCCCTAGGTAGGCAAAATCACCTGGAGAAGGAAATGGCAACCCGCTCCAATATTCTTGCCTGGAGAATCCCCATGGACAGAGGAGCCTGGCGGGCTACTGTCCATGGGGTTGCAGAGAGTCAGACACAACGGAGGTGAATTAGTATGCACACCTCATGAACGGAGTTCCCGATTCCTGGGTGCCAGAGAGTCACCATGGCTCATTCCCCGCAGGCCCCTCCCTATGACTCCAAGAGAGATACCCCCCACTCCACACACTCCCCGCTGACCAACTTCCCAGTTTAACCTGGCTGGTCACCAGCCTGCCAGACTCTGGGACTTGGCCCACTTGCACGGAACCCATGAAGAGACCCTGAGCTCTCTTACCCTCTTTGCAGATCCGGATCTGGGCTCGGCCAAAAGCAACTGCAGACAACCATGGCCTTTACGCCCTGAATGTGACTTGCCTGGAGAATCCCCATGGACAGAGGAGCCTGGCGGGCTACTGTCCATGGGGTTGCAGAGAGTCAGACACAACGGAGGTGAATTAGTATGCACACCTCATGAACGGAGTTCCCGATTCCTGGGTGCCAGAGAGTCACCATGGCTCATTCCCCGCAGGCCCCTCCCTATGACTCCAAGAGAGATACCCCCCACTCCACACACTCCCCGCTGACCAACTTCCCAGTTTAACCTGGCTGGTCACCAGCCTGCCAGGCTCTGGGACTTGGCCCACTTGCACGGAACCCATGAAGAGACCCTGAGCTCTCTTACCCTCTTTGCAGATCCGGATCTGGGCTCGGCCAAAAGCAACTGCAGACAACCATGGCCTTTACGCCCTGAATGTGACAGGTCCCATCCTGAACTTCTTTGCCAATCATTACAATACAGCCTACCCACTCCCCAAATCTGGTGAGCGAGGGGCCTTGCGTTGGGGGAAAGTGAGTGGGGCTCCCCCCTCATTCCCGGAGGCCATCCTGCCAACCACCTGGCCTCCCCAGACCAGATTGCCCTGCCCGACTTCAACGCCGGTGCCATGGAGAACTGGGGACTGGTGACCTACCGGGAGAACGCCCTGCTCTATGACCCGAAGTCTTCCTCCAGCAGCAACAAAGAGCGAGTAGTCACTGTGATCGCGCATGAGCTGGCCCACCAGGTACCCCCATCATGGGGAGCGCAGACCAGGAACATGGGGGCTCCGGGAGGAGACGGCCCAAGCCACGGCTCTGTCCTCAGAAGCTGAGAAGGGAGTGGGGATTCCACCTGGCCAGGGCTTTCAGGGAGGAGTCAGGATGAAGTCAATAAAGCCTCCAGCTCAAGACTGGCGTGTGGGGAGCATGTGGCGAAGGGTAGCCCTGAATATCGTTAGTGACCGCGAGGTCTGAGTGATTTGCTGGGCCGACCCCTCTCCCCTACAGTGGTTTGGGAACCTGGTGACCCTGGCCTGGTGGAATGACCTGTGGCTGAACGAGGGCTTTGCCTCCTACGTGGAGTACCTGGGAGCTGACTATGCAGAGCCCACCTGGAATCTGGTGAGCCCCCTGCCTGGGGACCTCTCGGGTCTGGGGTAGGGGATGACCTGGGTCACCCCCTCCGAGGCCAGTCCCCTGATTGGCTGTTGGGGGTTTGCAGAAAGACCTCATTGTGCCGAATGATGTGTACCGTGTGATGGCTGTGGACGCACTGGCCACCTCTCACCCACTGACCACCCCTGCCGACGAGGTCAACACCCCTGCCCAGATCAGCGAGATGTTTGATACCATCTCCTACAGCAAGGTGCTGCCCAGCCCCCATGCTGGTCCTCAGACAGTCGAGGGGTGGGTGGGGAGCTGTCTCTTATACACATCTAGATCCGTATACGAGACAGTNCTCTCACCCACTGACCACCCCTGCCGACGAGGTCAACACCCCTGCCCAGATCAGCGAGATGTTTGATACCATCTCCTACAGCAAGGTGCTGCCCAGCCCCCATGCTGGTCCTCAGACAGTCGAGGGGTGGGTGGGGAGGGCGGCGGGGGTTCAGCCCCGCAGGGCTCCGGGGGCACCTGCCCAGCCTGATGGGGACACAGGGCTGGCTCGACAGAGCCTCTTGAGCTCCCTTCTCTCCACAGGGAGCCTCAGTCATTCGGATGCTCTCGAATTTCCTGACTGAGGACCTGTTCAAGAAGGGCCTGGCGGTGAGTATCCTCGGCTAGTCACGGGGTTGGGGGGAGGGTGGTGTTTCCCTGGCCTCACAGAGGCTGTGCCGCGCCTGGGGCCCCAGCTCTGCCCTCACCGAGCTCTGTCTTTCCGCAGTCCTACTTGCAGACCTTTGCCTATCAGAACACCACCTACCTGAACCTCTGGGAGCACCTGCAGATGGTCAGTGCCAATCAGCCCTCCTGAAGACGTTCTGTGGGGGTCCTGAGATGCTGAAAGCCCCAGGGCCGGCAGCACCCCCATGGGAGAGAAGGTGCCCAGCTCCCCTGCTTACCCCACCCCCCAGGCAGGACATCTGGAGCCTGGCCTGCTCACTGGCTGCTCCTCTGTAAAGTGGCTGCAGCGCTGGCTCCTTGAAGGAGGTGTGGCCAGAGCCCAGGTCATGAGCCTGGCAGGTGGCCCCTCCTCACCTTGCACTATAGTGAAGTTTATGAGGGGAGCCGGGGAGCACCCTCCTCTGAGTGTTGAGGAAACGGGCTCTCACATTTCCCAAGACCAAGCCATCATCTCCCTGGAACTTTGGAGCCAGTCATTCACCAGCTCAGCGCTCCTGGCTGCCCTGTGCCCCAACCAGCCCCTCCCAGGCACTACTTTGCACACACCAGCACCCTCAGCACGCCCTCTGACCCTCCCATCCAGCCCCACCTCACATTCCTGCCCACTTAGACCCTGAGGGGCCCTGTCTGGGACAGACCCTCTGACCACTCCCACCCTCCTGCCTGGCCCTCCCCGCCTCTCCTAAGCCTGGCGTCTGCACCCTCTCCATCACCCTCCATCATCTCCCACCCCTTCTCTGTGGCCCTGGTCAGCCTGGCTGACCCCTCCATGTGCCCGCACGCCATGACCAGCCTGGCCAGGGAGGGGAGACACAGGCCTTGTCACAGAGTCACAGGTGGGCTCCTGGGCCCTCCTGACTGATCTCCAGCCCAACATCCCTCTATCATGAGCCTGATCCCCACCCCCACCTCCCACAGCCTCAGTCCCTCTCCTCTGCTTCCACTGTCTGCCTTGCCCAACCTCAGTTTCCCATTCCTTTCCTTCTCCACACCGACACCCCTCCAAGCTGCATCTCCCCTCCCTCTCCCCGGAATCCTCTCCCTCTGCAGCCCCCCAGAGATCCTCTCCCTCTCAGCTTGCACCTTCTGATAGCATCTTCTGCCCTCTATCTATGCTCTTCGTTTTCTATTTTCTCCGTTATTAACAAATGTGGTTGGTTATTTGTCATTATGAATGCAATAGGCACATGTGAGAAAAGATTTAAGACAATAACAACCATCCTAAGCCATCCTCAGACCCCCATATGCGTGTGTTTCCTTCACATCGCCCACAGCCCTCTGCTTCTCCCTACCTGTGACTTGGGGACACTGGTTTTCCTTTATCTCTGTCTCCTCCCCTTGCCTGTCTTCCCAGATTTGTTCAGGCTGAGCCATAGGCCATCCTGGGTGCCCCTCCCTGACACACACCCACCTCAGGCTTGATCACAGAATGTGGGGTGTGGGGGGCATGAAGATTTCCGTAATCAACACAGAATGAACCAGAGGCTGGAAAGCTCTTGGCTCGTCCAGCACTGGGCAGCTGAGAGGAGGGCGAGGCAGGCTGGGAGCCTAGCTACAACCTGGTGGCCCAGTGCTCCTCCACTACCTCCCAGCAAGGTGGCACCTTAAGGAGAGGGCAGGGGTGGAGGGGGAGAATGGAGTGGGGGAGGATGGCCGTCCGCTCATGGTTGCACCATTGCCCTCTGCCCAAGGCTGTGGACAATCAGTCGTCCATCATGCTGCAAGACACCGTGAGTGCCATCATGGACCGCTGGACCCTACAGATGGGCTTTCCTGTCATCACCGTGGACACTAACACAGGGACCATCTCCCAGAAGCATTTCCTCCTCGACCCCAACTCCACCGTCACCCGCCCCTCAGAGTTCAAGTGAGCAGAGGGGTCACTGAGACAGGCGCCCCAGGGAGGTCCTTAGGGGCGGTTGCCGTGAGAGCCTCTGAGCATAGCAGGGCCTGGCCCACTGTGGCCCCTGCCGTAGTGGCTGGTGTCAGTCTAGCTCCTGGGCCAAGAGGAGGGGGGCATTTAGTGCCAGAGTCAGGCAGAAACTGGGAGCCTGGGCAGGACTGTTTTTCGCTGGCAGTGGCCAAGTGCTGCCGTTTCTCACCCCTGGCCTCTGGGATTTCTTGTTGCAGCTATCTGTGGATTGTTCCCATCTCATCCATCAAAAATGGCCGGCCACAAGAACACTACTGGCTTCGGGGCGAAGAGAGAAGTAATCCGGCCCTCCCCTAGGGGACAGTAATCCCCAGGCCATCCTGCCAGCTCCTGGCCCTGTTCTGGGGTTTTGGCAGGCCTCATCCTTGGGGGTGTCTGTCATCCTTTCATTCAACAAATGGAGCCAGCTTCTTTAGTTCTAATTTCTACTCTGTTGCTGCCCAGCTGTGTGACCCCAGTCAAGTTACCATCTGTCACTGGCCTCCCATTTCCCCATCTGTAAAATGGGGCTGGGGACATCTACCCCCATTGAGTTGTATGAAGATTAAGGGAGAGGATTCCCGTGAAATGTTCACAACAGTGCCTGGCACGCAGTATGCGCGGTCCTGCTCAGCCAGGCACCGAGGGAACCAAGGTCAGGGCAGGCCACCCCTGCCTAAGCCAAGGCTGCAGATGGAGGGAAGGGAGACAAGCCATTCGCACTTTTTGGAGCTGTGCTGAGTGCTCTGTCAGAGGCGTTTATGGTCTCTGGGGCAGGTGGACAGAGATCAGAGAATAAGGAGGCTTTCCCTTCATGGAGAGGTGAGGAAAGACTTCCTGGAGGAGGTGAATTGAGTCAGAGAACTAGCAGGTGTTCACTGGGCTAATGGTGGCAAAGAGAAGCCGCCCAGACAGAGTCAAAGCAAGTGCGAGTCTTGAGGTGGGAGAGAGCGTGGGGACTGAGCTTGGCTAAGACAGAGGAGCAGCCTTGAGGTGAGGCTGATCCCTGCCAGCTGCAGGAGACGGTGTCCTCAGGCCAGGAGGAGCCAAGTGATTGATCTGCAGGTATGGAAGGAGCCCCTCCAGCTGCCGGGAGGAAGGCTGGAGGTAGACCTGAGAGGAGGGGCGTGGCGCCCCCAGGAAGAGATAAGCAGTGCTGGGGGGCTAACTGGGTGGGAGGCGCTTCCTGGGCGTGATGGAAAGATGGGAGGAGGAGGGGCTGGAGAAGGAGCAGTGGCCTAGAAAGCTGAGTCTGAGCTGGAGAGGGTGTTGCCGATGGAGTTGTCCCAGCGGGTGTCGCTGGCCCGGCCACTGAGGTTCACAGATGGCAATTGGTCTGCCCAAGGCCACCCGCCAGAGTTTGTCTGGGCACCTGGTCCCACCCTTCTTCTCCGCCCCTCACCTTGGTGTGGGCCCAGTGGCCTGAGGGCCAGCTGCTACCAGGCTGCCCGGGAGGTGGTTCTGCCGAGGCCTGGGGAGGGGAGGGCCTGGGTCAGGTCAGCCCGGGGCCTTCTGAGCAGCCTCTCCCAGCTCTGATCTCTCCCCGCAGACCAGAGTGACCTCTTCAAAGCCACAGCGGATGACTGGGTTCTGCTGAACATCAACGTGACGGGCTATTACCAGGTGAACTATGATGAGAACAACTGGAAAAAGATTCAGAATCAGCTGATGTCAAGGCCGGAGGTGGGTGCCTGCCAGCCCATGCGTCCCCTGCCCAAGGCCCAGTCCCAAGTTGGCAGCCCAGACTGCAGGGCTTGCCCCTTGGCCCACCCGAGGTCACACGCTCTGTTGCCCCTTCTAGGACATCCCTGTCATCAACCGGGCGCAGGTCATCTACGACAGCTTCAACCTGGCCAGGTGTGTGCCCGCCCCTCCTCCCTTGGGCCCCCAGGTTCAGCCATGGAAGCCTGGCGACTTGGCAAGTGTGACTCCATAGTGAGAATCCGTGCTCCCTTCCGTGGTCCTCATCGTGTGCCAGGAATGGGGTGCGGGCTCCCTGTGCTTCAGGACACCCCTCCCTTGGCCCCACAGCCCCAGACAGTATCACCATTCAGCCCAGAGTTTCCAGAGAAGGAATCAGAGTATCAGAGTTTGAGCATCTTGCCTGAGGTCACACAGTAACTCATGACAGCCAGATACAGATCTGTCCAACTCTGGGACTCCAGTGTGCTCCACCACACCCAGGTTTTCCTGAGGGCTCCCTGTGGGTCAGGCTTCTGAGGCGGTGCTAGTGGTAAAGAACCCACCTGCCAATGCAGGAATCTTAAGAGACTCGGGTTTGATCCCTGGCTCAGGAATATCCCTGGGAGGAGGGCATTGCCTAGAGAATCCCATGGTCAAAGGAGCCTGGCAGGCTACAATCCATTGGATCGCACAGAGTTGAACACAACTGAAGCGACTAAGCCCGCATGCGAAGCGACTAAGCCCACATGCGTGCCCCTGTCTCTTGAGTCACTCAGTCATGTCCAACTCTTGTAACCCCATAGCCTATAGTCCACCAGGCTCCTCTGTCCATGGGATTCTCCAGGCGAGAATACTGGAGTGGATTCTGTTTACTTCTGTTGGGGATCTTCCCAACCCAGGGATCGAACCAATGTCTCCTGCACTGCAGGCAGATTCTTTACCCTTTACCGACTGAGTTATGAGGGATGTCAGGCTAAAAAACCCGGGAAGGACATGACAGGAGAGAGGCAGGCATAAATAAACAGAGATTTATTGAGCAGCTGCTGTGTGTGTAAGCGCTGGCAGGTGCTAAGTTCTTTGATGTAAGTGATGTCACCTATAGACATGGACATTTATGAACAGATGGCCTGAGAAGGTGGAGGGAGGAAATCTCAGAGGGCCAAGCAAATCAGAGAAGAGGTGGGCAGAGCAGAGAGCAAAGGCCTCTTGTCTTTTTGAATCTCAGATCTGTCTCTTAAGGTCTGTGTGGTCTTTGGCGAGGTATGTCACCTCTCTGAGCCTCAGTTTCCTCATCTGTAAAATGGGGATAACGAGCAAGGGAATGTGACTGGCAATGGGTGCGCGTCCACTACCCCTCCCCCCAGCTCCACCAGAGGTGAAGGCTGGAGCTGGCCCATTTGGGCCTCTGGGACCTCTGGGAGAGGGCTGGGGTTCCCACAGAGAGCCCAGGCTGGGTGGGGGTGCTTACTTGGTCCCCTCTATCTGTTCCCAGTGCCCACATGGTCCCTGTCACCCTGGCACTGAACAACACCCTCTTCCTGAAAAATGAGACAGAGTACATGCCCTGGCAGGCCGCCGTGAGCAGCCTGAACTACTTCAAGCTCATGTTCGACCGCACAGAGGTCTACGGCCCCATGCAGGTATGTGCGAGGGGCATGCCCGCGTCCAGTTCCCCAGTGCCTGAAATGACACCATGAGGCAGTGAGTAGAAATATTGCCTGGAGTGGTGCAGCACCACACCCGGTCCTTGGTGGTGGTGAGAGAGCAGGAGGGATGAAAGGGTGAAGGGAGCAGGGACTGAGAAGGTGAGCAAGTTGGGCACAGCAAGAAATGGAAAGACTTCTAGCAAAGTCGGCTAAATCTGGAAATTAGCACCATTAGAAGGCAACAGAAAAAGCGACAGTACAGGAAGGGGATGGGAGTGGGGGTAAAGCCTTCAGCCTGTTGTGTGGCCTCCGGCAATCCTCTTCAGCCCAAAAGAATCCTCTGTGAAAAGAGCAGGCCTCTGCTTGCCTAGCAGATGTTAACAGTTTGGAAGCTTGAGGGGAAGGTAGAGGGAGGGGAAGGAGGGTTGGCGGCAGGGGGTAGATCAGAGGCAGAAGTGAACTGCTTGCTCTGTATCCATAACTGAATGCAGAGGGATGTTCACTGCAGTGTGGTTTATAAAAGACAAGAAAATGAAAAACACTTAAATGTCCAACAGTTGGGGATCGGTTAAGTAAGCTAGAATACCCATTTGATGGAATATTATGTAGTCACTGGGCTTCCCTCGTGGCTCAGTGATAAAGAATCTTCCTGTAATGTGAGAGACGCAGGTTCCATCCCTGGGTCAGGAAGATCCCCTGGAAAGGGAATGGCAATCCACTCCTGTAGTCTTTTTTTAATTATTATTTTAATTGGAGGATAATTTATTTACAATATTGTGATGGTTTTTGCCATACATCAATATGAGTCGGCCTTAGGTATACACCAAAGGATTTTCCAGTATTCTTGCTTGGAGAATTCCATGGACAGAGGAGCCTGGCAGGCTACAGTCCATGGGGGTCTCAAAAAGTAGGACAAGACTGAGCAACTAACACTTTCTTAACACTTTGGGGTGGTTAGTATTTTCTGCTTATGCTTTACGGAGTTTTTAAGTTCCCCACAATACTTTCGATTGGGCGGTGGGGGATGGTGGGCCCTAAAACGATATTAGGAAATAGTGACACTTAGACATGGAGTGTCGGAACTGGCGGAGGCCTGGAGGAGAAAGAACCTCAGATCAGTCATCTGAAACCTGGACTAGTGCCGCCCTTGGAGTACTCTCTGGCCTCGGGTTACTCCCTTAGCTCTGGACTCTTGCTTCTGTAACCATTAACCCTTGCTACGCTTCCCCACTCATGTCAGAGGCTCCGTGGGGCTCCCGGTGGGTCAGGCTTGAGTCTCCTCTTTGATTTTTTTTTTTAAGATTTATTTACTTACTTATTTGATTGTGCCAGGTCTTGGTTTTTAGTATATATTTACTTATTTACTCACTTATCCGGCTGTGTTGGGTCTTAGCTGCAGCACACAGGATCTTCGTTGCATCATGGGGGATCTTCCCTTGTGGCACTGGGCTTAATTGCCCCAAGGCATGTGGGATCTTAATTCCCTGGCCAGGGATCCAACCCAAGCCCCCTGCATTGTGAGGCAAATTCTTAATCACTGGATCACCAGGGAAGCCCCATGAGTCTCCTCTTTGAAGCTATTCATCTTTTCTTTCCCCAGAATTACCTCAGGAAGCAGGTTGAACCCATCTTCCTACGTTTTGAAAATCTCAGCAAAAACTGGACTGAGATCCCAGAAAACCTGATGGACCAGTGAGTATGACCTGTCTTGGGTCTGGAGACCACAGGTGGTCCAGAAACCCTGACCTGGGAAGTCCAGAGCAAGTTCCCACAGCATCCTGCTCCGAACTTCCCAGTTCCTGGCAAGACCAGGGCCACCAGTCAGGGAGGAAACCGCCCCCTTCCTGACCCCACCCAGGAGTGGGGGGCCCTGCCCCGAGGCTCCGTGTGGCCTGTGAACCCGTCTGGCCTCTTTGTGTGAAGGACCAAACTGAACCTCCCTGGTCCCCTCACTGGCATGGTCATGCAGATTCTAGGTGTTAAAGTGGGGCTGGGGTCTGTGCCAGCCCTCCCTGGGCTGCACAAGGCAAGAAGCAAAGCACCCAAAGGGTAGTTGGGCTGTGGCCTTAGAGCCCCACACCTGCTGCCCCGCCTGGAGTTACATGCCAACAGGTGGGCTATAGTCCACAGGGTCGCAAAGAGTCAGACACGACTGAAGTGTCTGAGCGTAAGTACGAGCACAGGGAATCAGGAGTCAGGGCCAGGCATGCTGACAGAGTGTCATCACCCCCGGTGCAGATACAGCGAGATTAACGCCATCAGCACTGCCTGCTCCAATGGGTTGTCTAAGTGTGAGGAGCTGGCCAAAACACTTTTCAGCCAGTGGATGAGCAACCCTGAAGTTAACCCGTGAGTGTGTCCCCTGCTTGTCCCCTGATCTTTATCTGTCCCTCAAGCTCACAGCCCTGTCCTCATTAGACCCTCATTCCCCGCCCCCTTGCTGCTTCTCCACCCCTGACACCCCCAACTCCATGCCAGGATCAACCCCAATCTGCGGTCCACCATCTACTGCAATGCCATCGCCCAGGGCGGTCAGGCAGAGTGGGACTTTGCCTGGCATCAGTTACAACAAGCAGAGCTGGTTAATGAAGCTGACAAACTCCGCTCAGCACTGGCCTGCACCAACCACGTCTGGCTCCTGAACAGGTGAGGACCAGAGCTAGATGGGGCTAGATGAGGTCCCCTCCCACTGGAGACCAGGGTCCCAACGTGGGGGAGAAAGAACCAGCCAGCTATCCACACTCTCCTTCGTGGGATCCTTCCTAGCCCGTACAGTGGAGCAGTGTGTTTCCCATTTTACAGATGAAGACACAAAGGCTCAGAGAAGCAAAACAACTTGCCCGAAGTCCAGAAGCTTTGCTAAGTAAAAAAAAAAAAAAAGCAACAACTAAGATTTGAGTCTGGATCTGGTCCACATCCTGTGCTTCTAACTGCTGCATTTCTCCTGGCCTTTACCTCTCTCTCAAGGGTCTTGGCACGGGCTTCCCTGGTGGCTCAGTGGTAAAGAATCCACCTGTGGTGCAGGACACCTGGATTTGATCTCTGGATCAGGAAGATTCCCCTGGAGGAGGAAATGGCAACCCACTCCAGTGTTTTTGCCTGGGAAATCCCATGGACAGAGGAGTCCGGTGGGCTACAGTCCATGGGGTCGCAAAAGAGTCGGACAGGACTTAGGGACTAAACAAGAGTCCTGCTGCAGATGGACCTGAGTCCTTCTGGACACCCAGCTGGGCACCCCCAAACCCTGGGATGAGGGCTCCTGGCTCCCCCTGTGTGCCTCATTGCCATCTCCTGGACTTCAGGAAAGAAGGGCCACCCTCAGTGTCAAAGACAGGAGTGGCCACTCTACCTGATATAGGAATCACCCCTTCCTTCCTTCATTCATCACTAGATATTTATCAGACACCTGGTCTATGCCAAGTATGACACCTGGCATAGCCAGTGACCCTGCTTAGGGGACTCAGGGTCCCATCTATGAGAAGGAGGTAGGACCAAGGAGGCTTCAGCCCACAGCATTCTGAAGGGATGTTGAGAAGATGCAGGAGAGGAATGCAGGAAAGGACGAAGGATGAGTGTGTGGGAGGCGGGGGCAAGCAGGGTCCTTTTACTCACTGCACAGCATGCTGAAGGGATGTTGAGAAGATGCAGGAGAGGATGCAGGATGGGTGTGTGTGGGGGTGGATAGGCTCCTTTTACTCACTGCACAGCATGCTGACCTCACAGGTACCTGAGTTACACCCTGAACCCCAACCTCATCCGGAAGCAGGACGCCACCTCCACCATTACCAGCATTGCCAGCAACGTTATTGGGCAGTCTCTGGCCTGGGACTTCATCCGGAGCAACTGGAAGAAACTCTTTGAGGAGTGAGTCTGCCAAGAGTGTGTTAGGGGAAGCGCCCACCAAGGGTGGGTCCCCTGGGGGTAGGGGTGGGTCCCCTGTGTGGCAGGAGTAGAGAGCAGACACTGCATTGGAGTGGTCCAAAGGGAACCCAGGGCTTCCCTGGTGGTCCAGGGGTTCAGACTCTGTGCTTCCAATGAAGGGGGCTCAGGTTCAGTCCCTGGTCAGGGAACTAAGGTTCCACATGCCTCGCAGTGCAGCCAAAAAAAAAAAAAAAAAGATGCCACGAAAAACAGACAAAACAAAAAACCAGATGAATCCAGCTTGAGGTCTGCAGGGGCAGGAATTGAAAGACGAGGCAGTGGGGTACGGCCGTCCCTTTTCCCACTGGGGGGAAGAAAGTCTACCTGTGGGAGTGTTCTCTGAAGAGATGGGAACAAGGCCATGCGGCCGAGCCTGGGTTTGGGTCCCTGGTGCTGTCTCCTTGGGCGTGTCACTGCCTTGCATCTGTGAGACAGGGACGGTCACAGCGTGTCGCCTGCCAGTCACTGGACATTGCTTCCCCGCCCCCCTCATGGCTCCTCTCTCTCCTCCCGCCCTGCAGTTATGGTGGCGGTTCCTTCTCCTTCTCCAACCTCATCCAGGGCGTGACCCGAAGATTCTCCACCGAGTTTGAGCTCCAGCAGGTAAGAAGCCTGGGCCCCTGGGGCTCATGTCTCGGGGGCAGCCGCCACTCAGCTCCCACCAAAAGGCAGGGGGTGTTCATAAGGCAGTGGGGCTCCATGTGGTCAGGCCTTCTTCATGTACGGAGGAAGCTGGGTATCCAGACTTCTTAAATGTCACAGTTCAGTCGCAGTTATTCATCTTGGAATTTTTATATTGGCAAAAGGTAAAGAGTAATATAATGAACTTCCATGTGCCCATTATTCGGATTGAATAGTTATCAATGTTTGCTGACACTTTTTTTTAGGGGAAGACAGTTTTCAAGCAAATCACTGATATTATATAATTTCACTTGTAAACACTTTAGTCATATCTAAAAGAAAAATTTAAAACATAATCTATCACTAGCAAACCCAAGAAAATGAACAATTCCTTACTATCATCCAGGCCATTTTCAAATTCTCTCTCTCTCTCTCTTTTTTTTGGGGGGGGCCATGCCTTGGCAGCTGGCAGGATCTTAGCTCCCCAACCAGAGATCGAACCCATGACCCCTGCTCTAATTAAGAGTGCAGAGTCTTAACCATTGGACTGTCAGGGAAGTCCTTTTTACACATTTTTTAGTCAATCTCTGTTTTCACTTCTCTTGAATGTATTCCTAGGAGTGGAATTGCTAGGTCAATTGATAACTATGTTTTTTGACAAACCGCCAAAATGTTTTCTAAAGCAACTGCATCAATTTGCATTCCCATCAGCAATGTATGAAAGTTCCAATTTCTTTATGTTTTGGGGAAAATTGTTATTAATCTTTTTTGTTTTAAAAAAAAGTTTTACATCCCGTAAAGTGTATCTCATGGGTATGAGTTTCATTTCTCAGATGACTCATGAGTTGAGCATCTTTTCATGTGCTTTTTGGCCATCTGTATATCTTCTTTGGAGAAATATATTCAAATGCTTCATTCCATTTTTCATTAGTGTATTTGTCTTTTTATTGTGAGTTATAAGAGTTCTTTATATATTCTAGATACCAGGCCCTTATTAGACACATGATTTGCAACTATTTTCTCCAATTTTGTGAATTCTTTGATACACAGAAGTTTATTTTGATGAAGTCTAATTTACTATTTTTCTTCTGTTGCTTGCACTTTATGTGTCATATATAAGAAACAATTACCAATCTGAAATCACATCTATGCTTCTTACTAAGATTCTTATCATCTTAGCTCTTACATTTAGGAGTGATCACTTTGACTTGATTTTTGTGTACGGTGTAAGGCAGAGGTCCAACTTCATTCTTTTGCATGTGGCTATCCAGTTGTCCCAGTCCCATTTATTTAAAGAACTATTCTTTTTTTTAATATTATTCATTTAAAAAATTGTCATTGAAGTTCTTTGATTTACAATGTTGTATTAGTTTCATGTGTACAGCATAGTGAATCAGTTATACATATACATATATTCATTCTTTTTCAGATTCTTTTCTCATACAGGTTATCATAGAATATTGAGTGGTGTTCCCTGGTTATCTAGCTTATATCTGGTGGTAAATTCTAAGTTCCTGATTTCTCTCTCCCCAACCCCCATGTTTCCCCTTTGGTAACCATAAATTTGTTTGCCATATCTGTAAGTCTTTTTCTGTTTTGTAAATAAGTTCATTTATATCATTTTTAAAATTAGATTCCACACATAAGTGATAATATATATTTGTCTTTCTCTGTCTGATTTACTCCACTTAGTGTGATAATCTCCAGGTCCATCTATGTTGCTGCAAATGGCATTATTTTGCTCTTTTTCATGGCTGAGTAATATTCCATATATACATGTACCACATCTTTAACCATTCCTCTGTTGATAAAATGACTATTCTTTCACCTATTGAATGATCTTGGCACCTTTGTTGAAAATCAACTGACTATAAATGTTAGGGTCTATTTCTGGACTCTCAATTTTATTTCACTAATCTATCTGTTTATCTTTAGGTTAGCACAGTGTTGTCTTAATTGTCATAGATTTGTAGTGAGTTTTGAAATTTGGATTGTGAGCCCACCAACTTTGTTCTTTTTCAAAGTCATTTCGCTATTCTGAGTCTTTGCATTTCTTTATGGATCAGCTTGCCAATTTCTGCAAAAAAGGACAGAAAAAAAAAAAAAAAAGATGCCACGAAAAACAGACAAAACAAAAAACCAGATGAATCCAGCTTGAGGTCTGCAGGGGCAGGAATTGAAAGACAAGGCAGTGGGGTACGGCCGTCCCTTTTCCCACTGGGGGGAAGAAAGTCTACCTGTGGGAGTGTTCTCTGAAGAGATGGGAACAAGGCCATGCGGCCGAGCCTGGGTTTGGGTCCCTGGTGCTGTCTCCTTGGGCGTGTCACTGCCTTGCATCTGTGAGACAGGGACGGTCACAGCGTGTCGCCTGCCAGTCACTGGACATTGCTTCCCCGCCCCCCTCATGGCTCCTCTCTCTCCTCCCGCCCTGCAGTTATGGTGGCGGTTCCTTCTCCTTCTCCAACCTCATCCAGGGCGTGACCCGAAGATTCTCCACCGAGTTTGAGCTCCAGCAGGTAAGAAGCCTGGGCCCCTGGGGCTCATGTCTCAGGGGCAGCCGCCACTCAGCTCCCACCAAAAGGCAGGGGGTGTTCATAAGGCAGTGGGGCTCCATGTGGTCAGGCCTTCTTCATGTACGGAGGAAGCTGGGTATCCAGACTTCTTAAATGTCACAGTTCAGTCGCAGTTATTCATCTTGGAATTTTTATATTGGCAAAAGGTAAAGAGTAATATAATGAACTTCCATGTGCCCATTATTCGGATTGAATAGTTATCAATGTTTGCTGACACTTTTTTTTAGGGGAAGACAGTTTTCAAGCAAATCACTGATATTATATAATTTCACTTGTAAACACTTTAGTCATATCTAAAAGAAAAATTTAAAACATAATCTATCACTAGCAAACCCAAGAAAATGAACAATTCCTTACTATCATCCAGGCCATTTTCAAATTCTCTCTCTCTCTCTCTTTTTTTTTGGGGGGGCCATGCCTTGGCAGCTGGCAGGATCTTAGCTCCCCAACCAGAGATCGAACCCATGACCCCTGCTCTAATTAAGAGTGCAGAGTCTTAACCATTGGACTGTCAGGGAAGTCCTTTTTACACATTTTTTAGTCAATCTCTGTTTTCACTTCTCTTGAATGTATTCCTAGGAGTGGAATTGCTAGGTCAATTGATAACTATGTTTTTTGACAAACCGCCAAAATGTTTTCTAAAGCAACTGCATCAATTTGCATTCCCATCAGCAATGTATGAAAGTTCCAATTTCTTTATGTTTTGGGGAAAATTGTTATTAATCTTTTTTGTTTTAAAAAAAAGTTTTACATCCCGTAAAGTGTATCTCATGGGTATGAGTTTCATTTCTCAGATGACTCATGAGTTGAGCATCTTTTCATGTGCTTTTTGGCCATCTGTATATCTTCTTTGGAGAAATATATTCAAATGCTTCATTCCATTTTTCATTAGTGTATTTGTCTTTTTATTGTGAGTTATAAGAGTTCTTTATATATTCTAGATACCAGGCCCTTATTAGACACATGATTTGCAACTATTTTCTCCAATTTTGTGAATTCTTTGATACACAGAAGTTTATTTTGATGAAGTCTAATTTACTATTTTTCTTCTGTTGCTTGCACTTTATGTGTCATATATAAGAAACAATTACCAATCTGAAATCACATCTATGCTTCTTACTAAGATTCTTATCATCTTAGCTCTTACATTTAGGAGTGATCACTTTGACTTGATTTTTGTGTACGGTGTAAGGCAGAGGTCCAACTTCATTCTTTTGCATGTGGCTATCCAGTTGTCCCAGTCCCATTTATTTAAAGAACTATTCTTTTTTTTAATATTATTCATTTAAAAAATTGTCATTGAAGTTCTTTGATTTACAATGTTGTATTAGTTTCATGTGTACAGCATAGTGAATCAGTTATACATATACATATATTCATTCTTTTTCAGATTCTTTTCTCATACAGGTTATCATAGAATATTGAGTGGTGTTCCCTGGTTATCTAGCTTATATATAGTGGTAAATTCTAAGTTCCTGATTTCTCTCTCCCCAACCCCCATGTTTCCCCTTTGGTAACCATAAATTTGTTTGCCATATCTGTAAGTCTTTTTCTGTTTTGTAAATAAGTTCATTTATATCATTTTTAAAATTAGATTCCACACATAAGTGATAATATATATTTGTCTTTCTCTGTCTGATTTACTCCACTTAGTGTGATAATCTCCAGGTCCATCTATGTTGCTGCAAATGGCATTATTTTGCTCTTTTTCATGGCTGAGTAATATTCCATATATACATGTACCACATCTTTAACCATTCCTCTGTTGATAAAATGACTATTCTTTCACCTATTGAATGATCTTGGCACCTTTGTTGAAAATCAACTGACTATAAATGTTAGGGTCTATTTCTGGACTCTCAATTTTATTTCACTAATCTATCTGTTTATCTTTAGGTTAGCACAGTGTTGTCTTAATTGTCATAGATTTGTAGTGAGTTTTGAAATTTGGATTGTGAGCCCACCAACTTTGTTCTTTTTCAAAGTCATTTCGCTATTCTGAGTCTTTGCATTTCTTTATGGATCAGCTTGCCAATTTCTGCAAAAAAGGACAGTTGAAATTTAGCTGGAATTGCACTGAATCTGTGGATCAATTTGGGGAGCATTTCCATGTTATTAATATTAAATCTACCAATTCATTAACACAGATTTATTTGTCTTTTTTCCCCCTTTTATTTAGGTCTTCTTAATTTTTCTCAACAATATTTTGTAGTTTTCCACATACCAGTCTTGCACTTCTTTTGTCAAATTTATTCCTAAGTATTTTATTCTTTTTGATGCTATTGTTAATGGAACTGTTTTCTTAATTTTGTTTTCAGATTTTTCACAGCTAGTGTATAGAAATACAATTCATTTAATAGTTGTGCTTTTTTTCCCTTTCAATTCCTTGGGGTTTTCTGTATATAAAATTGGATCATCTGTAAATAGATATAGTTTACTTTTTCCTTTCTGGATGCTTTTAATTTCATTTTCTTGCCTAATGGCCATTGCTACAATGTCCAGTACTAACACATATTTTAATCTTTAAAAAAAAAAAAACCCACTTACTTATTTGCTCAAGCAGTCAGGTCATGTGTGCTATAGAAATCGCCACATTTTGAATTTGGCTGCTTGCTCCCTTGTGGTGCCTGTTTAATTTGTCCTTCTCTCCTCCCTTGATTGGATTAAGATTGTATTTCAATTAAAAACAGAGGATCAGCTCAATGAAGAACCTCACAATGAAGTCCAAATACCCATAGGAGCCTGGTTGGCCCTTGGGGCTGTCATTTTTGACCTCTGCCAGTGAGAGGGAAGGACTCCCTACCCCAGGGGCTCTAACATGGCTGGGAGGAGTAGAGGACCTGGCAGCCCTCTCCTTGGGGCTGTTAGAGACCCAGCCTGAGGCTCAGAAGCATCCTTTTCCTGGCAGCTGGAGGAGTTCAAGGAGAACAACATGGAGGTCGGCTTCGGCTCAGGAACACGGGCTCTGGAGCAAGCCCTGGAGAAGACCAAAGCCAATATCAACTGGGTGAAGGAGAACAAGGAGGTGGTGTTAAACTGGTTCAAAGAACACAGCTAAACAGCCTCTGGTCCTTACATTCACCCAGTCCCTATGTGAGATGCCCACGTGCCCCTGTCCCAGGGCCCCATGGCAGGGCCCCTGTTTCTGAAGCCTGAGGCACCAGCTTCCGCCCTTTGGGGACAGAGTCTCTGGCCCATGTTCACTCCGCTCTTCCCAGGGGACCACTCCAGTTTCTGATGCTCAGACTGTCCAAATGCCTCCCAGCTCCTGCCCCTCATGCCAATGGCACCCCAGGCTTGGCATGGCTCCTGTCGCCCAAGGCTCTGGGTCTGATCTCAGGGAGTCCAGCTCCAGGGTCAGATGAGAAGCCCTCAGTGGATGATGGATGGCCTTGGGGGGCTGCCCTGTGCCGTCTCCTATCCTCCCCTAAAGACCCTGGAACTGAAGTCTACAGAGCGCCAGATCTGTATATTTTTTTCTAAGATAAAATGTAAATAAAAGATTTCTAGACGAGCTTCGAGACTCATTACTGAACTTGAGCAGAATGGGTCTGCACACAGGCCAAGGGCATGTCCTGCCACCTTCCCAGGATCCCAGGGTGACATATCAGTTTTTTTAAATTAATGTTTTAAATTTTGGCTGCACTGAGTCTTTGTTGTGGTACACAGGCTTTCCCTAGTGGTAGCATGAAGGCGCTCTAGTTCCCTGCACTGGAAGGTGGATTTTTAACCACTGGGCTTTCAGGGAAATCCTTCAATTTTTAAACTGGTTGTTTTCAAGAGTAGCCTACAGAAGAAGACAGGTGCCCTCCAGATCACCTGGGGCAGCCAATGATCAGGGCCAACTCCGAGGAGAAGGTCTGGGACCAAGAGGGCTCCTCGGACCACATTGGCCTTGGTGGAAATTTCTTGGCAAGGGGGGCCCAGCTGAGTGCACAAGGCTGCTGGGGGTGGAGGTAGCGGGGCAGGGGAAGCATAGAGGGTGGGAACATACAGCCCAGGCACCTCAGGGGTCACCGTCCGTTGACATCACCTGTGAGCTGCTCCAGGCAGTGTTTCTACACCCTCTAGGCTTTGCTTTCCTCATCTTCGGTATAAAGACATCTGATATCATAGGGTTGGCTTCCCAGGTGGCACAGTGGTAAAGAATCCGCCTGCCAATACAGGAGATGCGGATTCAATCTCTGGGTCGGGCAGATACCCTGGAGAAGGAAATGGCAACCCACTCCAGTCTTCTTGCCTGGAGAATTTCATGGATAGAGGATGCTGGTGGGCTACAGTCCATGGTCACAAAGAGTCAGAATGACTGAGAGACTGAGCAAGCATGCATGCATATTATATGGTTGGTGTGCTTAGCGCACAGTCTGACACTTAAGGAGAACTGTCTCCTGCTCAAGGCCCCATTGGTACTTTTCCCTCCTAGCCCCTTGGGAGAAGCTCGCGCCAGCAGGCCTGCGTCCAGGAAGGCTCCTCTGCTCTCCGTTGCCTTCCGCCTATCAAAAGGTGGGGCGGGGCCAGCCTTGGTTGTGAGTCCCTCCACCAACCACGAGGCTTCCCCCAGCCCAGCCCCTCCGGACCAGCCCTTCCTGTCGTCAGGGCTCAGTGGCTGAGGCTGGCACTTGACCTTCTGGGTTCCCCGCTGGAGAAGGGACCGGCCCCCCATCTAGGGTCCCTGGGGTAGAGCTGGCCCCTGGGTAGAAGAGTCAGCAGGGACTGTAGTCTCCGAGCCTGGCACTCGGCTAGGCGTTTATGCGCATTATCTCATTTGGTTTTCAACAGGGAGATAAGGACCGTCTTTATCTCAGTTTTGAGATAAAGAAACTGTGGAGCAGGAATATTAAGACTCAGGCTCTAGTGCGGAGGCTGTTTGCTATGACCAGTGCGTTCTCTTGGCAAAACTCTATTAGTCTTTGCCCTGCTTCATTCCGCATTCCGAGGCCAAATTTGCCTGTTACCCCAGGTGTTTCTTGATTTCCTACTTTTGCATTCCAGTCCCCTATAATGAAAAGGACATCTTTTTGGGGTGTTAGTTCTAAAAGGTCTTGTAGGTCTTCATAGAACTGTTCAACTTCAGCTTCATCAGCATTACTGGTTGGGGCATAGACTTGGATTACCGTGATATTGAATGGTTTGCCTTGGAAATGAACAAAGATCATTCTGTCCTTTTTGAGATTGCATCCAAGTACTGCATTTTGGACTCTCTTGTTGACCATGATGGCTACTCCATTTCTTCTAAGGGATTCCTGCCCAGAGTAGTAGATATAATGGTCATCTGAGTTAAATTCACCCATTCCAGTCCATTTTAGTTCGCTGATTCCTAGAATGTCAATGTTCACTCTTGCCATCTCTTGTTTGACCACTTCCAATTTGCCTTGATTCATGGACCTGACATTCCAGGTTCCTATGCAATGTTGCTCTTTACAGCATCGGACCTTACTTCTATCACCAGTCACATCCACAGCTGGGTATTGTTTTTGCTTTGGCTCCATCCCTTCATTCTTTCTGGAGTTATTTCTCCACTGATCTCCAGTAGCATATTGGGCACCTAATTTGCCTTGATTCATGGACCTGACATTCCAGGTTCCTATGCAATATTGCTCTTTACAGCATCGGACCTTGCTTCTATCACCAGTCACATCCACAGCTGGGTATTGTTTTTGCTTTGGCTCCATCCCTTCATTCTTTCTGGAGTTATTTCTCTACTGATCTCCAGTAGCATATTGGGCACTTACCGACCTGGGGAGTTCCTCTTTCAGTATCCTATCATTTTGCCTTTTCATACTGTTCCTGGGGTTCTCAAGGCAAGAATACTGAAGTGGTTTGCCATTCCCTTCTCCAGTGGACCACATTCTGTCAGACCTCTCCACCATGACCTGCCTGTCTTGGGTGGCCCCACACGGCATGGCTTAGTTTCATTGAATTAGACAAGGCTGTGGTCCGTGTGATTAGATTGACTAGTTTTCTGTGATTATGGTTTCAGTGTGTCTGCCCTCTCATGCCCTCTCTCAACAACTATCATCTTACTTGGGTTTCTCTTACCTTGGACCTGGGGTATATCTTCTCGGCTGCTCCAGCAAAATGCAGCCACTGCTCCTTAACTTGGACGAGGGGTATCTAATGTGGAAGCGATCATCCATTTGGGGATGTGATAGTTACCTGCTCGTCACCTGACCGCTCACAGCACTGGTGTTCACAACACCTGTGTGGCTGGAGGAACTATGTCCGGAGGATGCCAAAGGGACAGGCAGAGCCAGAGACCTGTTTGCAGGTGGTAGGCAGAACAGGCAGTGACTAGAAGTCCAGTTGCTCAGTCTTGGTCCAGAGCTTTGTCTGCAGGTGGATCCACCTCTCCCAGCCAGTGGGTGATGGCATGTCCTTAAGATGACCCAGAAGCAGCAGGGGGTGGTGCCCTCTCTCACCTCCCCACCCTCCAGGAGACTCCTAAGGAGGCATGTCCTCTGCACTGCAGGGTCATTGAAAGGCCTAGGAGAGGTACTCAGCAAATTTCCAATCTCCTGTGGATGGTGCCTGGGTCTCCAGGAAGGTAGGGGTAGACCAGTCATCCCAGAGAGAGGACCAGCTCCCCTGCAAGGCACTTCATGGAGGTGCAGCCAAGAGCAGCTCTGCCTGGGATGGAGCCATAAATGGAGGCAAGGAGCTGATGGTCCTGAGAGGCAGGGCTGAGCCTGCACTCCCAAAAGGTAAGGACAGGGGTAGGGGGTTGACCTAACCCCCTAGGGCCCTGCTTCCCCCACTCCAGCAGCAACTAGGAAGTGTCCCAGGCAACTCCAGCTGGGGTGACAGCAGCCTTTTGCCTCTGCCTTTGTATCTCCCATAGGAACATCTCTTGAGGGGAGTTGGGAGAACAGCGTTGCCAACTTCTAGAAGATGCTCAGCTCTGGCTGCTGCTGGTGGGAGCTCCATTCCAGCCCTTGACGATGTAATTAGTGACTGGACCAGGAAGTACTTCTCTCTGTCCATGTAAAGACTATGCCCAGATAGACTATGCCCAGGAGCCAAAGGAAGGAGACGGGCTGTTATTCAGCTCCACCTTCTGTGCAGGTGCTGTGAGACTGTGGAGCCAAGACCTTGGGTCTTCTCAAGAAGGAAAGAGCACTGGACAGGGAGTCAGGGGCTTGAAGTTCCAACCCGGCTGAAGGGCTGGATAGAGTTCTCCTCTCTCTGGACCTGTTTTCATAAAAATGAAAGAGCAAAAAATATCCATTGCTCCTGGACCTGGCTGGGCCTCAGCCCCAGGTTCCCAGGTCCTGGCTCCACGCACTGAATCACACTCAGGGTGGGACCCTGGAACCAGATGATTCAACCTGTTATTGAGGTGAGGGGACCACTGGACTGGAGCATCTCTGGGGTCGCGTAACTCTATCCCGGTATTCTGTATTGAGCTTTTGTTTTTGTGGTTTAGTCGCTCAGTCGTGTCCAACTCTGCGACCCCATGGACTGTAGCTCGCCAGGCTCCTCTGTCCATGGGATTCCCTAGGTAAGAATACTAGAGTGGGTTGCCATTTCCTTTTCTAAGGGATATTCCCGACTCAGGGATCAAACCCACTTCTGCATTGATAAGCAGATTCTTTCCCACTGAGCCACCCAGGAAGCATTGAGCAATTACCATGTGCCAGGCCTAAGAACCCCGAGAGGTAGGGTTTATAATTGTCTCCACAGCTGAGGAGACAGAGGCTCAGGGAGGTTTTGAAGGTTGCCCACAGTTACACAGAGTTAAGAGCTGAATGTACACCCAGGGCAGGGGCATCCTGTGTCCATCTCCTTGCTGTATGCAACCTCGGCTGAGGTTTCCTCCTCCTCTGAGGGGACTGGCAGCTCCTACAGAGCCCTGGGGTAGGAAACAGAACCCACTTCTGAAAGGCTGGGGGACTGGTCACCTAAGCCAGTTCCTCTTTTAAGAGATGGAGAAACTGAGGCACAGAGGAGTGACTTGCCTGGGGTTAAAGGGCATATCAGCAGACAGCAGGTCAGATGGGAGGCCCTGCGTGTGGCAACTCATGCTCTGCTCTTCCTCCTGCCCCCACTCTCACACTGCACCATTAGAACGGCCCCAGCCTGGCTCCATTTCCACGAGGCTGCCATAAAGACCAAGGAAGGCTCTGACTAGGCTGTCTCATGGCAGCGCCAATAAAATAATACATTGGGCTTAACCCATGGGAAAAGATGCTGATGCTGAGAAAGACTTAAGCCAAAAGGGGGTGGCAGGGGATGAGATGGTTGGATGGCAACATTCAGTGGACATGAATCTGAGCAAATTCTGGGAGACACTGAAGGACAGGGAATCTGACATGCTGTAGTCCATGGAGTTGCAAAGAGCTGCACACAGCTGAGCGACTGAGCAACAGCGCCTGGGAGCCACGCACAAGCACCTTTTGGGAAACAATTTCACCTAACTGTGAAAGAGCCCTGTGGGTCAGCAAGAATGCACCCAGGAGAATGGGAAAGGGCCACAATAGTGGGGTTGAAGCAAGGGGACAGGCCCAAGTGTTAACCCACCTTGCCCAGCGGACCAGGTGGAGCCCCTGCACGATAATTGCTGCCAAATTGGCAATTGAGGGCCTACACCAGCCTCAGGAGGCCTGGATTCCCAGTGGGGAGAAGCAGCATGGCTTGCTCCTTGCCCTATGGGAACATTTTTCCTTTTCTAGAAGCAATAAAAACCCAGGTAGACAGAAGAAAAACAGACCAAACCAATTTTTTTTTTTAAGAAGTACAAAATCAAAGTGTATAGATTTCTTCTCACTTCCACCCCACCCACCCCAGATGTGTATAAGAGACAGGCACTGGAAGGTGGATTTTTAACCACTGGGCTTTCAGGGAAATCCTTCAATTTTTAAACTGGTTGTTTTCAAGAGTAGCCTACAGAAGAAGACAGGTGCCCTCCAGATCACCTGGGGCAGCCAATGATCAGGGCCAACTCTGAGGAGAAGGTCTGGGACCAAGAGGGCTCCTCGGACCACATTGGCCTTGGTGGAAATTTCTTGGCAAGGGAGGCCCAGCTGAGTGCACAAGGCTGCTGGGGGTGGAGGTAGCGGGGCAGGGGAAGCATAGAGGGTGGGAACATACAGCCCAGGCACCTCAGGGGTCACCGTCCGTTGACATCACCTGTGAGCTGCTCCAGGCAGTGTTTCTACACCCTCTAGGCTTTGCTTTCCTCATCTTCGGTATAAAGACATCTGATATCATAGGGTTGGCTTCCCAGGTGGCACAGTGGTAAAGAATCCGCCTGCCAATACAGGAGATGCGGATTCAATCTCTGGGTCGGGCAGATACCCTGGAGAAGGAAATGGCAACCCACTCCAGTCTTCTTGCCTGGAGAATTTCATGGATAGAGGATGCTGGTGGGCTACAGTCCATGGTCACAAAGAGTCAGAATGACTGAGAGACTGAGCAAGCATGCATGCATATTATATGGTTGGTGTGCTTAGCGCACAGTCTGACACTTAAGGAGAACTGTCTCCTGCTCAAGGCCCCATTGGTACTTTTCCCTCCTAGCCCCTTGGGAGAAGCTCGCGCCAGCAGGCCTGCGTCCAGGAAGGCTCCTCTGCTCTCCGTTGCCTTCCGCCTATCAAAAGGTGGGGCGGGGCCAGCCTTGGTTGTGAGTCCCTCCACCAACCACGAGGCTTCCCCCAGCCCAGCCCCTCCGGACCAGCCCTTCCTGTCGTCAGGGCTCAGTGGCTGAGGCTGGCACTTGACCTTCTGGGTTCCCCGCTGGAGAAGGGACCGGCCGCCCATCTAGGGTCCCTGGGGTAGAGCTGGCCCCTGGGTAGAAGAGTCAGCAGGGACTGTAGTCTCCGAGCCTGGCACTCGGCTAGGCGTTTATGCGCATTATCTCATTTGGTTTTCAACAGGGAGATAAGGACCGTCTTTATCTCAGTTTTGAGATAAAGAAACTGTGGAGCAGGAATATTAAGACTCAGGCTCTAGTGCGGAGGCTGTTTGCTATGACCAGTGCGTTCTCTTGGCAAAACTCTATTAGTCTTTGCCCTGCTTCATTCCGCATTCCGAGGCCAAATTTGCCTGTTACCCCAGGTGTTTCTTGATTTCCTACTTTTGCATTCCAGTCCCCTATAATGAAAAGGACATCTTTTTGGGGTGTTAGTTCTAAAAGGTCTTGTAGGTCTTCATAGAACTGTTCAACTTCAGCTTCATCAGCATTACTGGTTGGGGCATAGACTTGGATTACCGTGATATTGAATGGTTTGCCTTGGAAATGAACAAAGATCATTCTGTCCTTTTTGAGATTGCATCCAAGTACTGCATTTTGGACTCTCTTGTTGACCATGATGGCTACTCCATTTCTTCTAAGGGATTCCTGCCCAGAGTAGTAGATATAATGGTCATCTGAGTTAAATTCACCCATTCCAGTCCATTTTAGTTCGCTGATTCCTAGAATGTCAATGTTCACTCTTGCCATCTCTTGTTTGACCACTTCCAATTTGCCTTGATTCATGGACCTGACATTCCAGGTTCCTATGCAATGTTGCTCTTTACAGCATCGGACCTTACTTCTATCACCAGTCACATCCACAGCTGGGTATTGTTTTTGCTTTGGCTCCATCCCTTCATTCTTTCTGGAGTTATTTCTCTACTGATCTCCAGTAGCATATTGGGCACCTACCGACCTGGGGAGTTCCTCTTTCAGTATCCTATCATTTTGCCTTTTCATACTGTTCCTGGGGTTCTCAAGGCAAGAATACTGAAGTGGTTTGCCATTCCCTTCTCCAGTGGACCACATTCTGTCAGACCTCTCCACCATGACCTGCCTGTCTTGGGTGGCCCCACACGGCATGGCTTAGTTTCATTGAATTAGACAAGGCTGTGGTCCGTGTGATTAGATTGACTAGTTTTCTGTGATTATGGTTTCAGTGTGTCTGCCCTCTCATGCCCTCTCTCAACAACTATCATCTTACTTGGGTTTCTCTTACCTTGGACCTGGGGTATATCTTCTCGGCTGCTCCAGCAAAATGCAGCCACTGCTCCTTAACTTGGACGAGGGGTATCTAATGTGGAAGCGATCATCCATTTGGGGATGTGATAGTTACCTGCTCGTCACCTGACCGCTCACAGCACTGGTGTTCACAACACCTGTGTGGCTGGAGGAACTATGTCCGGAGGATGCCAAAGGGACAGGCAGAGCCAGAGACCTGTTTGCAGGTGGTAGGCAGAACAGGCGGTGACTAGAAGTCCAGTTGCTCAGTCTTGGTCCAGAGCTTTGTCTGCAGGTGGATCCACCTCTCCCAGCCAGTGGGTGATGGCATGTCCTTAAGATGACCCAGAAGCAGCAGGGGGTGGTGCCCTCTCTCACCTCCCCACCCTCCAGGAGACTCCTAAGGAGGCATGTCCTCTGCACTGCAGGGTCATTGAAAGGCCTAGGAGAGGTACTCAGCAAATTTCCAATCTCCTGTGGATGGTGCCTGGGTCTCCAGGAAGGTAGGGGTAGACCAGTCATCCCAGAGAGAGGACCAGCTCCCCTGCAAGGCACTTCATGGAGGTGCAGCCAAGAGCAGCTCTGCCTGGGATGGAGCCATAAATGGAGGCAAGGAGCTGATGGTCCTGAGAGGCAGGGCTGAGCCTGCACTCCCAAAAGGTAAGGACAGGGGTAGGGGGTTGACCTAACCCCCTAGGGCCCTGCTTCCCCCACTCCAGCAGCAACTAGGAAGTGTCCCAGGCAACTCCAGCTGGGGTGACAGCAGCCTTTTGCCTCTGCCTTTGTATCTCCCATAGGAACATCTCTTGAGGGGAGTTGGGAGAACAGCGTTGCCAACTTCTAGAAGATGCTCAGCTCTGGCTGCTGCTGGTGGGAGCTCCATTCCAGCCCTTGACGATGTAATTAGTGACTGGACCAGGAAGTACTTCTCTCTGTCCATGTAAAGACTATGCCCAGATAGACTATGCCCAGGAGCCAAAGGAAGGAGACGGGCTGTTATTCAGCTCCACCTTCTGTGCAGGTGCTGTGAGACTGTGGAGCCAAGACCTTGGGTCTTCTCAAGAAGGAAAGAGCACTGGACAGGGAGTCAGGGGCTTGAAGTTCCAACCCGGCTGAAGGGCTGGATAGAGTTCTCCTCTCTCTGGACCTGTTTTCATAAAAATGAAAGAGCAAAAAATATCCATTGCTCCTGGACCTGGCTGGGCCTCAGCCCCAGGTTCCCAGGTCCTGGCTCCACGCACTGAATCACACTCAGGGTGGGACCCTGGAACCAGATGATTCAACCTGTTATTGAGGTGAGGGGACCACTGGACTGGAGCATCTCTGGGGTCGCGTAACTCTATCCCGGTATTCTGTATTGAGCTTTTGTTTTTGTGGTTTAGTCGCTCAGTCGTGTCCAACTCTGCGACCCCATGGACTGTAGCTCGCCAGGCTCCTCTGTCCATGGGATTCCCTAGGTAAGAATACTAGAGTGGGTTGCCATTTCCTTTTCTAAGGGATATTCCCGACTCAGGGATCAAACCCACTTCTGCATTGATAAGCAGATTCTTTCCCACTGAGCCACCCAGGAAGCATTGAGCAATTACCATGTGCCAGGCCTAAGAACCCCGAGAGGTAGGGTTTATAATTGTCTCCACAGCTGAGGAGACAGAGGCTCAGGGAGGTTTTGAAGGTTGCCCACAGTTACACAGAGTTAAGAGCTGAATGTACACCCAGGGCAGGGGCATCCTGTGTCCATCTCCTTGCTGTATGCAACCTCGGCTGAGGTTTCCTCCTCCTCTGAGGGGACTGGCAGCTCCTACAGAGCCCTGGGGTAGGAAACAGAACCCACTTCTGAAAGGCTGGGGGACTGGTCACCTAAGCCAGTTCCTCTTTTAAGAGATGGAGAAACTGAGGCACAGAGGAGTGACTTGCCTGGGGTTAAAGGGCATATCAGCAGACAGCAGGTCAGATGGGAGGCCCTGCGTGTGGCAACTCATGCTCTGCTCTTCCTCCTGCCCCCACTCTCACACTGCACCATTAGAACGGCCCCAGCCTGGCTCCATTTCCACGAGGCTGCCATAAAGACCAAGGAAGGCTCTGACTAGGCTGTCTCATGGCAGCGCCAATAAAATAATACATTGGGCTTAACCCATGGGAAAAGATGCTGATGCTGAGAAAGACTTAAGCCAAAAGGGGGTGGCAGGGGATGAGATGGTTGGATGGCAACATTCAGTGGACATGAATCTGAGCAAATTCTGGGAGACACTGAAGGACAGGGAATCTGACATGCTGTAGTCCATGGAGTTGCAAAGAGCTGCACACAGCTGAGCGACTGAGCAACAGCGCCTGGGAGCCACGCACAAGCACCTTTTGGGAAACAATTTCACCTAACTGTGAAAGAGCCCTGTGGGTCAGCAAGAATGCACCCAGGAGAATGGGAAAGGGCCACAATAGTGGGGTTGAAGCAAGGGGACAGGCCCAAGTGTTAACCCACCTTGCCCAGCGGACCAGGTGGAGCCCCTGCACGATAACTGCTGCCAAATTGGCAATTGAGGGCCTACACCAGCCTCAGGAGGCCTGGATTCCCAGTGGGGAGAAGCAGCATGGCTTGCTCCTTGCCCTATGGGAACATTTTTCCTTTTCTAGAAGCAATAAAAACCCAGGTAGACAGAAGAAAAACAGACCAAACCAATTTTTTTTTTTAAGAAGTACAAAATCAAAGTGTATAGATTTCTTCTCACTTCCACCCCACCCACCCCAGATGTGTATAAGAGACAGGCACTGGAAGGTGGATTTTTAACCACTGGGCTTTCAGGGAAATCCTTCAATTTTTAAACTGGTTGTTTTCAAGAGTAGCCTACAGAAGAAGACAGGTGCCCTCCAGATCACCTGGGGCAGCCAATGATCAGGGCCAACTCTGAGGAGAAGGTCTGGGACCAAGAGGGCTCCTCGGACCACATTGGCCTTGGTGGAAATTTCTTGGCAAGGGAGGCCCAGCTGAGTGCACAAGGCTGCTGGGGGTGGAGGTAGCGGGGCAGGGGAAGCATAGAGGGTGGGAACATACAGCCCAGGCACCTCAGGGGTCACCGTCCGTTGACATCACCTGTGAGCTGCTCCAGGCAGTGTTTCTACACCCTCTAGGCTTTGCTTTCCTCATCTTCGGTATAAAGACATCTGATATCATAGGGTTGGCTTCCCAGGTGGCACAGTGGTAAAGAATCCGCCTGCCAATACAGGAGATGCGGATTCAATCTCTGGGTCGGGCAGATACCCTGGAGAAGGAAATGGCAACCCACTCCAGTCTTCTTGCCTGGAGAATTTCATGGATAGAGGATGCTGGTGGGCTACAGTCCATGGTCACAAAGAGTCAGAATGACTGAGACCCCCACCCCCAGTCCACTCCCTTACCAGTCCCAGCCTGGCCAGCCACTGTGGTCAAGTAACAACCATCTTACTGCCACTCAGGCTGTGCCCTGCAGAGCACTGGACATTCTAGGGGATGTCGAGGAGTGGAGGGACTGCCCCAGCCCCGACTTCAGCCAGGGAGGTGACCCCCTATCTGCTTTAAACACTGCTTCTATGAAAGACATCACTTGGAAAAGGGATCCTTGATAAAAGAAAGCCTGAATACTACTGAAGTAGCCAATGATGTGGGCAGCCTACACTACAGGCCTGATTCCTGGCTGAAAAGCGGGGTGGCCTTTACTTGGCAGCCAAGGCCATTAGTAGAACATGCCCAGGTGAGTCCCCGCCAAATCTTCTTGCCAAAATTCAGGGCAGCCGCTGAGCGGAAGTCCTGAGTTCTGGGGAAGGCTTTCGTCACTGAGCTGGAGGGCAGGGCCTGGTCCCTGGTCCTCCGAGTTGGGCAGCACCTCTGCAGTGTGGCTCCAGCATCCCCACTGGGTCTGAGGCTGGAGTCCCTGGCAGGCAGGGCGGGGCAAGAGAGGAGGGGTTTCTGGCAACAGACAGGACTCCGGAGACACAGAGATACCCTGAGGGAGAGAAGAGCAGCAGGTTAGTGGGCCACTGCCTCAGGCCCTGAAATCCCGAACCTGAAAGTTGCCCATAATGTGGCTGGCAGCTGCTGAACAGCCCTGGGGCCATAGATGCGCTGAAGCACAGTGCTTAAGTGTACAGGCTCTGGAGACACACTGCTGCTGTTAGTGCTGCTAAGTCGCTTCAGTTGGGTCCGACTCTGTGCAAGCCCATAGACATCAGCCCACCAGGCTCCCCCATCCCTGGGATTCTCCAGGCAAGAACACTGGAGTGGGTTGCCATTTCTTTCTCCAGTGCATGAAAGTGAAAAGTGAAAGTGAAGTCGCTCAGTCGTGTCGACTCTTCACAACCCCATGGACTGCAGCCTACCAGGCTCCTCCGGTCCATGGGATTTTCCAGGCAAGAGTACTGGAGTGGGTTGCCATTGCCTTCTCCGGGAGATACACTGCCAGGGTTCACATCCCAGCTCGGCTACTCACTACCTGTGAGAACTCGTGGATAACCTCTTTCAGTCTCAGTTTTTTCCTCTAAAACACGGTGATGATGACAACAAAACCCACTTCATAGGGTTGCTGGAGGGCTGATGAGTTAATACACATAAAGTACCAAGAATGGGGTTGGGCACACAGTAAGCATTCAGTAAATCTCCTTTATCAATATGCTCTTTTATGGAAGTTTGAGGAAAACTTGAAGGTCACCAGTTCCAAGCCCATCTACTTAGAAAGCCCCTCCCCCTGGGACAGCCAAGCCTCCCCTCCATTCTCACCGCCCCTCAACCCCCCGCAATACCAATACGGAGCAAGGAGCACCAGGAGGGAATTTCCTGAAGGTCCCTGCTACCTTCCACCCTGTAGTCTTGAAAGCAAGTCTTAAGATTACGCCCTCCTCCACAGCTGGCTGTGAAGGCGTTTAGGTAGAGGTGGGGGTGGACTTAACTTCCCAGGGGCCCACCCGTCTCCCCAAGGAGGTTAGGGTCCTCTTCATCCCTCCGTTTCAGTTTCTCTCCATCCCTAATCAGGATTCGGTAACCCGGGATCTAAAAGGCATGAGATTCTCGGGAGACTAGAGGTTACTCACCCCCTCCGTTGCCAATCGAAGCCTGGGGACCACCCCGAGGGAAGTGGCGAGAGCCTGGGCGCGCACCTGGTACACTGCAGCCAGCTCCAGAGACGCGGGGGGCGATGTCCAGGGCGTGGGCTGGTTCCGGGGCTCTGGGGGTGTCTGCGTTCCACAACAGGCTTGAGGCGGCGTCCAAAGGGCCGCATCAGGGGCTCTTCCTTGAGAGAGCTGCGGGGGCGACTGCATCCCGGGGCAGTAAGGGGGTGTCAGCCAGGGTCCCATGTCGGGGACCCTGCTCCCCAGGCGCTCGGGCGCCGCTAGGGCCTCGGGGTGGACGGGCGGGGACCCGCAGGACACCGCGGCTCCGGCAGCCGGGCCGGAGCAGCAGCCTTGCCTCTGCGCCTCCGCGGAGCCGCCGTCGGGGCACAGCGCGCAGCCCCGAGCGGGCGCCGCGACACTGCGCTGCCGGCGCCGGCGCTGCAGGCTGTCCTCGCTGAGGCCCAGCACGGCCGACAGGTGTCCGATGTAGCGGATGGCCAGGCGCAGCGTCTCGATCTTGGTCAGGGTCTGGCCGGCGGGCGCCACGGATGGAGGCAGAAAGCGGCGCAGCTCGTGCAGGGCGCGGGCGAGCGTGCGCATGCGCAGCTTCTCGCGCTCGCTGGCGCTCTGCCGCTGCCCGCCTGCCGGTCGGGTGCGCGCTCGGCTGGGCGCCGTCGAGGCGGCCTCTGCGGCGCCGCGGGCTGCGGGCACGGGCTGCGAGGGCCTGCGCGCACGGTCGCAGGGGCATGAGCCCGAGGAGTCCGAGGAGGAGGAGGCCGGGGACGTGGAATCCGAGTGGCCGACCCAGCCCCAGCCCTGAGGGAAGATCCAGTGCTCGTGGCCGAGGAGGCTCTGCAGAGGGGGGGACTGGGCCATGGCCGGGGCTGGCTGCGGGCTCCTCGAGGCAGGCCGGGCCGGCCACCTCCAGGACTGAGCTTTTATTCGGATCGAAGGTGCGAGGTGGACCCCCGCCAGGTTGCGGAGAGGTGTCAAAGCCCACAGAGCCCAGGGAAGGTCTGGGCAGGGGGGCCCTGGGAAAGCGGGCCCATTTGCGGAGGTGTGGATTCTGACTCCTCTGGGGGGCTCTAATGGAGGTCCCTGCTGCCGGGGGAAGTGTGGGAGGAGCAATTCGCATCTGGATGGAGCCGCGAAGCTTCTCACCGAGTTCCCACCCATCCCGCCTCGTCCACTGCTCCGGTGCGTGCCCGGACCCTGACAGTGGTGGGCAGTGGCACCGTCTGGGGGCGGCCAGGCAGCCCCTCAAACGACTCATGGACCCCTGCAAAGAGTGGCCGCCTCCCTCATCACCACCCTCCGGGAGGCTGTGCCCAGTAACTCCCACCCAAGTGCCTAAAATTGTGCAGGGTAAGGCGTCAAGATAAACGCCGTGGGACTTGCTCACAGTGGTGGCGGGAGAGGGGGTTGGGAAAGCAGCGGAGGTCCAGGTGGACCCTTCCTGGGTTCCCAGAACCCGCACTTGCGGCTTCGCCGAGTGATACCGAGAAGGTCATCTCACTGTCCACAGTTAAGGACAGAGCCAGCAGCCCAGAGGAGAGACATGGAGTGTAGTGGGTGATGAAAATGAGGGAGGGCGGGCCCCCAGGCGGGCCTGAATCAGATCCTCCTTATTTGCTGTGTGACCTTGGAGAGTTCATTTAACTCCTCTGAGGCTCATCCTCATGACAGTAATAACATAAAATACCTACCACCTAGGATGATTGCTGGCGCTAAATGGAACCATCTATGGGGCCACTTAGTAGAAGCCTGGCAAGTGGGCTAAATGTTTGCTACTATCATATTGTAAAGAAAGTATCAATATTTATGTCTCAAGATGCTTGTGGGCATTAATCATTTAATTCATATTCGTTTAGCAACTGGTGAATGTCAGGCATGCCAGAGTGAACAAGAGAGTTGTGGTCTCTGCTCTCATGGGATATCAGTCTTATGGGGAGATATGTCTCCATGTAATTAGTAGCTCCACTGCTAGCTCACTGTGTGTCCTTGGGCAGCTCTGAGCCTGAGCTCTTAAAACGGGAGTAATAATTATACTCTCTGCTCACCGGACCGTTTTTACAGTCTTATAGTATAACCTTTGACACAGTAAAGTTTAAAAGTGCCCACTCCTCAGCGATAATTGCAGTTTAAAGGAGGCCTCAGTGTTCTTCATATCTTCCGAAGAAAGGCTGAAATCCAAGGCTAAAGGCCAAGTGAGAACCAGGAATGGTTGAGGTCTGGCCACAGAGGCAGAGAGGTCACAGCTGGGCCTTGAACCATGATTAGGACCTGTGTAGGGAGAGAGGCAGGCAGATAGAGAGCATTCTGAATATGGGAGCTGCGTAAGCAGAGGCCTGGCAGAGGGACTTCCCAACATGCTTCGGTGTGCCAAGATGATGTGAAGAGCACAAGCCCGCCTTGGCTGGGGCCATGCTAAGAAGGTGGGTTTTACTCCTAAGGCGAGGGGGAGCCAAGTGACTTTTGAGCAGAAGTGTGAGAAAAAAAAAACAACTCAGCATTCAATAACTAAAAGTTAATGTGATGATGTTTCAAGAGTAGGTTAACCCACACCAGCCTAAAATAATAAATGGCCTTGTGGTATTTTTGTGACTGTTTAAAAATTAACTTTTACTTACACCAATTATATAACAATATGTTCTCTTTATAAGAAATGGAAACATAAAGCTGGAGTCCCTGTAACCGCTCCCCAAGGGTCATGTGTCCTTCTAGACTTGGTCCCTGTGCACTCCCAGAAACATTTGTATCCTTAGAAAACACATGGTATAAATGAGATAACATTATGGCAAGTTGTCTGTAATTTCCTTTTTCTCATTCAACAGTGTATCTTAGAGCCTTCCATCTCAGGACGTGTTTAGCTGACTCATAGTTGGTCTTAGTTGATTTAAGTGTTCATCTGTTTAAATCTTACTATGTAATTTTAACTTGGAAAAAAAAATAAAGATAGGAGGTGCAGATAAACCTTCAATGATGAAATTATATCACTTTCTCCACAGAACTTAATTCTTTAAATATTGGAGAAAATATGCCCAAGTTACTACTCTATGATGAAATAATAATTGATATTGAAAATAAGATTGGTCAGGGCACCTGTTTTTAGTTTAACTACTGTAAATAATGGCACATAATTAATTTGTCCATCACACAAAAAGAAGGTAGAATCAATCAACAGTGGCCTTGATTTCAAACAGGAAAGAAGCAATTAGTTATGCAATATTTCATGATTTAAAAGGGTTTAGCGACCCCATGGATGCAGCCTACGAAGCTCCTCTGTCCATGGATTTTCCAGGCAAGAGTATTGGAGTGGGGTGCCATTGCCTTCTCCAAAAAGGGTTTAAACCAAGGTTAAAAAAATAATAATCTTGGGTACTTCCCTGGTGGTCCAGTGGTTATGACTCCTTGTTTTCAAGGCAGGGGGCATGAGTTCAATCCCTGGTTGAGGAGCTAAGATCTTACATGCTGCATGGCGCAGCCAAATAATAATAATAATTTTCAAAATCCTTTTTTCTAAGGGGAGGGAGACTTAGAAAATAGTCAGTCCTACACTTTTAAGGATTAAAATAATGGCAAATCATTATTTATCCAAGGCTGTACAATAATACTTTAAAGATCTTGACATATCAGGAAATTTATGTAGACATAACTGACAGTTATAAACAGGATTCATCAGGTTTCATGTATATTTCATGATCTGGATTCTGGAATGTCAAATTGAGGTGCTGTTGATATTGAGTGCTCCAACTCACCTCTTTTCACTGCAATATAGTATTCATAGCATGCTCACACCATAGTCAGTCTCTTTTTAATGCACCTTTGGCGTGTTTTTAGTTTTTACCTAAGACTGCTGCTTTGCACAGGCAACTAGGTATGGGGTGGTGGAGTGGCCTTGTGATTCCCAGGAAGGAACAAGCCTGGAGGGATCTCCTGTGAGAGCACTTGGTGAATTAGGGGAATTCACCACTGGCAGAGCCCTGCATACTGTCCTTTCCTCTCTAGCATAGCCTGGCTTCCTTCTGTCTTAGTTTGGGTTAGTCCTAGAGCCCAGGCCTCAGGCTGACTGTGGGATGGCAGAGCATAAGTTCTGGGAGGTGAGGCCCTGGAGTTGGTCTGCTGTGGCCCCTGGCTCTTCGCTGGGCCCCTCAGCCAGGCTCCAGGAGCACAGGGGCACACTGCTGGCCCCACTCAGCACTGGGAGGCAGTGTGGTTTAATGATTAGGAGCCTGGACTGTAGAATCAGATAGACCTAGGTTTAGAGTCCAGGCTTCATCCTTTCTCAGCTGTCAGAACTTGAGCAACTTAACCTCAGTTTTCTTGTCTATTAAGTGGGGATTCTCAGTTCCAGGGCAATTGTTGGTGCAAAAGCAAGATAACACATGTCTGGGGACTTTCCTAGAGATCCAGTGGTTAGGACACTGTGCTTCCAACATCACATGCATGGGTTCAGTCCCTGGACGGGGAAGTAGGATCCAGCATGCAGCATGGTGTGGCCAAAAAATAAATAAAAATTAATAAACGCTAAAAAAAAAATCTGTTCAGTCACTCAGTCGTGTCTCTTTGTGACGCCTTGGACTGCGGCACACTAGGCTTCCCTGTCCTTTACATCTCCCAGCGTTTGCTCAAGCTCATATCCTTTGAATCAGCAATGCCGTCCAACCATCTCATCCTCTGTCGTCCCCTTCTCTTGCCCTCAGTCTTTCCCAGCATCAGTCTTTTCCAGTGAGTCACCTCTTCTCATTGGGTGGGCCAAAGTATTGAAGCTTCAGCTTAAGCATCAGTCCTTCCAATGAATATTCAGGACTGTTTTCCTTTAGGATTGACTGGTTTGATCTCCTTGCAGTCCAAGAGACTCTCAAGAGTTTTCTCTAACACCACACTTCAAAAGCATCAATTTTTCGACACTCAGCCTTCTTTATGGTCCAACTCACATCCGTAAATGACTACTGGAAAAACCATAGCTTCGGTTATATGGACCTTTGTGGGCAAAGCGACTACTGGAAAAACCATAGCTTCGGTTATATGGATCTTTGTGGGCAAAGCGACACCTCTGCTTTTTAATATGCTGTCCAGTACTCTTGCCTGGAAAATCCCATGGATGGAGGAGCCTGGTGGGCTATAGTCCATGGGGTCGCAGAGTCGGACATGATTGAGTGACTTCACTTCACTTCACTAGGTGTGTCATAGCTTTTCTTCCAAGGAATCACTGTCTTTTAATTCCATGGCTGCAGTCACCGTCTGCAGTGATTTTGGAGCCCAAGAAAATAGTCTCTCACTGTTTCCATTTTTTCCCCATCTATTTGCCATGAAGTGATGGGGCTCCTTAAAAGGAAAAGGTAATGTATGTCATCACCACCATGTCATAGAGCCTTTGTTTATAAGTCTTTCTTACAGCAAGTTTGGGGCAGCAGAATGAAGCGGGTTAAGGACGAGATTACATTGTGGTAAGATGGCTGACAGCTTCATCCGTGGCCCCAGAAGATAGTTCCTTCCTCTCTCACTCTAGCACCAGGCCTTGGGCACCCTGCCCTAATCCCCTCCTCCAACTTCAGCCTGTCTTCTCCATGGATCCAGGATGGGGTTTGTCCTCAGCAGGGCACTCCAGCTCCTGGCCTGTGGCAGGGCTCACCAGTGCTGCAGGGCAGAGGCAATGGAAGAGTTCTAGGTGTTGGAGCTGGAACCAGAGCCAACTGGCCCAACCAAGGCCAGAAAGCGGAGAATCTGAATCAGCTTCTCCTGGTGGACTGGGTTCTGGCCCAGGTGTTTCCCACTTGCTCTCTGGCCCTGAGACTCTCAAGCATTCTTCTTGTGTGCTTGAAGCAGCCCCGGGTACTGCATGAACAAGCGAGGTCTGGCCCCCATCCCCCAGGGGCTTCCAGCTGGGCAGTCTCCATTTCTCGTTCATTTCACTTGCCTGGTGAAAGGAGGAATATCTATGGCTGTGTGCTGTTAGATAAAGTGATTAACTTTTGAGCCTCAGCATGATAGTGACACCAGTTTCACCCCCTTCCTTCCTATGATAGGAGGAGGTGGTAGCTAGATCAGGGAACCATGGCCAGTAGAATGCTCACTAGTGTGGCAAACTCTTCTGGTTGTCCACACACTGTCTGTTATTGCCTCTATTCTTCTTCTTTAATAACAGTGCTCTGTATTATGGAAGGTAATGTGCCCAACTGAAAACTACATTTCCTAGCCTCTCTCCCACATGGAATCATCAATGAAATGTTAGTAGAAATATTGTATGGGGTTTCTAGGAAAGCTTTTTAAAGCAGAGAGGTACACTCCTCTGACTCTTACTCTCTTATATTGTCATCCTGGAAATTTTAAGTGATGGCTGGTGCTTCAGCAGCTTTTTTGTGACCCTCAAGCAATCTCAAGGACAAAAGTCACATCTAAGGAAAGCCTTCCTCAGTGATCAGTGCAAAGAAATAGAGGAAAACAATAGAATGGGGAAAGCTAGAGATCTCTTCAAGAAAATTAGAACTACCAAAGGAACATTTCATGCAAAGATGGGCTCAATAAAGGACAGAAATGGTATGGATCTAACAGAAGCAGAAGCTATTAAGAGGAGGTGGCAAGAATACACAGAAGAACTATACAAAAAAGATCGTCATGACCCAGATAACTATGATGGTGTGATCACTCACCTCGTGTCAGACATCCTGGAATTTGAAATCAAGTGGGCCTTAGGAAACATCACAATGAACAAAGCTAGTGGAGGTGATGGCATTCCAGTTCAGTTCAGTTGAGTCACTCAGTCGTGTCCGACTCTTTGCGACCCCATGAATCGCAGCACGCCAGGCCTCCCTGTTCATAACCATTTCCCGGAGTTCACTCAGACTCACGTCCTTCGAGTCTGTAATGCCATCCAGCCATCTCATCCTCGGTCGTCCCCTACTCCTCCTGCCCCCAATCCCTCCCAGCATCAGAGTCTTTTCCAATGAGTCAACTCTTCACATGAGGTGGCCAAAGTACTGGAGTTTCAGCTTTAGCATCATTCCTTCCAAAGAAATCCCAGGGTTGATCTCTCTCAGAATGGACTGGTTGGATCTCCTTGCAGTCCAAGGGACTCTCAAGAGTCTTCTCCAACACCACAGTTCAAAAGCATCAATTCTTTGACACTCAGCCTGCTTCACAGTCCAACCCTCACATCCATACATGACCACAGGAAAAACCATAGCCTTGACTAGGCGGACCTTAGTCAGCAAAGTAATGTCTCTGCTTTTGAATATACTATCCAGGTTGGTCATAACTTTTCTTCCAA
>SJYX01001647.1:324966-340488 GCA_006410675.1 Oreotragus oreotragus | reverse complement strand
GTGTGTGTGTGTGTGTGTGTGAGTGTGAGTGTGTGTGTGAGTGTGAGTGTGTGTGTGAGTGTGTGTGAGAGTGTGAGTGTGTGTGTGAGTGTGTGTGTGAGTGTGTGTGAGAGTGTGAGTGTGTGTGTGAGTGTGTGTGTGAGTGTGAGTGTGTGTGAGAGTGTGAGTGTGAGTGTGTGTGCGTGTGAGTGTGTGTGTGCGTGTGTGTGTGTGTTTAAAGAGGCTGGAGGAGTACACACACTGGAGTGGATAGCTGCTACTGCTTCTGCCAACACTGACCAAAAGTACCATAAAATGAGGTGCTTGGACCTGATGATCCCTGAGGAGCTTTGAGAGCTGAGGCCGAGAATCAGCAGCTGTCTCCTCAGGGCCCTGGGCAGTCTCAGGGCCAGGGAGCCGCGGGAGACCTGGCTTCAGGACCTCTTGGGCGGGGGGAGGGCAGAGCGAGGCCTCACAAGCGTTTCAGCACTCGTGACCCTCCTACCCCTGCTCTTCTCTGTGCCTGCGGCTTGGGCTCAGCTGGGCCTGCTCTCAGGGGCGGCACCACAAGGCCCTGAGTCAGCTTCGTGCACCAGTGTAGCACCAGTCAGCCGGGCGCAGAGGGGCAGGCCGCGTCCCCGTCAATACTCCAATTATAAGCATTAGTCGTTCAGTTGTGTCTGACTCTTTGTGATCCCACCAACTGTAGCTGCCAGGCTCCTCTGTGCATGGATTCTCCAGGCAAGAATACTGGAGTGGGTGGCCATGCCCTCCTCCAGGGGATCTTTCTGACCCAGGGATCAAACCTGTGTTGCTTATGTCTGCTGCATTGGCAGGTGGGTTCTTTACCACCAGAGGCACCTGAGGCCCCTGTCCATCATCCCTTGATTAATGCCCCAGACCCCAGTCAGAGGAGAAGCGCAGAGAGGCCCAGGTTGGAGTCAGAGTGTGATTTTAGCTCCAGCCCTGCGAAGGGCTGGGGCAGGCCCTGCCTCTGGTTGGCCTGTGTTCACTCGGTGGCTCAGCGCAGACCCCAGCCCTGCTCCCAGAAGTTCTCCACCTGCTCCTTCCCCCTGGGCAGGTGGCGCAGGGCCCTGGGGAACAGGCCCGGGCCCTGGAGCTGGTTGCAGGGCTGGCCTCTGCCACGCAGGTCTTCTTCCCTCCTGCGTCCCTTCCTGGCCCCAGGGTGGTCAGGCGGTGGGAACATGGGGGTGTGGGGCAGGGAGGCAGGCTGCTGGGGGCTGCAGGGGCCTCCGTGTGGTATTCTCATTACCAGCCAGCGCGAGGGCCGGCCTGGCCTCCCCCTTGGCCACGGTGGCTGCCTTCACACCTCCTGTTGCCTGTTGACACAAGGCTGCCTCCTCCGGGGCAGAAGGTGTCGACTTGGGAACCAGGGTGTGCAGGGGCCTCCAAAACAGCCTGGCAGCAGGTCCCCTTAGAAACCCCAGAAAGCACTTTGGGGGCAGGGGCAGGAGGCTGCAGGCCCCCCTTGTGGGAGGCTCAGGGTAAGGGCAGAGCTTATGTCCCTGGGTTGGTGGCCAGGTGGGGATGATACCCAGGGGCCTGCGTGTGCCCCTTGCTCGCTCCAGGAGCCTTGAGTATCCAGCCCAGAACCCTGGACACTCTCCTCCCATGGCTCCAGGGAGGGGCATGTGACTCTGGGCATAGCCAGGGAAGCCCAATGACCAGGCCCTGCCAGGCGGAGCACCATCAATGTCACCCGGGGGCGCCCAGAGGCTGACAGCCACCCGGGAAGGGCATGGAGCAGCCCTGAGCACTGTACTCACCCCGACCGGGCCTGAGCACTTCCACACCCCACAGTGCCCAGCGTTGCCCACGGAAGTCTGTTCAGTGCTCAAACCCCAGGCCTGACAGCCTGCTATTCCCTGTTTTGCTGAGTGGGGAAATTGGGCCCAGAGAGGCCCCTTCCTTTGCTTTAGGGCATCCCAGAACCAGAATTCAACCCCATAAAGGCCATGCACACCTCCATGAAGAAACATCGTTCCTGACCAGGGGGCTGAGACTCGGGGTGGCTGGGGTTAGGGGAGGTGGTCGAGTCTCTGCTGCTTTCTGGGAGCTGAGAGTTGGAGGAGGAGAAAGACAAGTTGGCTCCAAGAGTCTGTGGGCCTGATGTGCTGGGAGGCCATGGGCGACAGAGAGGTGCCACCTGGCCAGGTGATCAGGGTGGGGTCCGGGAGGAAGGGAGGGCCCTGAAATTGTGGATTTTCTCCACCACCCCCACCCCAGAAGGACCGGTTCCCCTTTCCTGTGAGCCTGTCTGGAAGCAGGGACGCTCAGGGGTAATTGGGGCGATGCCAAGCCGTCTGGAGCCCTGGGACAGAGGTTGGGAGGGTGGGAGGGGTGTGGACAAGAAAGTGGGAGCCAGGTGGGGTTGGAAAGTCCTGCTGAGTGAAGAGTTTGGACTCTTGGGGAGGCAGTGAGATCCCACAGAAATTCTGAGGAGGGGGAGGGGTTGGAAGGTAAAGAGATGGAGACAGGAAACAGGAGACTGCAGTTACATCAGGGCAAAGGCTGTCTAAATTGGGTACAGGCAAGGGCCCTGGAAGTGGGCCAAGGATACCATAAGAGGTAATGTGGGAAAAGATGGCTGGGAGTGCATGGGAGAGGCTGGGGCCACAGGCATCCAGGCAGTGCCCAGCAGGCTGAGGGCAGGGAGGTGCACGCCATGTTCTTCCTCCAACAAGAAGGGTAGGCCAAGGAGGCTGGTGTGGAAGGGCCTGCAGAGGCCCCAGGGTGGCCTGGTCCAGCTCCTGGGGCAAAAAGTCTCAGCAGAGACGGCTCAAGCCTAGGGCCAGCCATGCTTGAGCTCAGTGCCCACCTTTTAGCCTCAGTCTCCTCATCTATGAAATGGGTGTCCTTGCTGGGAGGATTAGATATAGCATCATTTGTTCATCATGGGGGACTCCATGAGTATTGCCTGCCTGTCCTGCTGGAGAGGAGAGGCCATCTGTGGTCTTGCAGCTCTTGGGAAGGACAAAGTGGGAAAAGGAGAGGAACTAACTTCTGCAGGCTCTGCAAAGGGAGAGCCAGCTGCCCCAGCCTGACTGAAAGCCTTAAGGGGGCCTGGGTCCACAGTCTCTGCTACCGGAGTGCAAACAACAGAGGCAAAGGGGTTGCGAAGTCTTTTTTCCTTCCCTCCCGTCCTTTTCTTTCTTTTCTAATTTGTCAAACCAATAATAATCATTACAGAGAAGTGAGACTTGGGCTTCCCTAGTGGCTCAGGGGTAAAGAACCCGCCTAATTCAGGAGACGAGGGTTCAATCCCTGGGTCAGGAAGATCCCCTGGAGAAGGAAATGGCAACCCAGTAGAGTATTCTTGCCTGGAGGATCCCATGGACAGAGGAGCCTGGTGGGCCACAGTCCATGGGGTCTCAAAGAGTCAGACATGACTTAGCGACTAAACATCAAGAAAGTATAGACAATCAAAATGAAGGGAATTTTAAAGCCCCCACTTCCATCCACCCAGAGGACCGGAGTCACACTTGGTCTATATCTCTGCATCCTAACCTTTTCTAAGCATCCCTACAAACACAGAACATGGAGATGGAAGCATTAAGGGAGCATACTGAGTACTTTGGGCTTCCCAAGTGGCACAGAGGTAAAGAATCCACCTGCCAATGCAGGAGACACAAGAGATGTCGGTTCAACCCCTGGGTTGGGAAGATCCCCTGGAGTAGGAAACGGCAACCATATTGTATTGTCCTTTGGTGTGTCTGGCTTATATCACAATGTCATCAAGGTTCATCTGCAAGGTAGCATGTGGCCAAGCTTCATTCCTTCTTACGGTCAAATAATATCCCATTTTACATTTATACCACATTTCGTTCACTCATCACTTGATAGACATTGGGCTGTTTCCACCTTTCAGGTGTTATGAACAATGCTGCTATGAACGTTGGCATATATATACCTATGTGCAAAACTTCAAGGCATCTCAGTATATACTAGAAAATGTGTCACCTAAACAGTTACTAAAACATCTATTTTAGCCTCTGCTTTCAGTTCCTTTGGCTGTATAAAGTGCATGTTGTTTTGTGACCAACTTCTCTCACTAATGTATTAATAACTTTCAAAAAAATTGGAGCATAATTGCCTTCCTACGCTGTGTTAGTTTCTGCACAACGAAGTGAATAGGCATATGCGTACATATAACCCTCCCTCGCGGACCTCCCTCCCACCCCCTCATCCCACCCATCCAGCTCATCACAGAGCACTGAGCTGAGCTTCCTGTGTTACACAGTGTATGAATAACCTTTTCGAGATCACTAGATTTATTTTTGCAATGAGATTTTAAAGTACTCCCTGATGTGACAGTAACTGTTTAGGTGACACATTTTCTAGTATATACTGAGACACTTCCAAGACACATAGGTATATATCTGTATACCTATACTTTTAAACTGCACATGTCACATGTGAATGCCAACTCCTTGTAAAAATTTTAAACCTTATAGATATGATCTCTTTATATCAGCCCTCAGAACCCAGCCCTGCCCCACCCACAGGCCAGATAAGTCCTAGATCTTAGCCTTGGTGAGTATGCATTTATGCACACACATGCTGTGGATCCTTACAAAATGCACAGTAGGGGTTGGTTTTTAGACTTGTGTTCTCTTTTGCTTTTCCTTATACAAATCAAGTCACACGGAAGGGGTTTTTCTGCAGTTTGGATCTGTCACTCAGCAGCAAGTCTTCACTTGCACCTTTAATCTTTTCTTATCAGGATGAATTCCCCATCAGGGAAATGGCTGGGCAAAGGGCATGCTGAGGCTGTTCTGAAGCCTGGGGCCAGCCTTGGGGAGGGTCCGGGGGCGGGGGCAGAGGTGGGGGTTGTCAAGGCCAACCTGGCTGTGGGAGGCAAGCAGCAGGNTTAATCTTTTCTTATCAGGATGAATTCCCCATCAGGGAAATGGCTGGGCAAAGGGCATGCTGAGGCTGTTCTGAAGCCTGGGGCCAGCCTTGGGGAGGGTCCGGGGGCGGGGGCAGAGGTGGGGGTTGTCAAGGCCAACCTGGCTGTGGGAGGCAAGCAGCAGGTGTCAGCACTCCTGGGGGCCTCCGCCAGACGGGCCGCCCATGCTGGGTGCTGACTGTGCACTCCCAGGGCCTGAGGCATGATCTCCAAGGGTGAAGGAACTTCCTGGGCTCTGCCAGAGGCTAGACTTGGATTTCTCTTGGTGGGTTTATCCTACCCTCAGTAGGCACATAATCGGTACTGACCATGTAAGACCCTTCTTCTGTGTATAATCTGGTCAGCTTAAGCCCTGGCTTCCCGCATGGTGCTAGTGGTAAAGAACCTGCCTGGCAGGTTCTTTGCAAGAGACATAAGAGACACAAGTTCTATCCCTGGGTTGGGAAGATCTCCTGGAGGAGGGCCTGGCAAACCACCCCAGTATTCTTGCCTGAAAAACCCCATGGATTGAGGAGTTTGGAGGGCTGCAGTCCATAGGGTTGCAAAGAGACCTGACTGGAGTGACTTGGCGTGCATGCACGCAACTTAAGCTTTATCCCTGCCCACTACGTGTTCTCCACTCAGTTCAGGGCTGTTTCCCAGTCTCTGACAAAGGATCCTATGCTCAGAAGCTCTTCACTTCCCCAGACCCTACCCAGACATTGCAGCCCTCTCCCAGGAGCCCCCATTCTGCTCTATATTAGGTCTGAAGTTGGATACCCCAGGAGACGGGAGGTGATGTGCTCCTTCCCCAGCCCTTGCGAAGGACAGCCGGGAGCTGACTGAGGCCCGGAGCCACCCAGTGACTTGGCTGGAGCCTCACCATTGCCCTGGCTCCTCACTGTTCTGCTGTGCAGTCAGCCAGGGCAGGTATGGGGTTAGAAGACGCCAGAAACCTGTGTGTCCTGCCCGGGGGTAGCACCGTCGTGTGCTTTCTGCAGGTACTGGTGCTGGATGTGCCCAAAGTTGGCCACTGAGTTGGGCCTGTAAATCCTTAGGGGAAGCTGGCGAGCCTAGAGTTTTGGTCAGCTCATGGTCTGATTGCTTTCACCCTCTGCTTCAAGGGGTATGTAGGGAAGGTACGGAGACCTGAGCCTGTCTGCCTTCTCCGCATTCCTCTGGGTTCCAGCTTGCTTTACCTTTCTGCACACAGGTGTATGTTTTTCCCAGTGGACAGATAAGAAAATTGGGGTCCAGAGAGAACAAATGGACTTTCTGGGGTCACATAGCCCATCACACTGGCACGAAGTCAGCCTCACCCATTTCTTAAGCCAACCTCAGCGTCTCTGACATATCTGCTTAGCTCCCAGTGCCCACCACCTCCACCCAGCACTGGCCCTGGCCCCAGAAAAACAAATAAATAAGTCCTCTGACAACAGCAGGAGGTCCGCCCAGCCCAGATCCTAAGATCCCAGGTAGCTGGGCAGCGCCCTCTGCTGTCTGTGTCTGGGAATGCAAGGACACTGGACAACCAGGGGCAGCTCTCTGGCCTGAGACCATGCTTTGCAACTAAGGCGCGCAGTCTCCCAGGACACCTCAGCAGGTAGTTGGGAGTCCTTGCTCCATTTTACAGCTATACTAACTGAGGGGCCGTGTGACAAGTTTCCCTGTATTCACATGTCTGCATCTTTGCTTTGGGCTGGTTCAGCTACTTATTTCACCCCGTTCATGCCCAGTTTCCCCATGTTTCAATATAAGGCTCAGACCTTCCTCCACTTACCCAGATGAAGTGAAGAAGCATAGATGGGACACATCTAAGGGGAGAGACACGATCTACTTTCCCTGCCTTCTCAGCCTGGCCCGGCTCCCAGAACTGGCACTTCCTCCCCAGCCTTACCAGGAATCTGACAGATCTCTCTCCTTTCTTCCCACCCCCTCCCTCCTCATCACCCCTCTGCCTCCTTCCTGTGACTTTCACTGGCTGTGCATTCCAGCTGATCCATGACCAAGATAATCAGATTATCATGGGTCCAGAATAATCTATTCCATATGGCTTGCCAAGCCAGTGGCTCCGGGAGCTAAAGGTGTGAGGGGAGGGTGGTGATCTCAGTTGGAAGGGGCTTCCTGGGAGCCTTGGGGGCCTTCACTGGGAGCTGATGGGGAAGGAGGGAGGTGGAGGGGAAGCTGGGAGCCTTCCTGCTGGGCCCTCTGATGGCTCTGGGCTCCAGGCGGCTGCAGCCCCACCTCCAAGACAAGCATGGCCTCATCTGTCCATGACACGGTGGAGTGTAGGCTGCATGGTGGGGGCTGGGCACTCCCCATGCTTCTTCCACTCTCTGGATTCGGGGGGCTCACTGTAGGGCACGGCTTCTCAAAAGTGGCTGAGCTTCATCGTTCTCAGGACATTTCACTTCACATATGTGGAATCTCCTCCAGGGATTCTGGCTCAAGCAGGTCCAGGGTGGATCTGGAAATGCTTTACATTTTTAACATCTCAACAGATCCGGGTGACTTGTAGCGAGGTTTCAGGGGCCCTTGAGGACTGGGGGCATCAACCCCTCTTCCTTCACCCTCACTCTTGAGGCGGCCCTCCAGGAGTAAGAAGCCACTGGAGGTTTCCAGAGGAGACAGGGGAGCTGGTGGGAGGACAGGACATTCACTTGGGTCCCAAACAGCACCAGACGGACCCTGGCTATGTCCCTACTGGCCACGTGACATAGGATCACCCCCTGCGCCTCCATTTCCTTAACTACCAGGTGAAGCAGTGACATTCACATCACAGCGCGCTTGTGAGCTGGGATCCGGCTGAGGCCAGGCCCCAGTGACAGCAGGGACATGCATGAGGCGCTGCTGGAAGTATGGTGTGTGCAGGATGATTTGACGCCCTTGCAACATCAGCACAGCAGGTATGATTCATGGAAGAGATGGAGACTGTTACCTAAGTGACACAGGTGGTACGTGGCAGAAAAGGGATTCGATTCTAAGCTACACCCCTAGGAGGGGTGTCCTAGGCTGCCGAAAGGTGGGGCTTCATGAACAACAGTTACTCTCTTTGAAAGGGCCTTTCTCTCAGACTTGTGCCGAGGTGTGGCGGGAAGATCCTGGGCAGCAGGGAACACCCAAATTAGGAGCCTCCCAGGAGGTGTCCCGGCTGATGCTAAACAGGCTGGCGGTAGGAGAGCCGCTTCCTTCTCCTGGGGCCTCTGGCTCCGGCAGGGTCGGGATTAGGGGCTGCGAGGGGAAGACTGACATTGCACCTTTGATTAGCACTCTCCTGTCAGAGGGGCTGGCTGGGGAAATGAGGGCACTGAGGCTGGGAGGTGGAAGGGGGCAGCGCCCAGGATCCAGGCTTGACTCGAGGCAGCCGGCTGGTTCCTAGAGGGAAGGCTGAGACCCAGGCCCCAGCCCAAGGGGGTGCTGCCCTGTCCTGCCTGCCCCCACCCTGGCCGAGGACCCGCTGGACTCTCACCTCCGCTCAGTGGGGCTGCCCCAAGGCCTCATTTCCCAGCCTTACACGTTAGCAGGGGAAGGCAGGCTCGGGCCGGGGGAGCAGGAGCCACTGGTTCTGGCACTTGTCAAAACACAGGCCCCAGAGGTGTGAAGGCCTCAGCCCAGCGGGAGGGCGTGTGGGCCCTGCTGCCCGGAGAACTCATTAACTGGGGCAGCTCCCTAATGAACCCACTGGAGGGGCTGGCGATAAGAAGATCAAAGGTGTGAGAGGCATGGGGACCCGGGGAAGAGGGAGGCCAGCTGATGGGAGCCCGGAGAGCCCAGGCTCCAGCTTGGGGATCCCTCCTTTCCCCCCATTTGGCTTCATCAGGCCCATGGCCTTGCACATACTGGGCCTTGAGGGGTCACGGGAGAGGGAGGGATTCCAGCTGGCACCTCCAGTTTGGCAGCCTTGGAGCTGAAGATGGAAAGATGAAGATGGAAAGACTGGAGCTGGGGGCGGAACCACCCCACCTCTCTCATGCTGTTTTTTTTTTTTATGTGTGAATTCTTGGCCTCCATGGACACCCCTGAATCCTTTTAACCCTCTCTCAACCTGGACACCAGATATCTTCCCATCACACACCACGCATGGTGTCCCTCTCTTGCTCCATAGCTTTCGGTGGTCCCCACCTAAGTGAGCAATGAATGTTAACTGTTGGCTCTCAGATTTGAGCATCCTCAGGGGCCAGAGCTGTGTTTTCAGGATCAACAGTCTACCTCCCACACACATATGGCCCTTTGTTTAAAGAATGTCTAGTTGATTTTGTACTTAACAAAAATTCACTTTAAGAGCATTGTTGCCCACAAACCAGTCATGATGGTTTCCCCTGGACTAGGAATTGGAGACCTCAGAGGCAGAAGAGTAAAGAGTTCAAATTTTAATCACGTGCATGTGTTAGATTTTCAAATAAATAATAATATAAGAATACAAGAAAAGGGTGGCTGATTTCCTAGGAGCTTTTGGTCATTCTGAAAGTGAAAGTATTAGTCACTCAATCGTGTCTGATTCTGTGTGACCCCACGGACTGTAGCCCACTAGGCTCCTATATCCATGGGATCTCCAGGCAAGAATACTGGATCAGGTAGCCATTCCCTTTTCTAAGATATCTTCCCAACCCAGGGATCAAACCCTTGGTCTCCTGCATTGCAAGTGGATTCTTCACTGTCTGAGCCACCCAGGAAGCCTAGTCACTCTGAGTTTTCTCAATTATTAGCTACAAAGTGGAAATCAGAATTTTATGGGAATTGGAGGAATTTGTTGACATTCAGAGGTTGGCAACAGCATGCCCAGAGCCCCCTGGGATCCCACCCCTCCTACCTGACCACCTTTGACTCTGTACCTCCTCCCATTTGAATGTACAACCTGTTTCCACTGTTTGTTAACTCCAGTCAAGTGGGATTAAAGGGGGGGTCTAATGCCAAGTTCTTGGCTTGGGTCTAGAACCCCATCCATTGTCCAGGATCCAGACAGGGCAGACCATGCTGACAGCTGCAGGCCTGGGATGGTCCTCGTAGGCCAGGCTCTCCTATGGAGCCAATGGGTCCTGTGGCATGTGCCCATGGCTTGGACTCTACCCCTTCTCTCCAGGGGTGGGTTGGCACTGTCTCTCCTATATGTGATCATGGGCATAAGCATCTGGGGCTGCTGGGACAGAGGGTATAGAGGGTGTTAGAAGAGGCCAAGGGCAGTAGAAGAGAAAGGAGACAAGGAGAGAGGGGTGGTGGTGAGCAAAGATGCTCAGAAAGAAGGTACCAAGTCACTTGGCTTTCTTTGCTACAAACCAGCTCAACCATGAGTCTCACAGAACTGGAAGCCTGGGGGACGCAAAACAGTAGACCTCTGAAAGAAACCCTAGACACCGCTTCTTTGGAAGACATGATACCAGACACCAAATACTTCACAGTCCAGCTGGAGAGAAGACTTCCATGCTTGAAGGAGCTTTTGTGACAGCGTGTAAACTCAGACCCGAGGGGTCAGGCAGGCAATGCAGACACTCTGAGCTTTCCCATGTGGACAATCATGTTGTCCATAAATGGAGAGAGTTTTATTTCTTCCTTTCCAATCCATATGCCTTTTATTTCTCTTTCCTTATTCCACGGGTGAGACTCCCACCTCCCAACATTGACAAGGTGTGGGTAGGAGCCAACATCCTCGCCTTGTTCTGAATTTTGAAGGAAATCTTTCAGTCTTTCCCTATTTAGTATGCTGTGAGCTGTAGGTTCCCCGAGGATGCCTTTCATCAGACTGAGAAAGTTCTCCTTTAGCTTAAATTTGCTGAGAAGTTTTATCATGAAGGGGTGTTTTTGTTTTTGTTTTTGTTTGCCATGCTGTGGCTTGTGGGATCTTATTTCCTAACTAGGGATAGAACCTGGGGCCCCTGCAGTAAGAGTGCTGAGTCCTAACCGCTGGACCACCAGAGAATTACTCTGAAATTTCTTAAGTGCTTTTTCTGTGTCATTGTCACTCACATTTCATTGGCAAAGCCCATTATACCTGCCCCAAAGTGGTGGGATACCAGCTAAAGGCCAGAGGTGGCAGCTGTAGCAACAGACCAAGCCCTTGACCCTGCCAGGCTGAGGGTGTCCTGGAGGGCACCAGGGCTCCTCTCCTCCAGCTCAGATGGCTCACCAGCCTGCCCAGATTCTGCCAGCTTGCTGGATTTACCTAGGATAGCTTCGTCTCTCCCACTCACCACCACCAGGGAAGGGTGCAGCCAGGACCAGTCTGCCCTGGAGGGGGAACATGGAGTCAGGGCCCCACTCCCTCCTGGCCTCTACAGGAGTCCAGGGACCTGCTGCCACAGTGTGCCTGTGTTAGTCACTCAGTGCGACCCCATGGACTGTATTAACCCCGACTCTGTGCGACCCCATGGACTGTATTAACCTGCCAGGCTCCTCTGTCCATGGGAGTCTCCAGGAAAGAATACTGGAGTGGGTTGCCATTTCCTTCTCCCCCATTATACAAACTGGAAACGAAGGTTCAATAAAACTTTTTTTTAAGCATTTATTATATTTCTGGCTGTGCTGGGTCTTGGTTGCTGCGTGGGCGCTTCTCATTGCGGTGGCTTCTCTTGTTGCAGAGCACCGGCTCTAGGGTGCGCGGGGGCTTCAGTAGTTGCCACTCCCGGGCTCTATCTAGAGCACAGGCACAACAGATGTGGTGCACTGAGCTTAGTTACTCCGAGGCGTGTGGGATCTTCCTGGACCAGGGATCGAATCCATGTCTCTTGCATTGGCAGGCAGATTCTTTACAGCCGAGCCACCAGGAAAACCCTCAAGAAAACAAGAATTTGCATAAGGTTTCCGACAGGTGAAGGCAGCCCCAAACCTAGGTACCAGAACGTGCAGTTCCCTAACCTGGCTTCCTTTAGCCTGCTGAGCTCGTCCAACACACTGGACAGCGCCTGCCACTGGCGCGAGTAGAAGGCCGGAGTGTCCGGGTCAGGTGTCCATGCGAGGGCCCAGGTGGGGCCAACCTGGCGCAGCCAACAACAGGCCGACACCTTCGCCCCCCGCAACCCCCACCTCGACGTTGGTTCAAAGGGTCAAGCCCCGCCCCCGCCAGGCCCCCGAGCCCCCTTTGAAGTGCTGATGCGGCCTGGAAGAGGCCACTTCACACTTCGGGGCTCGGGGATAAAGCGGCCGCCGGCCGCCGGCCACCGGCCACCAGACACGCCGCCGCTGCCATGGCCCAGTTCCTGTGCCCTCCGCTCTCTGAGTCCTGGATGCTTGCGGCAGGCTGGGGCCCAGCTCAGCCGCCGCCGGCCGCGGACGCGGACTGCGGCTGCTCCCCCGCTTCGTCCCCGGACTCCTGGGGCAGCGTCCCGGCCTGCAGCCCCGTGCCGAGCCCCGGGAGCTCGGCCACCCGCGCCGCCCTCCGCGCCCCGGCAGCTGGGAGGCGAGGCGCGCGGGGCGGCCGCCTGGGCGCCGGGCAGCGGCAGAGCGCCAGCGAGCGCGAGAAGCTGCGCATGCGCACGCTCGCCCGCGCCCTCCACGAGCTGCGCCGCTTCCTGCCTCCGTCTGTGGCGCCCGCCGGCCAGAGCCTGACCAAGATCGAGACGCTGCGCCTGGCCATCCGCTACATCGGACACCTGTCGGCCGTGCTGGGCCTCAGCGAGGACAGCCTGCAGCGCCGGCGCCGGCAACGCGGCGACGCGGCGCCCCCTCGGGGCTGCGCGCTGTGCCCCGACGGCGGCCCCGCGGAGGTGCAGACGCGAGGCTGCTGCTCCGGCCCGGCTGCCGGCGCCGCGGTGTCCTGGGGGTCCCCGCCCGCCTGCCCCGGAGCCCTGGCAGCGCCCGAGCTCCGCGACCCTCCGGTGCTTTACGACCGCGGGGCGGTGTGCCCAGAAGGACCGGCGATGGAGCCGAGCCCCTCATCCCCGGTTAGTATCGCCCTCCTTCGCGCAGAACTCCCTCCCGGCTCAGCGCCGTCGTGGGGTGGCACTACTTACTGTCTCATATCCCCACCTCACACTCCGGGGATCAGCCCCCCGTGGGGCTCCCCCACCGGCGGCCCGGCCTCGCTTGCTCGCTCTCTGGAGCGACACGGTTGGCGTGCGCGAGGCGCCGGAGCGGCGAGGGGAGGGAGGGAGACACTGGGGAGGCCGAAGGCCCCCCTGAGAGCGGAGGTCTCGAGCGCGGACACTCAGGCTCGGCGGCCTCACGCTGAGGACCACGGTGTCTCCTGTCTCCTCCAGCTCTTTCCCGGCGACGTACTGGCCCTGCTGGAGACCTCGATGCCCCTCTTGCCCCTGGAGTGGCCGCCGGCCTGAGAAGTTGAAGTGACGGCGAACATCTGGCGCCCAATTCTGTGAGCACCGACGCCTTTTTGGCCTCTGCGCCTTCGAAGCGGTCCCTCTCCAGACTCCCTTTCCTGAAAGAGGCCACCGGAGATACCGGCATGGGCATCGCTGAAAGTGAGAGCCGGTCCCCACCTAGGACGGACTTCCGCAACCCCTCCCGCGATGGAGGGGCTCAGAGGGTAGACACTTGGAGACAGGCAGGAGCTCTGCCTTGTATGTATTTATTTATTTGTGAATAAACTCTGTGCTGGTGTCATTTGGCAAGTTCTTCCTCCACAGGGACACAAAGCTTCCTTCCCCTCCTCCAAAGGACGTCAGGGATTTGGGAGTCCCCAAAGCACACAGCCTCAGACCCCTTCCTCCTTGCCCCCAGCCCCATCTTAGCACCCCCTTATTCCCAATGGGCCCGCCTGAAGGGGGCGGGGCTTCATTTGAGAACGCGGCTGCAAGCTCAGTCTGTCCACCTTTTCTTTGAACCTGGATAAACCAAGTATCTCTGTAGAAAATGCGTTTCCATTAGTGCATACTTACTGTGCACAGGGTCTTTACACATTTTATTCCTAAGTAATTATTCTGCAGAAGGATAAACCAAGGATCAGCACTCAAACCCATGTATGACTTCCAGAATCTGAGCTCTTGGGCCTGGTTGGGTTTTGCCTGCTCCATTCTTTCTGGGACCCCAGCTCCAAGGGCTCACTGCATGCGTCTACTGCCCTTGTGCTGGAGCATCAAGGCCTAGACCCTGGGATTCTCCCATCTCCCTTCACTGTGGTTTCTCTCCTATGTTTAGGGACATAAAATAACACAGGTGGGTCAGTCCCAATTTTGAAAAGCTGTGACCTCCCAGAGGCCTGGCTCAGGCAAGATGAGAGGTCCGTCAGTTGTATCCAGATCCACAGAACTGACCTGGATCTAGGCTTGGATTCAGATTAGGGAAATGCGGTATGGGGGAAGGGGAAACCTGGGTTCAGTCAGGGGGTCTGGTGAGCAGTCAAGCCTGGGGGTTGGTGAGGTGGGGTAAGGGGTCTCTCAGCCATCTATGAATGCTCAGTTCTTCTCTGCCCCCCTCAAGCATCTTTGAAATACTGACCGTGGCATTTTTAAAAAATACCTTTATTGAGATATAATTTATACCATGAAATGCATTCAAGTACATAATTCAATGGTTTTAGTATATTCATAGTTAAGTAACCATCACCACTGTCTTATTTTGGGTCATTTTTACTACCCCTCAAAATAGACCCTGTAACCATTTAGCAGTGATTCCTTGTTACTCCATCCCCCTATTCTCCACCCCAGCCTACTCATCTGCTTTCTTCTAGCTCTACAGATTTGCCTATTCTGGACTTTCATGTGAATGAAAGCATCATATTTTCTCTTGTATCAGTACTTCATGATTTATTGCTCAGTAATATTCCATTGCATGGGTGTAGCACAGTTGATCTATTTATAGGTTGACATTGATTTGTTTTGAAACCACTTCAGAGATCATTCCCAATGCTCTGGCCCAGGCCAGGAGGCGCAGTAACTCAAAGAGTGGGGTGGGGGTCACAGTGTGTAATTCAGGAGTCCTGGCGCACCCTGGCCAGCATTTGGTTGTAGGGAGTGGGATCCAAAAGCAGAGGCCCTGCAGGGGCGGGACCTCACACCTTCACTGATCCGCCCCTTTTTCCTCGCCTCTGCCCCCAACTCTCTCTTCCTTCCCAGGGCCCTAAGGAGCTGAGCGGGAAGTCTTCTCCAGGACCCTGCCCAGTTTAGAAAAATCTATTTGCATGGTAAAGGCCCCGTGGTTTAGGACGGGGAATTAAAGTTATTAGCAAGTCTTTTCATAGATAAGTGGAGCTCATCGGCCAGCCCCCTCCCCTGGGGTGCGCCTCCCCTCGCTCTCCAGCCCAGGAGCGGCCCACTGTTTATTAGCACCTGGGTGTGAATTTCCATTAACACGTCCCCGCTAATAAGAGGGTTGGAGATGGGAAGGGGCGCCTCCCACCCCTCCCGCACCGCACCCCGTTCCTGGGGGCCCCCCGCTCGCACCCACCGAGAGAAGGGCAGAGAGCGGCTTCCAGGTAGGTGAGCCCTAGGTGAGGGCGCGCTGTCAGTTGAGCTAAGCCGTTAGCGGGGCCGTGTGGAGGATGGGAAGTTGACGATCAGGGGCCGCCTTGAGACTGGGACCTGGGTATGACTCCGGGGCCGGTGTGCTGCCCCGCGGGCGCATCGCCTTTGCGAAAGCTGAGCAGGGGCAGACGCGCTGGGTGGCGCGTCCCCTCACCGTGGGGGGCTGGTCCGGAGCGGGCTGCGCGAAGGCCTGCTGGAAGTGGGGTGGGGGTGGGCGTGGGGGTC
>SJYX01001647.1:264988-321314 GCA_006410675.1 Oreotragus oreotragus | reverse complement strand
GAAAATCCAATGGATGGAGTAGCCTGGTGGGCTGCAGTCCATGGGGTCCCTAAGAGTCAGACACGACTGAGCGACTTCACTTTCACTTTTCTCTTTCATGCATTGGAGAAGGAAATGGCAACACACTCCAGTATTCTTGCCTGGAGAATCCCAGGGATGGGGGAGCCTGGTGGGCTGCCGTCTATGGGGTCACACAGAGTCGGACACGACTGAAGTGACTTAGCAGCAGCAGCAGCAGTATACCTGGTTGGGGCTTCCCAGGTGGTGCAGTGATAAAGAATCCACCAGCCAACGCAGGAGATGCAAGAGACATGGGGCGGGAAAATCCCCTGGAGAAGGAAATGGCAACCCACTCCAGTATCTTTGCCTGCAGAATCCCCATGGACAGAGGAGCCTGGCGGGGTACAGTCCATGGGGCCTCAAAAAGTCGGACACGACTGAGCGACTAAACAACAACAAAGTATGCCTGTTCATTGGGTGGCGACACTGGTAAGTGGTACGCAACAGATCTGGGCTTTGCTGTAGCCTGTCAAGCAAGTGGTATGTATGTGTGTTGAGGGGTCTGAAGTAAAGCTCCTAAAGCACATGGGCCACCGGTGCCATCACCTGCAGGGACCTGCCGCTGCCTGCTGACCACATGTATTGCTCCCGTGAGATAGCCATATTTTGTAGATGCTGATGCTAGATGGGTCAGTGTTTTCAGGAGGGGCAGCTAAGCGATCCGGGGAAGGCAATGGCACCCCACCCCAGTACTCTTGCCTGGAAAATCCAATGGACGGAGTAGCCGGGTGGGCTGCAGTCCATGGGGTCGCTAACAGTCGGACAGACTGAGCGACTTCACTTTCACTTTTCTCTTTCATGCATTGGAGAAGGAAATGGCAACCCACTCCAGTGTTCTTGCCTGGAGAATCCCAGGGATGGGGGAGCCTGGTGGGCTGCCGTCTATGGGGTCACACAGAGTCGGACACGACTGAAGTGACTTAGCAGCAGCAGCAGCAGCAGCTAAGTGATCAGTTGACACTGAAGACATTGATTCAAGGACACACCAGATGGGTCACCAGATGAACCCAGGGCTGGAGGGGAGGGCTGGTGGTCAGGAGTTATCTGTATCAGCAGAGGGCAGACTGTCCCAGGAGCCGGGCTGGAAAGCTAGGCTCAAACTTGGGCGAGTGGGTGGTGCGCCTGGTGGAGGGCCATGCCATGCTAAATGAACCAGCCCATCTGAGGGGCAGGCACATGGCTGCCCCAGGATTCTGAAACACCCTGGCTTGGAGAACCAGGCTGGCCCAGGGCTCAGGAGGGAAGCCAGCCCTAACTGCAAGGCCCCGATTGTCCCAGGGTGTGAGGCCAGGGCCACTTTGTCCACTCCCCATCCAGGTACAGACCCTGCCTTTGCACAACCCTGAGGGTGAGTGCCTCCTAAATTCTGTGCCCTGGGCACTCACCTGCGTCCTAATGCTCCCCAAGAAAACCCAGGGTTCTTGGTGCTTCTCAGGGGCCCTCTCTCCCAGAAAGCAGGGACCTCTTTGGGGGCCACTGGCACAGCCCCAGTAGTGCACCAGCTCCATGGGGGGTGGGGCTAGAGCCCTGGATTCCCCAGCCTAGTGACCCCTGAGCCTCTTCTGCCTCCCTTCTGGTACTTTGCCAGCCCTAGTTCCCTCTCCCATATCCCTCTGTGGATCCAGCATGTAAGGTTCCCTGTGAATGCCCCCAACCACCCCATTGCTCTCTCCACCCACACTAGGAAGTGAAGGGGTGCCTGGTGTTGGCAGCATGTGACTTTGGAAAGGGTGGACAGGGCGCCTCCATTGTCTTGGCCTGCTCAGCACCCCTCCTACTCTTGTCCCTTGCAGCCTGTCATTTTCTTTTCTCCAGACAGCTCTCCCTTCCTTAGTTCTGGTGGCCATGACCTCCATGCCCCTCTAGGGATGGGCACGTGTGCAGGTTTAAATGGTCATCACAGTAAGTGGTTCAGGGACGTGACCACATGCAGGCCAGTGAGGAGCAGGCTCAGGACTTTGCTGGAACCACTGAAAAAGAGACAGTCAGTGAGGGTGCTATTAGTGGTCATTTTGCCACCCAAGCAGAAGGGCCTACCTGAAAAAGGGAATCAAAACTGGGGGGCGGGGACTTCCCTGGTGGTCCAGTAGCTAAGACTCTATGCTCCCAATGCAGGGGACCCAGGTTCAATCCCTGGTCAGGGAACTAGATCCTACATGCTGAAACTAAGACCTGGTGTAGCCAAATAAGTAAATAAAGAAAAACAGATACTAAAACAAAGCAAAACAAAAATAAACAACCTGACCTGGGGCCAACCACATGGAAAGCATTATGTCTAGGCTTTTACACTCCATGAGCCAACAAACTCTCCTTGTTGCTGAAGTTAGTTTGAGTTGGGTTTCTGACTTTTGCTATTGAAAAAGTCCACCAGGATTTGATAAGGTTGTTCCAAGTCTTGACTGCAGTCTCAATTTCCCTCTTTGTTAGATGGGGATAATCATACATTTCACAAAGTGACTTAAGGATTTTATCTAAAATACAGAGACCCCGGTAGATGCCCTGTAAATGTCAGTTCCCCATCACATTTAGGTGGTGAGTAAAGCCAAGACGATCATCCTAAATTTTCCTTCCTCATCCCAGAGAGACCTGCCAGCCACCATGCCTACTGTGTAGAGGAAAAGGATACTGTAGAGCGTTCTGGTTTTGTGGGGTTTTTTCCTGCTGTGCTTTCATTCTCATGGTGAAGATGGCGAGGGGCAGAAGGTCTCGGGTAGGGATCTCTTCATCCAGGGAGCATTCAACTAGTCAGGTGTCATGTCACCTGCCATGAGGCAGGGGTCATGCCAACAAAGACTGTGTATAACTCAGGGGAGAAGGTGGATGGGGACACAGAAACAGTTCAGTTCAGTCACTTAGTCGTGTCTGACTCTTTGCAACCCCATGGACTACAGCATACCAGCCCTGCCTGTCCATCACCAACTCAAATTCATGTCCATTGAGTCAGTGATGGCATCCAACCATTTCATCCTCTGTTGTCCCCTTCCCCTCCTATCTCCAAACTTTTCCAGCATGAGGGTCTTTTCAAATGAGTGAGTTCTTCACATCAGGTGGTCAAAGTATTGGAGTTTCAGCTTCAACATCAGTCCTTCCAATGAATATTTAGGACTGATTTTCTTTAGGATTAACTGGCTGGATCTCCTTGCAGTCCAAGGGACTCTCAAGAGTCTTCTCCAACACCACAGTTCAAAAGCATCAATTCTTTGGCGCTCAACTTTCTTTATAGTCCAACTCTCACATCCATACATGACTACTGGAAAAACCATAGCCTTGACTAGACAGACCTTTGATGACAAAGTAATGTCTCTGCTTTTTAGACAATGCTGTCTAGGTTGGTCACAAACCATGCAGGCATTCAGCCTTGGGAGAGGCCCGGGCGCACCAACCACCTGCAGTTCTCAAAGGCACCACACGGTGTCCTCAGAGAGGCAGGCGTAAGCTTTGAGCGGCAGGGGACTGACTCCACCCAATTTTCCTGGGAAGTGCAGTTTCTAGAAAAGAAAAAGGTACCTCTGCGCCTCCCTCCTGGGCCCCCAGCCCCACCGTCTCCTCTAGGGTTCCCAGGCAGCAGACAAGAGGCAGCAGTGGCAAAATTTCTGCGTGCCCCCACTTTGCCTCTCACACCTGTGTGACCTCAGGCAGTCAACCACTCTGAGCCTCAGCCTCTCCAGAGCGATTCCACAAAAGTTATGAAACAGCAAAGAGAGGGCAAACAAGTGGGCCAAGAGAAAAGGGGGCCACACAGAGCCCGGTGGACAGGGTGTCTTGCTTATTTGAGCAGAGTGGCTCCTGCTGTCCTTGTGGGCCTATGAGGTAAGCGGTCCTCACCAGGCCTGGGACTCTGGCTGACCTCATTGCCTGGGCCCTGCTGGGGGTCTGGACTGAGTGGAAATGAAGGATACACACCACAGCAGCTTTGGAGTCTGGAAACAATATCGCTGTTTATTTAGGTGACATCTGCTCTCCTGAGCATTCTGACAAGTGGCTTACAGGTTGAAGCTCTCCCCCCCGCCACCCCCAAATCATGTCTCTCCCCTTGCTGGATTGCAGAGATCCCAGACTGCAAGGCAGACCCCTGAGGCCTACTGAGCTGCAGCCCTTTGTCTTGTCTCTTGATCTCAGAGCATTCCAGGGCAAAGCCTGCCTGCTGCCAACCTCTTCGGAGCCTCGGGCCGCAGCCCGGTCACTTCTTAAGGTCCTCTTTTTGGAGAAGCAAGGAATACCTCCGCAGCCGGGTCCAGTGCTCTTCCTCTCTCACCTTGTACTTCGCCAGGTTCTGAATACTGTGGGACAGACCGCTGATGAGAGGAACCAGCTTTGTACCGCGTCCCCCCACTCCCTATTCCCCCCCACCCAGGGCTTCTAGGTCCCCAGGGCAGACCCTGACCACCCTGGGCTGATACGAGAAACAGATGACACGTCTGCTTCCTGTCTGTGTTCTCGGGACTCAGCCTGGTGCACAGAAGGTACCTGAATCAGCTTTGCAGAAGGAATAATAGGAGTGATGGAAGGTGAATTTATGAACTAAAAGTCTATTTGCAGGACCAACATTAAGTGCATCCGAATGCCACTAGTTACGTGTAACATTTCTTGAGCACGTACTAGTGACCAGCACTGGAGGAAGTGTTGGAAAGATCAAAGTGACTAAAACAGCTGCCCTCTCCCCGACCACAGTTTAGTGAGGTGATGAGTCACTAAGTCACGTCCGATTCTTTGCGACCCCATGGATTGTTAGCCCACCAGGCTCCTCTGAGAGGAGAGCATTTCCTGCCTGGGGAGTGTTCCCAGAGGATAAGATTTCGGAGTTGAGTCTTAAAAAAAAAATAAATGCACAGTCAGTGTGGCAGAATCAGAGAAGCCCAGGGTCACCCTTCAGGCTGCATGCAGAGCTGGCCACGGGGAGCAGGCAGGAGAGAGGTGGCCTTCCTTCTGGGGAGGGGCGCCACCTCGGGCGCCTGAGTGAGCGGACAACATTTAAAAGCTTAGAGCAAATGGGAAGAGGGACACTTCTGGGGGGAAGACAAGGACCACAGGTTTGGGTATGTTCTGCGGCTCTGCCAGTGGGGCAGCCACACGGAGATGTCTGGTACTCAGTGCATTAAAGCATTTTTTTTTTTTTTTTTAATGTAAGTAACCTATGCTTTGCTTTAAAAAAAAAAAGGAAAGGATTCAAAAGTGGGTATATAATTAAAAGTAAACCTCCTTTTCACCTCAGATCCTTATTTTCTGTTCCTGAAGAAACTGTAATGAATGGCTCCTTGTAAATCCTTGAAAACTGTTCAGACACACAAGTACAGACATGCATATCGTCTCTCGTTTTAAACTTAAAAGGAAGAGTGCAATACACTGTCTGCCTTTTTCACTGAAAATGTATCCTGGCGGTTGCTTCCTGGCAACACTCAGATCTGCCTCTTTCTCTTTCCCTACTGACAACCCTTGCAGTTTTCAGTTCCCGTGTGTGGAGTGTGTGTGGGAGTCGGTGGGCAGGGGCAGGCAGAGGGTGTGCAGGCCTTGGCCCCTCACAGCTCATGTGCAAACCCAGCTCCTTCACTTAGAACCTGGTGACCCTGGACAGGTGACTTGACCTCTGTCAGTCTTAGCTTCCTGACTGTACTGTGGGGATAAAGTTAACCATAGTAAGAAACAAGATGTTCCTCAAAGTACTTAGCATAGTACCTGGTACACAGCAGGTGCTCAGGAAAGGTTAATTCTTTTCATTTTTAAAAATTGTAGAATAGTTGATCTACAATGCTGTGTGAATTACTGCTGAACAGCAAAGTGATTCAGTTACATACCACCTGTCAGCAAAGCCTGAGGGAAGAAGGGGAAACATCTCACTCCACAACTTCTGTTTGGCTAAACAGGCAATCAAAATTACTCCTAACCAACATCATGAGAAACGCTGGACTGGAAGAAACACAAGCTGGAATCAAGGTTGCTGGGAGAAATATCAATAACCTCAGATATGCAGATGACACCACCCTTATGGCAGAAAGTGAAGAGGAACTAAAAAGCCTCTTAATGAAAGTGAAAGAGGAGAGTGAAAAAGTTGGCCTAAAGCTCAACATTCAGAAAACGAAGATCATGGCATCTGGTCCCATCACTTCATGGGAAATAGATGGGGAAACNGGGAGAAATATCAATAACTTCAGATACACAGATGATACCACCCTTATGGCAGAAAGTGAAGAGGGACTAAAAAGCCTCTTGATGAAAGTGAAAGAGGAGAGTGAAAAAGTTGGCCTAAAGCTCAACATTCAGAAAACGAAGATCATGGCATCTGGTCCCATCACTTCATGGGAAATAGATGGGGAAACAGTGGAAACAGTGTCAGACTTTATATTTTTGGGCTCCAAAATCACTGCAGATGGTGACTGCAGCCATGAAATTAAAAGATGCTTACTTCTTGGAAGAAAAGTTATGACCAACCTAGAGAGCATATTCAAAAGCAGAGACATTACTTTGCCAACTAAGGTCCATCTAGTCAAGGCTATGTTTTTTCCAGTAGTCATGCATGGATGTGAGAGTTGAACTGTGAAGAAGGCTGAGCGCTGAAGAATTGATGCTTTTGAACTGTGGTGTTGGAGAAGACTCTTGAGAGTCCCTTGGACTGCAAGGAGATCCAACCAGTCCATTCTGAAGGCGCTCAGCCCTGGGATTTCTTTAGAAGGAATGATGCTAAAGCTGAAACTCCAGTACTTTGGCCACCTCATGCGAAGAGTTGACTCATTGGAAAAGACTTTGATGCTGGGAGGGATTGGGTGCAGGAGGAGAAGGGGACGACAGAGGATGAGGTGGCTGGATGGCATCACTGACTCGATGGACACGAGTTTGAGTGAATTCCGGGAGTTGGTGATGGACAGGGAGGCCTGGAGTGCTGTGATTCGTGGGGTAGCAAAGAGTCGGACATGACTGAGTGACTGAACTAAACTGAATCTTCAATAAGAAAGAAATAGGCAAGCTGTGGGGTTTTAAGATGAATGTTGATATGGAATTTCTCAAAGAATTCTCAAGAGGATAGACTGGTTTCACCTCTAGAAAAAATAACCCAGCTAAAGACTTCCTTTAGAATGAAAATTAATAACCAGAGTACCTGTTTAAAAGCAATCTAGATCAGTGGACACCATTATCTTCAGTTTCAGGGTCCTTTGGGCAGCATCATGTGGATTAAACCAAAGTACAGTTAAAAAATCTGAAAGTGTAGCATAAAAAAAAGACTATGCTAAAGGATTTTTCTAGTACAATTTTAAAATACATATTTTGATAGCATGAACTTCTGGAAACTGAGCACCAATTCCAAATATTGAAAACATCTAAATGGAGATTCTTTGGGAATAAAATTTCACCCATCCCATTCTTACAGCCCCAGCTATGTTGTTTTGTGAGATGCTAACTGTGCATCTTTTTGCTCAAGTTCTAATGTGGCCTTTAGATATTGTGTAGAGAGTAGGAACAAGACGCTAGACTTTGTAATCTCTTTACTTTTTTCCCCCATAGATACAGCTAATATAAGTAAAAATTTCAATCTATAAACTAAAATATATCCATTTATTTTTAAACTGTGTAAATCTTAAAATTTATTTTAAATTTAGATTACTCTTGTAATTTCTACATAATCTCTCGAGTTCAGCACTTCCTCAGACACTCAGGTGTAGACTCAGGAACACCAGGGCTGTTTCTTTCTTCCTGCTCTTCCCTGGATGCTGACAGCGAGCTCAGAAGACACCAGAGTAAATGCCAGGGGAGCGGAGGTGATGTGACTTGGTCTGTCGGCAGTGTCGTTCTTTTGTGCCACTCCCCATCCTGGGGCTGATCCTAAGCTCTGAAAGTACTTAGGGNATACAAGAGACCTGGGTTCGATCTCTGGGTTGGGAAGATCCCCTGGAGAAGGGAAAGGCTACCCACTCCAATTTTCTGGCCTGAAGAATTCCATAGACTGTGTAGTCCATGGGGTTGGAAGAGTCAGACACAACTGAGTGATAACCCATTATTACCTGGGTTAATAACCCATTATTATCTGGGTAAACCCTTTGGGTTAACCCAGATAACCCATTATTTTCTAGGTTAATAATGGTTGCAAATCAAAGATAGATATTCAATAACTGTGTTCCTGGTATCAGTCACAAAGGTCAAAAAATTATCTTAAATATAATCTCATTCACAGTAACAACATACATGTAAAAATGCCTATGAATAAATCTAATCAAAAGAGTACAAGTACTTTATGAGAAATAATTATAAATCTTTACTTTAAAAAACAGACAAGAAAACCTGAGTAAACAGGAAGCTATATTTTCTGCATAGTCAGGAAATTAAAAAGTATTTATCCCCAACAATCTGTCTATTGATGCAATTTCTTTTAAAAGTTAACAGAGTGAGGTTTTATTTCCCTTGTTTGGATATTAAGCTAATCCTAAAATTTACATAAAGAATAAAAGACTAAGAATCACCATAAAAAAAAAACTGCAGGATGAAAATATTGCAAAATAAGAACAGTAATCACTATCCCAGATCTCATGACTGGATACAAAGTTGTAGATATTTAAATAATATAGTATCAGTGAAGACAGAAAACAGAAGAATCAACAGAATAGGATAGAAAGTCTAAGAACATTCTAGAAATCTATAAGAGTTTGATAACATGTATTATCAGAGGGTTTGATGACTGATATGACATTGCAAATCAGTACATATTAAAAGAACTATCTGATAAATTGTGTCACGTTGTTTATTCATGGGATTCCCTGGTGGCTCAGACAGTAAAGAATCTGCTACAGTGCTGGAGACCTGGATTCAATCCCTGGGTTGGGAAGATCCCCTGGAGGAGGTCATGGCAACCCACTCCAGTATTCTTGCCTGGANTATTAAAAGAACTATCTGATAAATTGTGTCACGTTGTTTATTCATGGGATTCCCTGGTGGCTCAGACAGTAAAGAATCTGCTACAGTGCTGGAGACCTGGATTCAATCCCTGGGTTGGGAAGATCCCCTGGAGGAGGTCATGGCAACCCACTCCAGTATTCTTGCCTGGAGAATCCTCATGGACAAAGGAGCTTGGAGGGCTACAGTCCATGGGGTCACAAACCGTCAGACACAACTAAGCAACTAAGCATAGAGCACACATACTGATTACTTGTATTGACAAAAAAAGATAGCAATAGATGTCTGCCTCATACTACACCACATGTAAATTTAGAAGGACTGAATAGCCAACTTCTAAATAGTTAAATTCTAGAACTTCTATAGAAAATTACTGGAAAATATCACTATAGTATATGGGCAGGAATAGTATTTATTAAATAAGACACAAAACAAAAAGTAAGGGGACTTCCCTGGTGGTCCAGTGGTTAAGATACCAGGCTCCCAATGCAGTGGCCAGGGTTTGATCAGGGAAGTGGATCCTGCATGCCACAACTAAGACCAGCACAGCCAAATTTAAAAAAAAAAAAAAATCACCTATCCTCAGTTTAGAAAAAAAGTGAAAAGAATGACAAAATTAGCCTCCTTAAAATTAAAAGTTCCATATGAGAAAAGACACCATTAAGAAAGTTTAAACATTACACATAAATGGGAGGATTTATCTGTAGTAAACACACACACACACACAAAAGTGGCTAGTACAGAATGTTTCTAAAAATAAAAGCTATCCCATAACAACTGCAAAGGAACCACAATACCAACAAAAATATAAAAACAATATCACAAGTTACCAAAGAAACAAAAAAAATTAAAATAAGATACTGCATATCCCCAAAATAGTTAAATAGTAAATTATAACAATAATATGGAGATATATGGAGAAACACAAAATCTATTTTATTGCCATGAGGAAAATGAATTGACATTCTGAAGAGCAAATAAGCAAGATCAGGTAAAATTAATCCCGTAATCCCACATTCAGATATGGATGCAAAGAAAGAATGAAGAAAAAAGCTAGTCTATGCCACCATCTAGTGGTCTCAGGATATAATAAAAAAAAAAAATACAATTCCTTCAGCAATGTTTACAAAGGAATTCTGAAAATACCTACACAGGGATGCACCAACAACTTATAAACATGTAGAGCTCATATATGCAATAACTTTCCTTACTGACCTATTGGGCCAGCATTGGACTCCACCTGTCCTGCTTCCCTCTCCAGATCTGCATGAACCTAAGGCAATGGCACCCCACTCCAGTACTCTTGCCTGGAAAATCTCATGGACAGAGGAGCCTGGTGCGCTGCAGTCCATGGGGTTGCTAAGAGTTGGACACAACTGAGCGACTTCACTTTCACTTTTTACTTTCGTGTATTGGAAAAGGAAATGGCAACCCACTCCAGTGTTCTTGCCTGGAGAATCCCAGGGATGGCGGAGCCTGGTGGGCTGCATAGTCCAGTCTATAGGGTCGCATAGAGTTGGACACAACTGAAGTGACTTAGCAGCAACCTTGTGACAGGGCCTCCCTCGTAGCGCAGTCAGTAAAGAATCTGCCTTCATTGCAGGAGACCTGGATTCAATTCCTGGGTCATGCAGATCCCCTGGAGAAGGAAATGGCACCCAACTTCAGTATTCGTGCCTAGAGAATCCCATGGACAGAGGAAAATCACAGGCTACAGTCCATGGCTTAGCAACTAAACCATCACCAACCCTGTGACAAAACCAAGTAGAAATATCTTTCTTAATGTCTGTGGTTGTTGTTGTCCCTCAGTCATATCCAACTCATTTAGACCCCATGGACTGCAGCATGTCAGGCTTCCCTGCCCTTCACAGTCTCCCAGAGTTTGCTCAAATTCATGCCATACAACCATCTCATCCTCTGTTGTGCCCTTCTCCTCCTGCCTTCAGTCCTTCCCAGCATCAGAGTCTTTTCCAACAAGTCAACTCTTCACACAGGTGGTCAAAGTACTGGATATTCAGCTTCAGCATTAGTCCTTCTAATGACTTATTCAGGGTTGATTTCCTTTAGGATTGACTGGATTGATCTCCGTGCAGTCCAAGGAACTCTCAAGAGTCTTCTCCAGCATCACAGTTTGAAGATATCAATTCTTCAGCACTCAACATTTTTTATTGTCCAGCTCTCACACTGCACACTGGAAAAACCATAGCTTTGACTATATGGACCTTTCTTGGCAAAGTGACATCTCTGCTTCTTTAATATGCTGTCTGGATTTGTCATCGCTTTTCTTCCAAGGAGCAAAAGTCTTTTAATTTCATGCCTGCAGTCACCATCTGCAGTGATTTTGGAACTCAAGAAAATAAAGTCTCTCATTGTTTCCATTGTCTCCCCATCTATTTGCCATGAAGTGATAGGACCCAATGCCATGATCTTAGTTTTTTGAATGTTGAGTTTTAAGCCAACTATTTCACTCTACTCTTTCACCTTCAAGAAGAGGCTCTTTAGTTCCTTTCTGCTTTCTGCTAAGGGTGGTGTTTTCTGTATATCTGAGGCTATTGATATTTCTCCCCCAAATCTTGATTCCAGCTTGTGCTTCATCCAACCTGGCATTTCGCATGATATATTCTGCATATAAGTTAAATAAGCAGGGTGACAATATACAGCCTTGACATACTCCTTTCCTAATTTGGNAATCTTGATTCCAGCTTGTGCTTCATCCAACCTGGCATTTCGCATGATATATTCTGCATATAAGTTAAATAAGCAGGGTGACAATATACAGCCTTGACATACTCCTTTCCTAATTTGGAACAAGTCCATTGTTCCATGTCCAGTTCTAACTGTTGCTTCTTGAGACCTGCATACAGGTTTTGCAGGAGGGAGGTAAGGTAGTCTGGTATTCCCATCTCTTTAAGAATTTCCCACAGTTTGTTGTGATCTACAATGAAGCAGAAGTAGATGTTTTTCTGGAATTCTCTTGCTTTTTCTATGATCCAGCAGGTTTTGGCAATTAGATCTCTGGCTCCTCTGCCTTTTCTTAATGCAGCCTGTACATCTGGAAGTTCTTGGTTCACATACTGTTGAAATCTAGCTTGACGGATTTTGAACATTACTTTGCTAGCACATGAAAAGAGTGCAATTGTGCAGTAGTTTGAACATTCTTTGACATTGCCCTTCTTTGGAATTGGAATAAAAAATGACCTTTTCCAGTTTTCCTGTGGCTACTGCTGAATTTTTCAAATTTGCTGGCATATTGAATGCAGCATTTTCACAGCATCATCTTTTAGGATTTGAAATAGCTCAACTAGAATTCCATCACCTCCACTAACTTTGTTCATAGCGATGGCCCACTTGATTTCACACTCCAAGATGTCTGGCTCTAGGTGAGTGATCACACCATCACTGTCATACAAAAAATAAAATAAAATCTTTTTGTATAGTTCTTCTGTGTATTCTTGCCATCTCTTCTTAATATCTTCTGTTTGTTAAGTCCATACCGTTTCTGCCCTTTATTGTGCCAATCTTTGCATGAAATGTTCCTTTGGTATCTCTAATTTTCTTGAAGAGATCTCTAGTCTTTTCCATTCTATTATTTTCCTCTAATTATTTGTATTGTTCACTTAGGAAGGCTTTCTTATCTCTCCTTGCTATTCTCTGGAACTCTGCATTCAGATGGGTATTCTAATTCTTATGTCTACCTTATATATTTCCAACACCCTTCAAATGATCTCTCTTCTTCTATGAGGCTGAAAGAATGCTTCTCCAAAATAACCAGACTAGACTGTATTGACAAGAATATGGTGCAAAAGGAGCTGTTATACACTTCTCTTAGGGCACAAATTTGGAAATTTAGTAAAGATGAATATATATCCCAAAAGCAAATGAAAATAAAAGAAACAATTGTAACTATTAAAATTAACCCCAAAATTACAAAAAAGATGAATATATATATAAATCATGACACAGAAATTTCTCTCCTGGGTAGATTCTCTAGTCATAGTTCTTAATTCCAAAGGACATCTAAGAATTTAAAACTGTCAAATTCACAGAAGCAGAGAATAGAATGGTGGTTGCTACAGGTTGAGAGGAGGAGTAACGAGGAAGTTGTTTTTTACTATAAAATTTCAGATATCTAAGATGGGTAAGTTCTCCAGATCTGCTGAACAAATTGTGCTCTAATTAACAATACTGCACTGTACACTTAAAGTTTTGTTACGCAGGGTTTATATTTCATGTTAGTTTTTAATCATAATAAAAAACAAAACAAGACCTTCCTGAAGCAGCCAAAAACATACAGAAAATAAACAAGGGCAGTCAACTTTTAAAAGAAGGAATGGCACTGTGCGAGTTTCTCTTTTAGAGATTTTTAAGATAAGGGAAGGACAGTCACCACCACAAAGTGCCTAAAATTAAGAGAGAAAACTTCAGTCTTACTGACCCAAACAAACAGAGTGAGAGAGTCAATTCTTAGGCAGGTTGCTAAGAAGTCCAGGGGTCCCTAAGGAGACAGGGGTCTGGAATTCTCAAGGAGGAAGAAAGGACAAACATTTTTTTCCTCTACATTCTTACATATAACAGTAATGTATTCTGCTTGAGGAGAGTCTCTGGAAAAAACCTTCTGGCTAATCCTGTTATCTTAAATTGTAAATTATGGGAGTGGGTCTAGTAAGGTCTTAACAACCTCCAGACTTTCTTTTTTTTTTTTTTTTGAAAGCTTCTAAAACTACTTTTTTATTTTGAAATGATTTTACATTTACAGAACCATTGCAAATATAATACAGAGTTCCCATATAGTCTTCAACCAGTTTGCCTGTTGTTAATATCTTATATTATTGTGGTACATCTGTCAAAACTAAGAACCAACATTGGTACGCTATGCTGTGAACTCTGACTCAGATAGTAAAGAATCTGCCTGCAATTCGATTCACTGTAATACGTAATTTAAAAGTATATAACTTCCATTGCTAACACTAACGAGGGGGCACTCTTTCTGCCCCCTTCTGATGTCTATGTCAGAAGCTTTCTCTATCCCTTTTATACTTTAATAAAACTCTATTACACAAAAGCTCTGAACAATCAAGCCTTGTCTCTGGCCCCGGATTGAATTCTTCTCCTTCAGAGGCCAAGAATCCTGGCATCTTTCGTGGCTCAGCAACAACCTTTCATCTTGGGGGCTCATCTAGGATTCTTTAGGACAAGGTAAGGATGCTCGGAGCTCTAGTTCTTTGTTCTCCTAGCGAACACATTTTCTGCTGTACTTTACTAACCTACAGTGTGCTTGTGTGAATGAATGGCATGCCCTACATGTTATTTAACTTCTATGCAGAGTACATCATGAGAAACACTGGAATGGAAGAAGCACAAGCTGGAATCAAGATTGCTGGGAGAAATATCAATAACCTCAGATATGCTGATGACACCACCCTATGGCAGAAAGTGAGGAGGAGCTAAAAAGCCTCTTGATGAAAGTGAAGGAAGAGAGCGAAAAAGTTGACTTAAAGCTCAACATTCAGAAAACGAAGATCATGGCATCCGGTCCCATCACTTCATGGGAAATAGATGGGGAAACAGTGGAAACAGTGTCAGACTTTATTTTTTTGGGGCTCCAAAATCNGAGGAGCTAAAAAGCCTCTTGATGAAAGTGAAGGAGGAGAGCGAAAAAGTTGGCTTAAAGCTCAACATTCAGAAAACGAAGATCATGGCATCTGGTCCCATCACTTCATGGGAAATAGATGGGGAAACAGTGGAAACAGTGTCAGACTTTATTTTTTTGGGGCTCCAAAATCACTGCAGATGGTGACTGCAGCCATGAAATTAAAAGACGCTTACTCCTTGGAAGAAAAGTTATGACCAACCTGGATAGTATATTCAAAAGCAGAGACATTACTTTGCCGACTAAGGTCCGCCTAGTCAAGGCTATGGTTTTTCCTGTGGTCATGTATGGATGTGAAAGTTGGACTGTGAAGAAAGCTGAGTGCCGAAGAATCGATGCTTTTGAACTGTGGTGTTGGAGAAGACTCTTGAGAGTCCCTTGGACTGCAAGGAGATCCAACCAGTCCATCCTGAAGGAGATCAACCCTGGGATTTCTTTGGAAGGAATGATGCTAAAGCTGAAACTCCAGTACTTTGGCCACCTCATGCGAAGTGCTGACTCATTGGAAAAGACTCTGATGCTGGGAGGGATTGGGGGTGGGAGGAGAAGGGGATGACAGAGGATGAGATGGCTGGATGGCATCACGGACTCGATGGACGTGAGTCTGGGTGAACTCGTGAGTCTGGGTGAACTCCGGGAGATGGTGATGGATAGGGAGGCCTGACGTGCTGCGATTCGTGGAGTCGCAGAGTTGGACACGACTGAACGACTGAACTGAAATGAACTGAACTGAACTGAACTAACCAGCAGCACTCCACTAAAGACTGAAAGGAGCTGATGTAGAAATGCCCTAACTCTCTCCCTCAGGTGGGATAACTTGGAATCACATTATCTGCATCAGCTTCCGGAGTTCCCCAGCTGGATTAAGCCTGATGTCTCCTCCCAGGTAAGCTACTTGCACTCAAGTCTTTGATGTCAATTCTGCTCCTGCAGCTCAGCAGAGTCCACCTTCACAGCTGACAAAGGTCACACAGTCATGTGGAACACAAAGAGGAACAAATAGAGGTCCTGCCTGTCTGTCACAGACCCTCCAAGATGACTATGTACAACACATGAAGATGCTCAGAGCCAAGCAGTGGTGAGTCAGAAGCCCCCAGGCTTCCTTCCCACGTTTCGTGGGCAGAAGACATATAAGCACATAGTGTGTGTGTTGCTTCAGTCATGTCCGACTCTCTGCAACCCCATGGACCATGACATCCCAGGTTCCTCTGTCCATGGGGTTCTCCAGGCAAGAACACTGGTGTGGGTTGCCATTTCCTTCTCCAAATACCATGTAATACCTTGTGAAAGACACCAGGCCTTGGTAGTCCTCCAAAACTCATCACAGTCTCACACGCTCATCCTTCCCCTGCTTCTAGTTCCTTACATGAGGAGAGTCCCATGGAAACTGTCTCCTTGACAAGGATGTACAGACAAAAGTTACACTCAGCACAACAGCACTAAGGGAGACTCCATCTTGGCACACAGGGTAGTGATACACCGAAAGATCAGTTCACTCGGGCAGCTGGAAAGGGCCGTGAGGTCCCAGCTGGGCTGCCGAGAGAAGTCCTCAGACAAAGGATCGGCGTGGAGCGGTGAGCCCGTGGACCTTAGGCATGCACGCTTGCATGGCAGAGTGTCTGGGTGGCTTCCTGGCTCTCAAGGGCCTGTCACTAGCCTGCCTGGTGGCGGAGAGACCGGAGGTCTTCAGAGTGGGAGGGGTAGTCAAACTCTGACCAGAACTAACTCTGGGCTTCATAAGTGACCTAAAAATGGGATGGGATCAATTGCCCAGGAGATATTTTTCATGCCCACCTGTCACTTTTTGGTGCTTACCTGACATGACTTCAACTTCCTTCCTTGTAAAAATTGACTACCCTTCAAATTCTCTCTTGGGCTTCACCACTCATGTTCATGTACACCAGACATTTTTCTGTCATCATTTTCTGTGGGAAGTGGAGGAGTTAAGGCTCCCTTGTTTCATAGGTGTGTCGGAATTTTTCTTCATGAGGAGAATATGTTTTACCTGATGCTTATACATTCCAGGCCTCCTCGTTATAAGACATATAATAATTCTAATTCCACAGTGTATTCCAATCAACTAAGTTACAGTTTCTTTTTTCATAAAGTCATGAATTAAACAATTCCTGCAGGTATTGTGATATTTCAGTCTCTGCATGTGGTGTCTTCTCCCTGCTACCGGGTCCCAGCTTCTGCTACCCAGCCTAACCAAACCAGGTAATTGGTAAAACCTAAAGAAGGATCTCCACATAGTTCATTGCATTTCTTTTTTTTTTTTTAACATTTATTAACTTTAATTTTAATTCATTTTAAAAATTTTATTGGGGTATAGTTGCTTTACCGGGGAAGGCAATGGCACCCCACCCCAGTACTCTTGCCTGGAAAATCCAGTGGACGGAGTAGCATGGTGGGCTGCAGTCCATGGGGTCACTAACAGTCGGACAGACTGAGCGACTTCACTTTCACTTTTCTCTTTCATGCATTGGAGAAGGAAATGGCAACCCACTCCAGTGTTCTTGCCTGGAGAATCCCAGGGACGGGGGAGCCTGGTGGGCTGCCGTCTATGGGGTCACACAGAGTCGGACACGACTGAAGTGACTTAGCAGTAGCACACTTGTAGATGAGTTTTTTAAGTACCGGCCTTGGGCCGTGAGTGACAATGTGTCCCCACCCCTCTTGGGTGGGGAAGTAGGTCTGCTTGGAGGACCAGAAAGGAAGACACGGGTGGCATGCAGGGTCTTCCTCCTCCACGTGGTTCCCGCAGGACATGCCGAGACCCAGCGATGAGCCGGCGCGGCTCCCAGTTCAGGAGGCCAGTCTGCGAGCCCGTCCTCTCGGCCTGAAGCCCGCCTGCCTGCCCTGAGGGCTGACCTCCCACGAGGCTCGGCTCCAAATGTTTCCATGTGTCACTGTGACGTCATCTCAGTGTTCTACCAGCTTTTCAAAAACACTGAAGGTGCTTCATGAGGACAGAGTTACAGTTTGGGAAAAGGAAAGTTCTGGAGGTTGTTGGGGTTGGTGGCTCAGCAGCGTAAATGCAGAGAACGCTCCTGCCCCGTGCATTGAAAGATGGTGGAAATGGTACATCTTGTTACAGGTGTTGTAATAAGGAATGGAAGAAGGAAGGAAGGAAGAGAGAAAAGAAGGAAGGAAGGAAGGAGGAAGAAGCTACATGATCAGAGTTGTCAGATTATAGTTCATCTTTATGCCTTTGGTTCAGTTCAGTTCAGTTGCTCAGTCAAGTACTAATCTGCCACCCCAGGCCTCCCAGACTGCAGGACCCCAGGTGTCCCTGTCCATTACCAACTCCCAGATCTTGCTCACGCTCATGTCCATTGAGTCGGTGATGCCATCTAATCACCTCATCCTCTGTCGTCCCCTTCTCCTCCCACCTTCAATCTTTCCCAGCTTTGGAGTCTTTTCAAATGAGTCAGCGCTTCACATCAGGTGGCCAAAGGATCGGAGTTTCAGCTTCAACATCAGTCCTTCCAAAGAACACTCAGTACTGATTTCCTGTAGGATGGACTGGTTGGATCTCCTTGCAGTGCAAGGGACTCTGAAGAGTCATCTCCAACACCACAATTCAAAAGCATCAATTCATCAGCGCTCAGCTTTCTTAATAGTCCAACTCTTACATCCATACATGACCACTAGAAAAGTCAAACTGAAAATACTTTAGCATAAGAACATAATTTTTGTTAGCAACCTTTCGTATCCACACTGACACGTCTCTGACACATTTCCCTGCGCTCCGCCCTCATCTGATGGAAAGAGTTTTCTCTACCAAATCTTCATCCATGAAGTCAGTCTGTAGATTTAGCTTATCTTGTTCCTACGCGTGGCGGTGCCTTCACAACTTAGGGGACGTTGGAAATAAAAACAAGACTCAGCCACGCAGATGAAAGAAGTGAGGGGCTGGCCACATACGTGGAGGCCTAGGGCCAGCATGTGTCCCAGCAAATCCGTGAGTGCTAGGTTCCTGTGGACAGGGACCTGGCGCTCTCAGTGGCTCTGGGGCTCGTGTCATTCAACCTTCTCAGGAGGCTGCTGAAACTTAGTGGCTGCTGCTCAAAATCCTCCAGAATCCATTAGCTTATATTAAATGTGAGGCCATGAAATTCTTTCCTAATGACAGTCATTCCACGTGGCAAGTTTGAAAGATGTAACTTCCCACCAGGGAGGTGTTACAGAGAAACTAGCCCTGGGCAGCGCCTTCCCGGAGGCTCCCCTTGGCTGGCCCGACAGGAGTCGTCTCAGCCACCGGGAAAGAACAGGACGCCAGTGGCAGCGGGGCTTCGCGTCTGCCCTCGGCTCCAGGGCTCCCAGTAGCCGCCCGGCGCTGGCTGTCCTGCTTACGAGTTGTGGCCGCTTAAGTCTGCCAGTCACCAGAGAGGACAGTCGTCCTACATTTACATTTATAGCCCTCGTTGCTGGGCGGTCACGTGGAGGCCTAGGGCCAGCATGTGTCCCAGCAAATCCGTGAGTGCTAGGTTCCTGTGGACAGGGACCTGGCGCTCTCAGTGGCTCTGGGGCTCGTGTCATTCAACCTTCTCAGGAGGCTGCTGAAACTTAGTGGCTGCTGCTCAAAATCCTCCAGAATCCATTAGCTTATATTAAATGTGAGGCCATGAAATTCTTTCCTAATGACAGTCATTCCACGTGGCAAGTTTGAAAGAATGCGATTCATGGGGTCGCAAAGAGTCGGACACGACTGAGCGACTGAACTGAACTGAACTGAAAGACAAATCAGGCAAAATGATTTAAATGTATTAACAAAGAACTCTTTAAAATCAAAAGAAAATGAGGACTTCCCTGGTGGCCCATTGGCTAAGACTTCCTGCACCAAGTGTAGGGGGCCCATGTTCAATCCCTGGTCAGAGAACCAGATCCCACGTGCCACAGTTAAGACCTGGCAGAGCCATATACATAAATAAATTAAAAAGAACTCAGCCATGAGAAAAAGAGCCAGGTCAATTTGCAGAAGGAGACAGAGACACATAGAATAGATATAACATAAAGATGCTCAACCTCCTTAATTTCCAAATTAAAATAGTTATGAACTATGACTTTTGTCCCTCATTTCTTGGCCAGTCTGGGGAGGGGGTTAAGGATGCAGGGTGAATCTGCCTTTTCAGACGTACCTCCCCTGTAACTCTGAAAGCCCACCTCCAATTTATCCCACAGAAATACTAGGGGAGGATACAAAAATGACTGTGGGAGGATGTTGGCTGAGAAATGGGGCCAGAGTGACCCCCGTGGTGGAGTCTGTAGTGGGCTGGGGTGCAGATGGGGGAAGAGGGCTCAGGAGTGGGGTGTAGCCACTGAGAGCTGGGCTCTGGGGGGAGGAGGAAAAAGGCGGCTCAGAACTGGGAAGGCGCTGGCGTGTTTCCTAACTTGGGAATGCAGTGGGGACATGCCTGTGACTAAGACAATGGAGGGAAGAGGTCACCGGCCCGATGAACAAGAAGGTCTGGGTGCCGGCGGGAGGAGATAGCCGTGGGTATGAGCAGGAGGCTGCTTTCTCTGAATCAGGAGGGAGACGAAGTGTGGGGGTGCGGGTGACCGGGGTGAGAGGGCAGCCAAGGTCCTGGGTGCTCTGGGAAGTGGGAGGCAAGTTTATCCACCAAGGTCACCGCAGAGGTGTGGGGAGCGCGTGGAAGCTGGGCGGGTGGCTCCTGTGGTGCCAGTGCCCTTCCCCTGGGCTGAGTGCTGGTGCTCAGTAGCGAGGAGGAACCCGGGGGGATGCCTGGCCCCCTGAAGCTAGGTACCGACTGTCCCTGGGGACAGCCCTCCCTGGAGCTCCAGACACCCTCCCTCCACCATCAGGCAAAGAAAGAGTTCTCCTTCCCCATGATGGCATAACAAATATGACTGCAGTCTATTGTTTTGAATCAATGTGTGTGCATCCAACTTCCAAAAATATGGGCTGTCCATCTGCAAAGTGGGAAAGCAGACGGAACATTTGTAAGGCCTCAGGCAAGACCTCTGAATTCCAGTAGCCTTACAGCCTGCACATGTGGGGTCTACGGGTCTATAAATAATTTTCCAGAGGTTTGTCCCTCTGTTTCTCGAGAAAAGCAGAACTTCCCTGGCGGTGCAGTAGTTAAGAGTTTGCCTGCCAATGCAGGGGACACGGATTCAATCCCTGGTCTGGGGAGATTCCACTTGCCACGGGGCAGCTAAAGCCCGTGTGCCACAGCTACTGAAGCCTGTGTGCCCTGGAGCCCTTGCACCGCAGCTGGAGAGAAGCCCCTACGCACTACAGCTAAAGAAAGCCTGGGTATAGCAACAAAGACCCAGCACAGCCAAAGTAAAATAAATATATTAATTAATCAATTAATAATAATAAAAGAAAGGCAAAGGAAGGTTAGGACGGGCCCACAATTTCCCTCCTAGGGACAATGAAGGTGGGGCAGTGGGTGTATTCTTCCTCCACCCTCAAGGGAAATGTCATCTGGTGTCCACATGGGATCTGCCCAATCCCTTGCCAAGGGGGTGTGTGCCCTGTGGACGTGGGACTGTTGGGTCAGCACAGAGGCCCACCTTCTGCTTGGCTACAGGGAATAAAGGGGGCATGGAGGGAAGAAAGAGGGGTGAGGGGGTTGTTTCTAGCAGCTTCCTGTGTCCTAAAATTTCTGTCTTGTGATCAAAAGTCTGGCCCAGCCAAGAGGGCAGACCTGGCATCAGGGAGTGGTACCAGATGGGAATGGTGTCCTGGAGGCCCAGGAGGGGTGGGAACAGAAGCCAGGCCTGTGGAGGGGCGGGTGGTGGCATGCTGGGTGCTAACTGGCCTTCTTCCCAAGTCCACACTGGCTATTTATAAAAGTCCCAAGTGCACGTTTTGCAAAAACACTTTAGACAGACTATCTTAAGTTTGAACTCTGAATCTATTGCCGCATAAATCCATTGCCTTAAACTTTCACCTAGTTTTTGGGCCAAGGGAAACTGTTTCAGTCACAAGGAGTAAAAAGAGACCAAAAAAAAAAAAATGATTAAAATCCTTGGACATATTTTTGTGCAAGAAACAATGTGAGTAAAATGTTAATGACAGAATCTAGGTTGTGGGAATATAAATGCTTACCGACATTTTTCGAAACTGAGGTCTATTTAATATAATAAAGTATTGGAGGCAGGACACTCTTTGGAAAAGCCCCAGACGTCAGACCTCAGAGCAAGCAGAACAGGGAAAGTGGAGGCGTCAGTCGCTCAGTCATGTCCGACTCTTTGCGACGCTATGGATGTAGCCTGTCAGGCTCCTCTGTCCACGGGATTTTTCAGGCAAGGGTACTGGAGTGGGTTTGCCATTCCCTTCTCCAGGGGACCTTCCCGACCTAGGGATCGAACCTGGGTCTCCTGCACTGCAGGCAGATTCTTTACTGTCTGAGCCACCAGGGAACAGGAAATGCCTTGTCTAAATCAGTGTTTCCTAATTTATTTCTGGGATCTCGAGGGAAATGGTTGAATCCTGTGATCAGGCCCAAGTAAACACCTCTTCAAGCTAAGCTTCCCCAACCACACCATGCAACCCCTCCCGGCTCCTGCTGGGTCCTTGGACCCACCTCCCTGAGCCTTTCCCTTCCCCAAGCTCCCACTGCTTATTCAGCCCTGAGCCTTGCACCTGGCCCCCCAGCCCCAACCTGGTCAGCCCTGCTGACTCCAGCCCACTGCACAGCAGAAGGTTCCCTGGGAGGCAGGCCCTTCCACCCCACCCCGCTTCTGCAGTCCCTCCTTGGGAGGGCCTGGGGTGTGGGACCTAGGAGCTAAGGTGTGTTGATAAAGGAAGAGACACGGTTGGGAAGGGGAGATAGAAGAACTCCTTCTATACCCGATGGGGGCCAGGATGGGTCTCTGGAGACTGGAGGGGGTCAGGGCAGAAGGCACTGCCTTCTTAAGAGAGCAGACCCAGCCATGGGGGAGTGGGGAAGGATATTACAGACACCCTTCCTATGGAAATTTATGTACATAGACATTAAAAACCAGAGCCACAAGGAAGTTTTTCTTAAAATTAAAAAGTCATTAAGTGGTATTCTGGAGTGACATAAAGCCAGATTAAAAAAAGTGAACATGATCTCAACGGAGCAAAAATGCTAATGATAAAACCTTAAGGAAATGTACTGATGCATTAATGGCAGTGCTGGGATCTGGGGGTGATAGGGGTGATATTAATTTAAATAATAATTAAATTGTTATTTAATTTAATAAAGAAATTAAAGTTTCTTTATTGTCCTGTTTCCCAAATTTTTATAAGTGCATATATATATATATATAAAGCGTAGAAGGCTGAGCACTGAAGAACTGATGCTTCTGAACTGTGGTGTTGGAGAAGACTCTGCAGAGTCCGTTGGACTGCAAGGAGATCCAACCAGTCAGTCCTAAAGGAAATCAGCCCTGAATATTCATTGGAAGGACTGATGCTGAAGCTGAAGCTTCAATACTTTGGCCACCTGATGCAAAGAACTGACTCACTGAAAAAGAATCTGATGCTGGGAAAGACTGAAGGCAGGAGGTGAAGGGGGCAACAGAGGATGAGATGGCATCACCAACTCAATGGACAAGGGTTTGAGCCAACTCTGGGAGATGGTGAAGGACAGGGAAGCCTGGTGTGCTGCAGTCCATGGGGTTGCAAAGAGTCAGACATGACTGAGCCACGGAACAACAACATAAAACTGAGTAACATAAATAATGAGTAACACTTGTTCAGTGGGTAATTACTCTGTTATGGTAGTAGCGCTACATGAGAAGCAAACTTATCAGGCTAAGCAGGGTTAGTTAAGCAGATGTCAGAGTGGCAATGTCCACCTGCGCCCTGACTGAGGGAGGAAATAGTCAGGGGCTAAGGCATCATGACTTGCTCAGGTCCTCGGCTGCCAGGCAGGAGGTAAGCTGCCCGGAGCTGGAGCCACTGGCCTCTGGTCCCTTCCCACGGGGAGGGCAGTCAGTTGGATTTTGGGTGAAGTGGGAAGGCTCACCCTTCCTAGGCCAGTGAAAGGAGGGGGTTAGACAGAGAGGACAGAAAGGGGAACATGCTCATTAAACAACTTCTCTGAGCCTTATCAAGCAAGAGCACCAGGAAACTCCCTCAACCCAGGAGAATGGCCCCACTACACCCATGACCTGACCTCATTCTCTCGACTTTTTTTTTTAAGCCATTGTTTGAAATTTTCCAAAAACATCCATATGTTGGGTAGAAAAGTTGCAAATAGGAAAAATACAGAGAAAAAACATCACGTATGCTTTACTATTCCAATATAATGTTGTGGATGGATTAGAAGAGGCCTCGTCTGGACTTGTCCAGTGATCCAGTGGTTAAGAATCTGCCTGCCAATGCCGGGGACACAGATTTGATCCCTGGTCAGGGGAGATTCCACATGCCTCAGAGCAACAAAGCTGGTGGGCTTCAACTACTGAGCACTCCCTCTAGAGCCCAGGACTGCAGCTACGGAAGCCCGCGCGCTTAGAGCCGGTGCTCCGCCACGAGAGAAGCCACGGCAATGAGAAGCCCTCACACCGCCACTAGAGAAAGTCCCGTGTGCAACAGTGAAGACCCAGCGCAGCCAGAGATAAATAAGTAAATAAATGGGGAAAAAAAGAGACCCCTGCTTTCTCGGAATGGACTGAGGACCATTAGTGATGCTTTTATAGCAGGAAGGAACACAAGCAGAGTCCCCCTGGAGCTGGGGGTTACAGACGGGGAAAGAGGAGAGGTGTATCATGTAATCGTTTCTGTGGATGATGGAGAAAGGAAAGGGGGCTCAGACAAGGGGCTGGCAAACATTTTCTCTACAAGGCTAGCTAGGAAATGATTTAGGCTTTGTGGGCCATAGCGTCTCTGCTGCAGCTGCTCAGCTCCTCTGTAACTCTTACATAAGCAGATGAGACATAAAGCAGTGGGCGCGGTGTCTTCCAGTGAAATTTTATTCACCAAAACAGGCAGTGGGCCAAATTTGCCTGTAGTTTGCCAACCCCTGTCTTAGATGACCATGTCTGATAATCCAAATATACTTAAAAAAGAAAAAAAGAATTGAAAAAGCAACAAGAAAAACACAGCCTTGACAGGAAGAAGAAAACACCAACTTGAAGCCTTTCTTTTCTACCAGCCTGAATTCATTACTCCTTTTCTTCCAACCTGAGTGGGGTTTAAATGCCAAAAAGGATATTATGATCAAGCAAACCACTTATTCCATGGTCCAGAGACCACCCCTGGTGCAGAGACCCAGAACTTTACCTCTTTTGGAAGAATTTCTCACATCTCTCCTCCAGGGGCAGTGCCTGGGCAAATGTTGGGTGGTCCAATATGCTAGCTTGGGGAATGGTGCGGTTTCTTGACAAGTTTTCTAGGAGTGGATAGTCCTCAAAATTAAAATAGAAAATAGAATTTGGGATGTCTTCAGCTTTGCTGGCAGATCCAATTTCATCTGGATGGTCTCCTGGGACGAAACAGGAACATGGTGTTCTGTTATAGTGATTACCTTTTCTGTGCACCTTGCGATCAGGGTGGGTGCGAGGGGGCTGCTCTCTGCTTACAAAGTCTGGATCACTGGGGTTGGGCTAAGAGGGGCTCACTTGATCTGGAGCAGCAGGAGTCCAGACGGGAGACTTGCCCAGCATTTTATCTAAGCGCCAGTGAGGACTGAGCGGCAGTATCCTGGCCTCTGGGGGCCAGGATGATGAGTGGGGAGGAGACTGGACGGGGTCACCCTGTGCTTTACGCGAGGACTGAGAGAGCTGGAGGTGGTCAGTAGGCCGCAGGTCTGGGCGGCAGGCCTCACGGGCCCCCTCCTTACCTCGGAGCAGGAAACACGGGTGGTGTAAAGACACGACAAACACTGGGTTCCAGGGGGTCGCCAGGGAGTAGGATCTGGGGAGAGCAAAAGAGCAGACGATCTGCGACTTGGCCACATCCATGAGGAGCACAGAGCCGTCTCTGGAAAAGGTCAGCACCTGGGGAGCAGAGATGGTGAGTGGGGACTTCTCCAGTCTGTCATTCATCCCGGTGTGAAATAAGAGAGGCAGAAATAAAAAACAAATGGGGAATTTATTCGCCTTGGGCACCCAGCCTCTGGACCCCGCTGGAGCCATTCAGGGGGAGCAGGAAAGCGGGCGTTTGCTCTTGTGGAGCTGCAGCAGCAGCGGTATAGAAGCTGCCCACCGGGGCTCACCTGCCTTCCCCACTGAACTGGGAGTGCCACGAGGGCAGGGGCTTTCTCCTCCCGATCTGTGCCCAAAGCTGCTGTAGAGCCCAGCACACAACAGGCCTTCAGCAGAGATTTTTGGGAAGGAATAATGAACACATTCACTAAAGAAGAATGAGGGGCCTGAGGAACCTACCATGCCAGGTAAGGCTTGGACCGGGGCCACGGCACAGATGGCTTCATCCAGGTACTTCACTGGCCTGTAGCAAACAGACACACAGACATCCAGACTCGGGGAGCTTTCAAGTTTTGCCGTCCTCTCCTAGGCATATACCTATATCCAATACAGACAAGTTCTTCTCTAGAAGCATCAGGAGGTATGTCAGAGATGTTCGCAGTAGCAAAAACTGAGAACCATCTAAATATCCGTTGGTAGGAGAGTGCTTAGGTAATTGTGTTACATTATATGATGGGATACTATATAGCAATGAAAATAAAAGAGCTGGAGCTGCACACAACATGTACCATTCTCCTGAACAATACTGCAAAGCAAGTCACAGAATAAATGGCAATGGAAAACAAATTGGAGAATACACAGAATATGATCCCATTAGCAAGTTCCCTAAAATATGCGCAGCTGGACTGTATATGGCTTGGAGATACAGTCATATGAATGTGGTTAATTCTTGAAGGAAAACAAAGAAATGATGAATTTAGGAAAACAGTGTGGTAGATTGAAAAAAAATTAGACATAATATTTGGCAGTAACTCCCATTTAAAAAAAAAGGTGGAGTCTATTATACAGAGTGAAGTAAGTCAGAAAGAGAAAAACAAATATTGTATATTAATGCATATATATGGAATTAAAAAGATGGTCTGATGAACCTATTTACAGTGCAGCAATGGAGACACAGACAAAGAGAACAGACTTGTGACACAGGGTGGGGAAGGAGAGGGCGGGATGAATGGAGAGGTTTGCAAGGACACATATACACTAGCGTATATAAAATAGATAGCCACTGGGAGTTTGCTGTATGACTCAGGGAACTCAGACTGAGGCTCTGTGACAACCTAGAGGGATGGGATGGAATGGGAGGTGGGAGGGAGACTCACGAGGGAGGGGACATAGGTATACCTATGGCTGATCCACGTTGACGTATGGCAGAAACCAACACACTACGGTAATTATCCTTCAGTTAAAAATAAATACATCAAGGGGGAAAATGTGGAGTCTGCTTTTCCACTGCTTAAATGTGGGCATGCCCAGATGACATGCTGTGTCCAGTGTAACACAAGCAATGCACAAGGCTTGGAAAGCCTCAGTGAGCCTCAGTGGCGGCTGGGAGCCCTGAGTTTTACTGAGGAGCCTGAGATAGCCTGCAGCAGAGGCTGCAAGGAGGAGTGCCTTGGCCACCAGCTGCCAGCTGCCTGTATGTGAGTAAGGCCCGCTAGTAGGCCCCTTGCCCACGGGCATCTGTGAGAGTCAAGGCAAGCCCAGAGCAGGGATTGTCCAACTGAGCCCAGCCCCAAGTGCTGACCTACAGCATCATAGGCTAAATGGTGACTGTTTCCTTAAGTCGCTAAATTGTGGAGTGGTTTGTTATAAGCAGCAATAGATAATTAAAATCAACCCTGAATATTCATTGGAAGGACCGATGCTGAGGCTGAAGCTCCAATACTTTGGCCACCTAATGTGAAGAGCCGACTCATTAAAGACCCTGATGCTGGGAAAGATTGAGGGCAGGAGGAGAAGGGGACGACAGAGGATGAGATGGTTGGATGGCATCACCGACTCAATGGACATGACTTTGAGCAAACTCTGAGAGATGGTGAAGGACAGAGGAGCCTGGCACGCTGCAGTCCATGGGGTTGCAGAGTTAGACACGATTTAGCGACTGAACAACAACAACCACTTTTGAGGTAGAGGAGAGAAGGATGTGATCCAGGAGAGGCACACAGAGAGCCTTAACTGAATTGGAGATGATCTATTTCTTAATCTTGGTGATGGGGACAGCGGAGTTCCCACCCCTGCCCCATGTGTATGCTAAATACACACCCTCACGCATAGCATACAAGTTATTTGCATGCATAAAATATTTCACAATTTAAAAGAGGGAGGCCTTTGAAGAAACTGATTACAAACAATATTTTGGCAAAAATGACCCTCTTCTTGGTCACGTGGGATAGGAAAGATGTCATTTGTGCCACACACAATTTATATACATAGAACTCATATATATATATCCACATGTATAGGGTTGGCCAAAAAGTTCATTTGCATTTTTCCATAAAATGTTACAGAAAATAAACCCAAATGAACTTTTCCGCCAGCCCAATAAAAGACTTTAGTGATTCTGAGACTGAGACAGTGATGACCAGAGGGAAAGTGAACTCTAGTCTGAGAGGTTGTTTCAGTTTTTTACTATTAAATAGGGCACTATGTCTGGCAGATCATGTACCCCGCCCTGCCCCCCAGCCACCCACCTCTCCACCAGCAGACTGATGGTGGAGTTCTGGGTCGCCGAGGCTGTCACCAGATGGAGAGACGCGTCTGTACACAGCACCACGCATTTCATGTGGCATTTCACTGAGCCCTCCGGATACACATTCTGTCCTTTGTGGACTAGGAAGTATTTCAGGAAGTGGATGCTTTGGCAGAAGCAATTTTCAGGAAGAGCAACAACTCCAAGAGTGAGTCCTGGAGGAAGGGAGGGTACGAGCAGGTCAGGCAAGGGGCAGAGGGAGGCAGCCATGGGCGCGAGGTCTGTGACCAGCGAGTGTGTGAGGGACAGGAGGCAAAACCAAGCACTGAGGGGCTTCCCTGGTGGTCCAGTGGCCAAGAACCTACCTTCCAGGGCCGGGGATGTGGGGTTTGATCCCTAGTTGGGGAGCTAAGATCCCACAGCCTGCGGGGCAACTAAGCGTGCGCCACAACTAGAGAAGCCTGTGTGCTGCAGTAAAGACCCCGCAGAACCAGAAGAAAAGCCAAACAAAACCCGGGCAGCGGGCATCCTTCAGAGTGAAGGCAGCCTGTCCACTAGGCTGTCAGTGTTTTAACTAACAGTTCCTACAGAAAGGAATTCATAGCCAACGCCCACGGGGAGAAGGGAGCCCCCTTCAGGAGGACCCCTTCTAAGTATGTGGGGGAACCAAACCCAAGGAAGGGGACAGGTCAGCACTGGCGCAGAAGGGCTGCTGCTGCTGCTGCTAAGTCGCTTCAGTCTTGTCCAACTCTGTGCGACCCCACAGACGGCCTCCTACCAGGCTCCCCTGTCCCTGGGATTCTCCAGGCAAGAACACTGGAGTGGGTTGCCATTTCCTTCTCCAATGCATGAAAGTGAAAAGTGAAAGTGAAGTCGCCCAGTCGTGTCCGACTCTTAGCGAAGGAAGCAAGTGTTAATCCGGGCAGGAGATGTGTATAAGAGACAGTGAGAAGCCCTCACACCGCCACTAGAGAAAGTCCCGTGTGCAACAGTGAAGACCCAGCGCAGCCAGAGATAAATAAGTAAATAAATGGGGAAAAAAAGAGACCCCTGCTTTCTCGGAATGGACTGAGGACCATTAGTGATGCTTTTATAGCAGGAAGGAACACAAGCAGAGTCCCCCTGGAGCTGGGGGTTACAGACGGGGAAAGAGGAGAGGTGTATCATGTAATCGTTTCTGTGGATGATGGAGAAAGGAAAGGGGGCTCAGACAAGGGGCTGGCAAACATTTTCTCTACAAGGCTAGCTAGGAAATGATTTAGGCTTTGTGGGCCATAGCGTCTCTGCTGCAGCTGCTCAGCTCCTCTGTAACTCTTACATAAGCAGATGAGACATAAAGCAGTGGGCGCGGTGTCTTCCAGTGAAATTTTATTCACCAAAACAGGCAGTGGGCCAAATTTGCCTGTAGTTTGCCAACCCCTGTCTTAGATGACCATGTCTGATAATCCAAATATACTTAAAAAAGAAAAAAAGAATTGAAAAAGCAACAAGAAAAACACAGCCTTGACAGGAAGAAGAAAACACCAACTTGAAGCCTTTCTTTTCTACCAGCCTGAATTCATTACTCCTTTTCTTCCAACCTGAGTGGGGTTTAAATGCCAAAAAGGATATTATGATCAAGCAAACCACTTATTCCATGGTCCAGAGACCACCCCTGGTGCAGAGACCCAGAACTTTACCTCTTTTGGAAGAATTTCTCACATCTCTCCTCCAGGGGCAGTGCCTGGGCAAATGTTGGGTGGTCCAATATGCTAGCTTGGGGAATGGTGCGGTTTCTTGACAAGTTTTCTAGGAGTGGATAGTCCTCAAAATTAAAATAGAAAATAGAATTTGGGATGTCTTCAGCTTTGCTGGCAGATCCAATTTCATCTGGATGGTCTCCTGGGACGAAACAGGAACATGGTGTTCTGTTATAGTGATTACCTTTTCTGTGCACCTTGCGATCAGGGTGGGTGCGAGGGGGCTGCTCTCTGCTTACAAAGTCTGGATCACTGGGGTTGGGCTAAGAGGGGCTCACTTGATCTGGAGCAGCAGGAGTCCAGACGGGAGACTTGCCCAGCATTTTATCTAAGCGCCAGTGAGGACTGAGCGGCAGTATCCTGGCCTCTGGGGGCCAGGATGATGAGTGGGGAGGAGACTGGACGGGGTCACCCTGTGCTTTACGCGAGGACTGAGAGAGCTGGAGGTGGTCAGTAGGCCGCAGGTCTGGGCGGCAGGCCTCACGGGCCCCCTCCTTACCTCGGAGCAGGAAACACGGGTGGTGTAAAGACACGACAAACACTGGGTTCCAGGGGGTCGCCAGGGAGTAGGATCTGGGGAGAGCAAAAGAGCAGACGATCTGCGACTTGGCCACATCCATGAGGAGCACAGAGCCGTCTCTGGAAAAGGTCAGCACCTGGGGAGCAGAGATGGTGAGTGGGGACTTCTCCAGTCTGTCATTCATCCCGGTGTGAAATAAGAGAGGCAGAAATAAAAAACAAATGGGGAATTTATTCGCCTTGGGCACCCAGCCTCTGGACCCCGCTGGAGCCATTCAGGGGGAGCAGGAAAGCGGGCGTTTGCTCTTGTGGAGCTGCAGCAGCAGCGGTATAGAAGCTGCCCACCGGGGCTCACCTGCCTTCCCCACTGAACTGGGAGTGCCACGAGGGCAGGGGCTTTCTCCTCCCGATCTGTGCCCAAAGCTGCTGTAGAGCCCAGCACACAACAGGCCTTCAGCAGAGATTTTTGGGAAGGAATAATGAACACATTCACTAAAGAAGAATGAGGGGCCTGAGGAACCTACCATGCCAGGTAAGGCTTGGACCGGGGCCACGGCACAGATGGCTTCATCCAGGTACTTCACTGGCCTGTAGCAAACAGACACACAGACATCCAGACTCGGGGAGCTTTCAAGTTTTGCCGTCCTCTCCTAGGCATATACCTATATCCAATACAGACAAGTTCTTCTCTAGAAGCATCAGGAGGTATGTCAGAGATGTTCGCAGTAGCAAAAACTGAGAACCATCTAAATATCCGTTGGTAGGAGAGTGCTTAGGTAATTGTGTTACATTATATGATGGGATACTATATAGCAATGAAAATAAAAGAGCTGGAGCTGCACACAACATGTACCATTCTCCTGAACAATACTGCAAAGCAAGTCACAGAATAAATGGCAATGGAAAACAAATTGGAGAATACACAGAATATGATCCCATTAGCAAGTTCCCTAAAATATGCGCAGCTGGACTGTATATGGCTTGGAGATACAGTCATATGAATGTGGTTAATTCTTGAAGGAAAACAAAGAAATGATGAATTTAGGAAAACAGTGTGGTAGATTGAAAAAAAATTAGACATAATATTTGGCAGTAACTCCCATTTAAAAAAAAAGGTGGAGTCTATTATACAGAGTGAAGTAAGTCAGAAAGAGAAAAACAAATATTGTATATTAATGCATATATATGGAATTAAAAAGATGGTCTGATGAACCTATTTACAGTGCAGCAATGGAGACACAGACAAAGAGAACAGACTTGTGACACAGGGTGGGGAAGGAGAGGGCGGGATGAATGGAGAGGTTTGCAAGGACACATATACACTAGCGTATATAAAATAGATAGCCACTGGGAGTTTGCTGTATGACTCAGGGAACTCAGACTGAGGCTCTGTGACAACCTAGAGGGATGGGATGGAATGGGAGGTGGGAGGGAGACTCACGAGGGAGGGGACATAGGTATACCTATGGCTGATCCACGTTGACGTATGGCAGAAACCAACACACTACGGTAATTATCCTTCAGTTAAAAATAAATACATCAAGGGGGAAAATGTGGAGTCTGCTTTTCCACTGCTTAAATGTGGGCATGCCCAGATGACATGCTGTGTCCAGTGTAACACAAGCAATGCACAAGGCTTGGAAAGCCTCAGTGAGCCTCAGTGGCGGCTGGGAGCCCTGAGTTTTACTGAGGAGCCTGAGATAGCCTGCAGCAGAGGCTGCAAGGAGGAGTGCCTTGGCCACCAGCTGCCAGCTGCCTGTATGTGAGTAAGGCCCGCTAGTAGGCCCCTTGCCCACGGGCATCTGTGAGAGTCAAGGCAAGCCCAGAGCAGGGATTGTCCAACTGAGCCCAGCCCCAAGTGCTGACCTACAGCATCATAGGCTAAATGGTGACTGTTTCCTTAAGTCGCTAAATTGTGGAGTGGTTTGTTATAAGCAGCAATAGATAATTAAAATCAACCCTGAATATTCATTGGAAGGACCGATGCTGAGGCTGAAGCTCCAATACTTTGGCCACCTAATGTGAAGAGCCGACTCATTAAAGACCCTGATGCTGGGAAAGATTGAGGGCAGGAGGAGAAGGGGACGACAGAGGATGAGNACGGCCTCCTACCAGGCTCCCCTGTCCCTGGGATTCTCCAGGCAAGAACACTGGAGTGGGTTGCCATTTCCTTCTCCAATGCATGAAAGTGAAAAGTGAAAGTGAAGTCGCCCAGTCGTGTCCGACTCTTAGCGAAGGAAGCAAGTGTTAATCCGGGCAGGTCAGGGTATGTAACGGAGGGGTGGTGGAGGGCGGGGCGGGGCGGGGCTTACCTTGCGCCAGGTCCCAGAGCGAGAGCACGCCGTCCTCGCAGGCCAGCACCAGGTAGGAAGAGCAGGGACTCAGCTGAGACACCACGATGGGCGCGGCGCACGGCCACACGCCCTCGGGGTCTAGAGGGGAGGACGCCACTCACCAGGCCGCCCCCGGACCCCTGCCCCCACCCATCACCGCCACCTGGACGACCTGAGACCCAGACTGGTCTGCCTGTCTGGACTCACCATCTCTCTCCTGTCTGTGCCATGCTGCCTCCTTCCTCAGGATAATACAATAAGTTATATGATTATTATACTACAGTTAACAGGGATTGGGGCTTCCCTGGTGGGTCAGTGGTAAGGAATCCGCCTGCCAAGCGGGAGACATGGGTTTGATCCCTGCACTGGAAAGATTCCCTGGAGAAGGAAATGGCAATCCACCTCAGTATTCTCCTGCAGAATCCCATGGACAGAGGAGCCTGGAGGGCTACAGTCCATGGGATCACAAAGGAGTCCCACAGGACTGAGGGACTGAGCATGAGTAGGAACACTGAATGAGTACTTACTAGGTGCTAAGCACCGAGCGGACACTGTATGGACTTCATTTCATTTAATTCTCACAGGGATCCCATGAGGTGGGTCCTATTAGAACCCGCATTTTACAGATGAGCAGAATGAGGCAGAGAAACAAGTGACTTGAGCCAGTCACAAGAGCCAGTCAGTACAGAAGTGGAGATTAGAAGCCAGGTTTCCTGGGAGAGGGATGGAAGGAAAGAAATTCTTCCTTTGTGAGTTTTTAAACGTTACTTCTGAGTATAACTCTGAAGGACAGCATAGTGTTAGCTCAAGGAATTCACACAAAGTGAATTTGCTCGTGGAACTGTCTCCCTGAGTTTGTCAAAAACAAACCACCACCACTCATATTTCATAAATGTCTTTCAACTTCAAAAGAACCTTCACATAGAGAAACTGGATTTTGCTATTCATGACTAATGCGTGCAGTATGTAAGGATGGTGTAACTGAGTGGTTTTCTGCTTTGGAGGAGGAAACAGGGGATTGGGGCATCAAGTGACTGGCCTGAAACCACACTGACTGCAGACACAGGCTGGAACCAAGGCCCCCCTTTTTTTTACCTTCACTGCCTAAGGAGCCCTGTAAGCCAGATGGGGCTCTGTCCCCGTGGACATCATCTCTAAGAAACATGACAGATCAGAGACACAGCCTTGGGGTCACACCACAGCTAGCAAGCCACCCACTCTGTCTGCACAGCTCTGGTCCCCTAAAAGGCACACGACTGTCAGTCACGTGTTCTTGGGTAAGCTGAAGAAGGACACGATCTGAGAGCTCTGAGCTTAGGCGACTCCCATCCCAGCAGTAAAGTACCAGCTTTATCCTTCAGTGTCCGGTTAAGTGAATAGAAGAAGAAGTTGTGATGATCGGTCCAGTGAACACCAAGGACACAGGCTAGCCCTAGGAAAGAATAGAGGAAAGGGGCGTCACGGAAGGAGTCTGGGCGGACTTTGATTTGGGTGGAGGGGTTTACCCAGGAGGAGGTCAGTTTGAAATGGTTTGTGCCAACGGGCAGCACCCAACTGAGGGGTGAGCTACCAGCTGAGGGGCTGGGCACCCCCAGGAGGGCTGCTCCTGGGGCCAACTTATCTTCCTGTGCAGGGAGGATGGTCACTACTACCCCTCAGCTGCTTTCACATCTTCTAGATAAATTCCTGTCCACTAGGCTGTCAGTGTTTTAACTAACATCTTCTACAGAAAGGAATTCATATCCAGAGAGTTGGACCATAAAAAAGGCTGAGTGCCAAAGAATTGATGCTGGAGAAGACTCATGAGAGTCCCTTGGACTGCAAAGAGATCAAACCAGTCAAACCTAAAGGAAATCAACCCTGAATATTCATTGGAAGGAATGATGCAAAAGCTGAAGCTCCAATACTTTGGCCACCTGATGTGAAGAACCGATCACTGGAAAAGATCCTGATGCTGGGAAAGATTGAGGGCAGGAGAAGGGGGTGACAGAGGATGAGATGGTTGGATGGCATCACTGACTTAATGGACGTGAGTTTGAGCAAACTCCGGGAGATGGTGAAGGACAGGGAAGCCTGGCATGCTGCATTTCATAGGGTTGCAAAGAGGCGGACACAACTTAAAAGACTGAACAACAACAAAAATCTAGAAGCAGGCTGGCGAGATGTGTGCACACCGTCCTCTATGGCAGCGCACACCCTGAAGACGGTGCCAGTGTCCATTATCAAGGAATCTGGGCTCAGGGGTCACAGATGTAACCAGAAACCATTCAGCTGCAGCTGGCAACCCACTTTCCACCTCAATCCCTCCCAGCAGGCAGGGTGTGCTGGGCAGAGCTTCTCTAGGAGGGCTTGCTGGGCATTCCCCTAGGATGACCACCTGCTTCCCCTTCCTTTACCTGGGGATCTCTTGACTCCCGCGGGCATTGGGATTACGCGACTGGGAAGGAGGAAGTAGAACGTAGCCATACTGGGAAAGAAAGAGACACTGGTCAGAGCCGTGGCGGACTCCTTGGCAAAGAGCAGCGCTGTCAGCGTCTTGGTATTAAGACCAGAAGTGAGTAGTTCAGAAGGACCTTCCAGGGCGTTCAGGGCCATGAAGCAAATCGTATTCTATGTGCTGGTCCTGGTGGGTGCGGACCCTTGGAGTTTGGCGAGGGTTGGACAGGCAGAGTGGTGGGAGTTACGCCCAGGCCAGGAAGAGCACCCAGTATGGGCAGAGCCATTCCTGTCTTGGGGGAGGACCCCTTCATGATCAGACTTGGGTGAAGTGCGTAAATGCTCCTATCCCGGGTGTACCAAGTTGGTACTTTTTTGTTTGTTTGTTTCTGTTAGGGCCTAGCTAGCCCTGGGACTTCGTGTGAAGTGAGAAAATTCAGGTCCACATGATGGCAAGATGAGAGGTTTCACGTCCCATGTGAAGCAAGAACATTTCTGAGACCCACAATAGTTGTGAGGAGAGCTGCCTGCTGACCCTGCTCCACCAGATACTTCAAGGTCTCAGGCTCAAGTTCTGTAATCACTGAGACCCAGCTGCTCACTGAGATTAGAAAGTAGCGTGTTTTAACAATTACACGTTAATATATTACATTTAGAAAGACTGGGTGGAAGTGGAGGAAAATGTTATTAGTGGTCAATTTTCTTTTTCTCTCTAGGATCATCTGTGTTGTCTAGATAATCAGGAAAACAATTTTTTTTTTTTAAGGAGATGCTATCATAAAAAAAAAATTATAAAATAGGGAGTTCCCTGGTGGTCTAGTGGTTAGGATTTGGTGCTTTCACTGCCATGATCTGGGTTCAACCCCTGGTCAGGGAACTGAGGTCCTGTAAGCAGTACTGCATGGCCCCCCACCCCACCCCCCAAAAAGAAATCTACAACTCTTCTTTTCATCTGCATAGACGCCTATTCCTTCTTTTAAATCAGTTCTAATGAGGTGGATGAAACTGGAGCCTATTATACAGAGTGAAGTAAGCCAGAAAGAAAAACACCAATACAGTATGCTGCTGCTGCTGCTAAGTCGCTTCAGTCGTGTCCGAGTCTGTGCGACCCCATAGACCGCAGCCCAAAAGGCTCCCCCGTCCCTGGGATTCTCCAGGCAAGAACACTGGAGTGGGTTGCCATTTCCTTCTCCAATGCATGAAAGTGAAAAGTGAAAGTGAAGTCGCTCAGTCATGTCTGACTCTTAGCGACCCCATGGACTGCAGCCTACCAGGCTCCTCCGTCCATGGGATTTTCCAGGCAAGAGTACTGGAGTGGGGTGCCATTGCCTTCTCCCCAATACAGTATACTAACGCATATATATGGAATTTAGAAAGATGGTAACGATAACCCTGTATGTGAGACAGCAAAAGAGACACAGATGTATAGAACAGTCTTTTGGACTCTGTGGGAGAGGGCGAGGGTGGGATGATTTGGGAGAATGGCATTGAAACATGTATAATATCAAATGTGAAACGAATTACCAGTCCATGTTCAATGCATGATACAGAATGCTCAGGGCTGGTGCACTGGGATGACCCAGAGGGATGGTATGAGGAGGGAAGTGGCGGGGTGGGGGGGCTTCAGGACGGGGAACATGTGTACACCCGTGGCGGATTCATGTCGATGTATGGCAAAACCAGTACAATATTGTAAAGTAATTAGCCTCCAATTAAAATAAATAAATTTATATTTTAAAAATCTATGTTATCATCCTTTGTTCTAATTATATTTAAACAACCTCCATCCAACTTTTCAAAAGATTTTGCTGAAGTTCTCAGAGAAGTCCCCCAAACCATCAAGAGCTTTGAGACTCAATTAATTCAGGCCCTTGGGTTGATTTCTGCATGTGCCCACGGAGGAGAAGCTCCCCAGGACAGGTCATTCTGGCCTCACCCCCGCATCCCCCACCTCCAGGCTCACCTGACCGGTTCAGGCTCCCATTCCCCATCCAGGTACTTCCTGTAGGTGGCTTTTAAGATTGCCTCCCGCTTCTCCCACTGGCTCGCCTTGATGTAGTGATTCTGCCCAGAGCCCAGCCCGCGGCAGCCCGCTATCTTTGCAAAGGCTTCCAGGGGGCTCTTAAATGTGGTACCTAGGTTGAAAGTATCGCAGCATTGGTTAAACCATCTGATGTCCTCCTTCCTGTTTCTCCCTCCTGCTCTGTGCTTCTTGGTTTCCTGCAGAATCCCTCTTCCTCAGAAGTCTGTGCTTGCTCTGCCCAGGTGTTCAGCCTTCTCCCCAGCCTCCCTCCTACTTCACTGGCTCACGTGGCACAGGCGATGGGCAGCTGCTCTCCCTCCTCCCACTCTTCCATCTCCATCCTGCTATTGTTTCCTGTTTCCAGACCACAGAATCTCCAGAGGCCAGGGAAATTTCACAATGTCACTAGAGACCTTAGATCACCATTGCTGTCTTTCCAGCCAGGCAAGGCCCCAAACCTTCGTCACTCGCACTATTCAGCCATGCCTGAGGACCCTCAATACACAATCCCAGCTTCCTCCTCTGCTTACATTGATCCAACAGCCTTCCTTTAAAAATTCTTTCTCTTCCAATCATTTTTATCATTCTCCTTCCCAATAACCTTTCATTTCCTTCTTTCTGATCTGCTCCTAAATCCACAGTGGGGACTTCCCACGTGGCTCAAGTGGTAAAGAATCCACCTGCCAATGCAGGAGCCACAGGTTCGATCCCTGGGTTGGGAATATCCCCTGGAGGAGGATATGACAACCCACTCCAGTATTCTGTCCTGGGAAATCGCAAAGAGTCAGACATGATTGAGCGACTGAGCATGCAGACCCACAATAAACCTAGGCGATCTATTTTCTGGGCACGAACCCTATTTTTCAGAACTCTTTTACTCTTTGGAAGGTGCCCAGGAGGTCCCACAGAGCCCCAAGTCCCGTTCTCCAGAGGCAACCACTGTTATCTGTTCTTGTACAACTTTCTAGAAACAGACCCCTTCTGGATGGCAGCATGTGTGTGTTAGTTGCTCAGTTGTGTCTGACTCTTTTGCGACCTCCTGGACTGTAGCCCACCAAACTCTTCTGTCCATGGGATTCTCCAGGCAAGAATACTGGAGTGGGTTGCCATTTCCTTCTCCAGGGAATCTTCTTGACCTAGGGAATCAAACCCAGGTCTCCTGCACTGCAGTTAGACTCTTTACCACCTGAGCCCTCAGAGAAGCCCCAGATGGCAGCATATTGCTACATTATATAATGTATACTATATATTTTTATATGTATTACATGTACATTTGTATGTCTTTTTTAAGACAAATGATAACATATATTAACTAGCAGTTCTTGAAATGTGGTCCCAGAGCAGCAGGGTTAGAAATGAAACAGAAACGCTGTGGGTAGGGCCCAGCAGTTTGGGTTTTTATAAATCCTCCAAGTGAGCCTGATCCAGCTAAAGTTTGAGAATTGCTGTCATATCCTACACCTCTTGCATTTTGTTTTTTGGTTTGTTTTGCATTTTGATTTAATGAAATATCTTGGGAGATCTCTTTATTTCAGTACTATAGATCTTCTTCATTGTTTGTTGCTTATTTGCATTTATTAAACCCTTTCTTTGTTGTGAACCATAACACATTCAGAAAGGAGCATAAAAATGTATCCTTTCCTTTAAATACATCTTAATAAATTATGCTAAAGAAAACATCTGTCTCTCCTGAGGTCAAGAAACAGATTATCATATGTCCCTTCTAAAAGCTTCCCAAGGGCCCTGCTCCAGTCATAACCCCCTGAGAAAAGCAGCAACAATTCTCTTGGCTTTTAGGTAATCACTTCATGACATTTATGTTACTTTTATGCTACCTAAATATGCATCTAAACACTACAGATTTGTTTTGCCTGATTTTTGAGCTGTACACAGTGGAATTATACAGTATCAATTCTATATGTGCCCTCTTTTGCTTAATATTGTGAGATTTATCCATTTTGTTGTGTATATTTGTGGTTTGTTCCTTTTCATTGCTGTATAGTAGTCCACTGGGTGGAAAATATATACATATATTAAGGTTTATTTACATGTTCTTTTGTTGATGGATTTTCAGTTTTTTCGTGGTTTGTGGTTATTGGAAATCATGCCATTATTATTATTCCTGTACATTCTTCCTGAAATACCTTTACTTTCAAGCCAATCAGGTATACATCTAGAAGCAGGGTGACTAACTCATTCTGGTTTGTGCAGGACTTTCCTAGTTTTAGCACCAAAAGCCCCATGTCCAGGGAAATCCCTTAGTCCCAGACAAACTGATATGGTTGGTTACCCAGTGTAAATGCTGGGTCAGAGGATGTAACTTTTCTTTAACATTAACACTAAATTGTTTTCCAGGGTGGTTGTACTGATTTTCATTACTATCTATGTATGGGAGGTTTGATTGTTTCACATCCTCACCAACTTGGTATGATCAATATCTTTTATTCATATATTTTTAAACAATATCATCATTGTTTTTATTAGCATAATTATTCCTTACTCCTTTTGTTAGAAAAACACCCTGCAGTGTGTGTGCAGATCTGTTTATAATCAATATCTTTTAATTTTCGCCATCCTGGTAGGTGTTAAGTGGTATCTCATTATATTTTTTTTCTTCTCTTATTATGGTTTTAATTTGCCTTTCCCTGGTAACTATGCTGAACATCTTTTCATATGTTTATTGGCCATTTGAATAATCTCTTACCTATTTTATACCAAATTACCTGTCTTTTTCCTAACAATCTGTAGAAATTCTTAATAGAGTCTGGATATGGACCATTCATGTCTTATGTGTTTTGAAAATGCCTTCTCTCCCAATACATAATTTGCTCATTCATGCTGTTAATGATGTACTTGGATGATTAGAAGTCCTTAATTTTAATATAGTCAGACTTATCAACTTTTCTTTTATCAAAAGTACTTTTTGTCTTTGGTCTAAAAAGTCTTTCCCACCCAGAGGTCATAAAGATATTGCCTTATATTATTTTCTAAAAGTTTTATTGCTTTATCTTTCATATTAACTTTTATGATTTATCTGGAATTTAATTTTGTATATCATGTGAGGCAGGGGCCATATGGACAACCAGCACCACTTACTGAAATGACTATTTAACCCACTCCAGTGTTCTTGCCTGGAGAATCCCAGGGATGGTGGAGCCTGATGGGCTGCCGTCTATGGAGTCGCACAGAGTCGGACACGACTGAAGTGACTTAGCAGCAGCAACAGCAGCAGCACCACCTTCATCAGATATCAAGGGTCCACTTTGGCCTAACTCTGTCCTGCCCTCTCGATCCTGTGTTTTTCATCTAATCTTTAAATCTACTCTATTCTATCAACTATTTCTGTGTTTTATATATATAGAACACATAAGACTTATGAATGGTTCATATCCAGACTCTCTCTATATATTTTATATATATGTTTCCATCTATTAGTCACTCATCTCTTTTTCTACCTTGCTTTAATTACTGTGACTTTGTCATAAAGCTTGATGGAGAAATCCTATCACCATGTTCTTCTATGAGAGTGAATTGTCTATTCCTGGTCTTTCGCATTTGTCTCTTTGTTTTTACTGGCTGCAAGGTACTCTGAGTGTACCAGATTTACCTCACTAGCCTTATGCCTCTATAAATAGCACTGCAGTAAACATCCTTGTAGGCATATCTCCAAGGTCATGTGTGAATACTGAGAGGATAGACTGTATGTCCTCTGTCTAAAGTGTGGACTTACCCTCTGGTTCTCTTAGCCAACTCCCACTTAATTCTTAAAACATTCTCCAATGTTCCCAGCCTGTGCCTACTCCCCAGGCAGAGTTAGTTCCTCCTTCCTCTATGTTTTTATGGTCCTGGATGTCCCCTACTGCTGCACTTAATTGACTCCTGCTATGATGGTTTCCTCCTATTCTCCCTTTGTTCACCAGCAGCTTCTAGAGCACGAGAGATGTGTCTTACTCATCTTTGTGCCTGGTGCATTATTGGCCCTCAGCAAATACTGGTGNTGGCAAAACCAGTACAATATTGTAAAGTAATTAGCCTCCAATTAAAATAAATAAATTTATATTTTAAAAATCTATGTTATCATCCTTTGTTCTAATTATATTTAAACAACCTCCATCCAACTTTTCAAAAGATTTTGCTGAAGTTCTCAGAGAAGTCCCCCAAACCATCAAGAGCTTTGAGACTCAATTAATTCAGGCCCTTGGGTTGATTTCTGCATGTGCCCACGGAGGAGAAGCTCCCCAGGACAGGTCATTCTGGCCTCACCCCCGCATCCCCCACCTCCAGGCTCACCTGACCGGTTCAGGCTCCCATTCCCCATCCAGGTACTTCCTGTAGGTGGCTTTTAAGATTGCCTCCCGCTTCTCCCACTGGCTCGCCTTGATGTAGTGATTCTGCCCAGAGCCCAGCCCGCGGCAGCCCGCTATCTTTGCAAAGGCTTCCAGGGGGCTCTTAAATGTGGTACCTAGGTTGAAAGTATCGCAGCATTGGTTAAACCATCTGATGTCCTCCTTCCTGTTTCTCCCTCCTGCTCTGTGCTTCTTGGTTTCCTGCAGAATCCCTCTTCCTCAGAAGTCTGTGCTTGCTCTGCCCAGGTGTTCAGCCTTCTCCCCAGCCTCCCTCCTACTTCACTGGCTCACGTGGCACAGGCGATGGGCAGCTGCTCTCCCTCCTCCCACTCTTCCATCTCCATCCTGCTATTGTTTCCTGTTTCCAGACCACAGAATCTCCAGAGGCCAGGGAAATTTCACAATGTCACTAGAGACCTTAGATCACCATTGCTGTCTTTCCAGCCAGGCAAGGCCCCAAACCTTCGTCACTCGCACTATTCAGCCATGCCTGAGGACCCTCAATACACAATCCCAGCTTCCTCCTCTGCTTACATTGATCCAACAGCCTTCCTTTAAAAATTCTTTCTCTGCCAATCATTTTTATCATTCTCCTTCCCAATAACCTTTCATTTCCTTCTTTCTGATCTGCTCCTAAATCCACAGTGGGGACTTCCCACGTGGCTCAAGTGGTAAAGAATCCACCTGCCAATGCAGGAGCCACAGGTTCGATCCCTGGGTTGGGAATATCCCCTGGAGGAGGATATGACAACCCACTCCAGTATTCTGTCCTGGGAAATCGCAAAGAGTCAGACATGATTGAGCGACTGAGCATGCAGACCCACAATAAACCTAGGCGATCTATTTTCTGGGCACGAACCCTATTTTTCAGAACTCTTTTACTCTTTGGAAGGTGCCCAGGAGGTCCCACAGAGCCCCAAGTCCCGTTCTCCAGAGGCAACCACTGTTATCTGTTCTTGTACAACTTTCTAGAAACAGACCCCTTCTGGATGGCAGCATGTGTGTGTTAGTTGCTCAGTTGTGTCTGACTCTTTTGCGACCTCCTGGACTGTAGCCCACCAAACTCTTCTGTCCATGGGATTCTCCAGGCAAGAATACTGGAGTGGGTTGCCATTTCCTTCTCCAGGGAATCTTCTTGACCTAGGGAATCAAACCCAGGTCTCCTGCACTGCAGTTAGACTCTTTACCACCTGAGCCCTCAGAGAAGCCCCAGATGGCAGCATATTGCTACATTATATAATGTATACTATATATTTTTATATGTATTACATGTACATTTGTATGTCTTTTTTAAGACAAATGATAACATATATTAACTAGCAGTTCTTGAAATGTGGTCCCAGAGCAGCAGGGTTAGAAATGAAACAGAAACGCTGTGGGTAGGGCCCAGCAGTTTGGGTTTTTATAAATCCTCCAAGTGAGCCTGATCCAGCTAAAGTTTGAGAATTGCTGTCATATCCTACACCTCTTGCATTTTGTTTTTTGGTTTGTTTTGCATTTTGATTTAATGAAATATCTTGGGAGATCTCTTTATTTCAGTACTATAGATCTTCTTCATTGTTTGTTGCTTATTTGCATTTATTAAACCCTTTCTTTGTTGTGAACCATAACACATTCAGAAAGGAGCATAAAAATGTATCCTTTCCTTTAAATACATCTTAATAAATTATGCTAAAGAAAACATCTGTCTCTCCTGAGGTCAAGAAACAGATTATCATATGTCCCTTCTAAAAGCTTCCCAAGGGCCCTGCTCCAGTCATAACCCCCTGAGAAAAGCAGCAACAATTCTCTTGGCTTTTAGGTAATCACTTCATGACATTTATGTTACTTTTATGCTACCTAAATATGCATCTAAACACTACAGATTTGTTTTGCCTGATTTTTGAGCTGTACACAGTGGAATTATACAGTATCAATTCTATATGTGCCCTCTTTTGCTTAATATTGTGAGATTTATCCATTTTGTTGTGTATATTTGTGGTTTGTTCCTTTTCATTGCTGTATAGTAGTCCACTGGGTGGAAAATATATACATATATTAAGGTTTATTTACATGTTCTTTTGTTGATGGATTTTCAGTTTTTTCGTGGTTTGTGGTTATTGGAAATCATGCCATTATTATTATTCCTGTACATTCTTCCTGAAATACCTTTACTTTCAAGCCAATCAGGTATACATCTAGAAGCAGGGTGACTAACTCATTCTGGTTTGTGCAGGACTTTCCTAGTTTTAGCACCAAAAGCCCCATGTCCAGGGAAATCCCTTAGTCCCAGACAAACTGATATGGTTGGTTACCCAGTGTAAATGCTGGGTCAGAGGATGTAACTTTTCTTTAACATTAACACTAAATTGTTTTCCAGGGTGGTTGTACTGATTTTCATTACTATCTATGTATGGGAGGTTTGATTGTTTCACATCCTCACCAACTTGGTATGATCAATATCTTTTATTCATATATTTTTAAACAATATCATCATTGTTTTTATTAGCATAATTATTCCTTACTCCTTTTGTTAGAAAAACACCCTGCAGTGTGTGTGCAGATCTGTTTATAATCAATATCTTTTAATTTTCGCCATCCTGGTAGGTGTTAAGTGGTATCTCATTATATTTTTTTTCTTCTCTTATTATGGTTTTAATTTGCCTTTCCCTGGTAACTATGCTGAACATCTTTTCATATGTTTATTGGCCATTTGAATAATCTCTTACCTATTTTATACCAAATTACCTGTCTTTTTCCTAACAATCTGTAGAAATTCTTAATAGAGTCTGGATATGGACCATTCATGTCTTATGTGTTTTGAAAATGCCTTCTCTCCCAATACATAATTTGCTCATTCATGCTGTTAATGATGTACTTGGATGATTAGAAGTCCTTAATTTTAATATAGTCAGACTTATCAACTTTTCTTTTATCAAAAGTACTTTTTGTCTTTGGTCTAAAAAGTCTTTCCCACCCAGAGGTCATAAAGATATTGCCTTATATTATTTTCTAAAAGTTTTATTGCTTTATCTTTCATATTAACTTTTATGATTTATCTGGAATTTAATTTTGTATATCATGTGAGGCAGGGGCCATATGGACAACCAGCACCACTTACTGAAATGACTATTTAACCCACTCCAGTGTTCTTGCCTGGAGAATCCCAGGGATGGTGGAGCCTGATGGGCTGCCGTCTATGGAGTCGCACAGAGTCGGACACGACTGAAGTGACTTAGCAGCAGCAACAGCAGCAGCACCACCTTCATCAGATATCAAGGGTCCACTTTGGCCTAACTCTGTCCTGCCCTCTCGATCCTGTGTTTTTCATCTAATCTTTAAATCTACTCTATTCTATCAACTATTTCTGTGTTTTATATATATAGAACACATAAGACTTATGAATGGTTCATATCCAGACTCTCTCTATATATTTTATATATATGTTTCCATCTATTAGTCACTCATCTCTTTTTCTACCTTGCTTTAATTACTGTGACTTTGTCATAAAGCTTGATGGAGAAATCCTATCACCATGTTCTTCTATGAGAGTGAATTGTCTATTCCTGGTCTTTCGCATTTGTCTCTTTGTTTTTACTGGCTGCAAGGTACTCTGAGTGTACCAGATTTACCTCACTAGCCTTATGCCTCTATAAATAGCACTGCAGTAAACATCCTTGTAGGCATATCTCCAAGGTCATGTGTGAATACTGAGAGGATAGACTGTATGTCCTCTGTCTAAAGTGTGGACTTACCCTCTGGTTCTCTTAGCCAACTCCCACTTAATTCTTAAAACATTCTCCAATGTTCCCAGCCTGTGCCTACTCCCCAGGCAGAGTTAGTTCCTCCTTCCTCTATGTTTTTATGGTCCTGGATGTCCCCTACTGCTGCACTTAATTGACTCCTGCTATGATGGTTTCCTCCTATTCTCCCTTTGTTCACCAGCAGCTTCTAGAGCACGAGAGATGTGTCTTACTCATCTTTGTGCCTGGTGCATTATTGGCCCTCAGCAAATACTGGTGAATGAAGTAACACAGGAATGTAGGAATGAGTGAACCCCACCAGCACTCGGGAAAGGTGTCTCTTTCCTGATGTCCCAATTCTTTTAGTTAATTATATCCTTGTAACATTTATATTTTTAATCTTTAGGTCCCAGAGCCTATGACTTGTAAATCAGATATTGCTGCTAATAAATGAAAAATGTGGAGAAAGACAGAGAAAGAAAAAACCAAGAAATCAATGGCAAAAGGAAAGACAGTATTCATGGAGTTATACGTACCTGTAATTGGTTTGGGTGGTTTGATTTTCATTATTTGAACTGGAAGACTCAACTTAACATCTCCTCTAAAAGAAATGTTCATATCCTACAATAAGGAAAAAGCACAAATAAGCCAACAAAGGAGATACAACAGGATCACTAGAAACACTCATTTCAAAAGAAGGTGAAAAAAGAAGAAAAAGAAAGAAAACAGGTGGGACAAATAGAAACCAAACAGCAAAGTGGTAGATTTAGACATAAATACATCAAAAATCACATTAAATATAATGGCCTAAGTGGCCTAAATGGCCTAAACACCCCAATTAAAAGGTAGAGTTTGACAGACTGGATGAAAAAGGCAAGACCTAATGATGTGCTATCAAAAAGAAACTTATCTTAAATATAAAGATTTTAACAGTACTAATCAAAAGAAAGTTGAGCTGGCTATATTAATATCTGACAAGATAGATTTCTGAGCAAAAAATGTTGTTACCAGAGATCAAAGGGTCATTGAATAAAGACAAAATGGTCAATTTTCAAGGGGATATAAAATTCGAAATGTTTCTTGCACCTAATAACGGGGCTTCAAAATACATGAAGCAAAAATTCTTAGTGTGGAAGCAGAAATAAATCTACAATTTCATAGATTTCAACACTCTTCCCTCAATAATTAATAGGATAAGCAGACAGAAAGTCAGTAAGAATATAGAGGGGAAAGCAGTAAGGATATAGAAGACTTTAATAACTTGGACCAGTGACAACCGACTGCATGTTCTTTTCAAGTGCACATAGAATACTTAACACAATTAACCATATTTGGGGCATAAAACAGGTCTTAATAAATTTGAAAGGTTTCAAATTATATGAAGTATTTTCTCTGATCATAACAGAATTCAGTTAGAAACCAAAAAAAAAAAAAAAAAAAGAAGGATATCTAGAACATCTCAAGTATTTGGACACTAAATAATATGCTTCAAAAATAATCCACTGGTTTCAAAAATGAAGTTAAAAAAACACAAATTAGGAAATACTTTCAAAAATGAAAACATAAAATATCAAAATTTCAAGGAAGCAACTAAAGCATTACTTAGATGTAAGTTTATAGCACTAAATGCCTATGTTATGCTGTGAAGTTCCTAAGGTCTTGGTGCTTGGTTCAATTCAGTTCAGTCGCTCAGTCATGTCTGACTCTTTGTGACTCCATGAATCGCAGCACGCCAGGCCTCCCCGTCCATCACTAACTCCCAGAGTTTATTCAGATTCACGTCCATCAAGTCAGTGATGCCATCCAGCCATCTCATCCTCTGTCATCCCCTTCTCCTCCTGCCCCTAATCCCTCCCAGCATCCGGGTCTTTTCCAGTGAGTCAACTCTTCACATGAGGTGGCCAAAGTACTGGAGTTTCAGCCTCAGCATCAGTCCTTCCAATGAACACCCAGGACTGGTCTCCTTTAGGATGGACTGGTTGGGTTTCCTTGCAGTCCAAGGGACTCTCAAGAGTCTTCTCCAGCACCACAGTTCAAAAGCATCAATTCCTCGGCGCTCAGCTTTCTTCACAGTCCAACTCTCACATCCATACATGACCACTGGAAAAACCATAGCCTTGACTAGACGGACCTTTGTTGGCAAAGTAATATCTCTACTTTTGAATATGCTATCTAGGTTGGTCATAACTTTCCTTCCAAGGAGTAAGCGTCTGTTAATTTTATGGCTGCAATCACCATCTGCAGTGATTTTGGAGCCCCCAAAAATAAAGTCTGACACTGTTTCCACTGTTTCCCTATCTATTTCCCATGAAGTGATGGGACCAGATGCCATGATCTTAGTTTTCTGAATGTGGAGCTTTAAGCCAACTTTTTCACTCTCCTCTTTCACTTTCATCAAGAGGCTTTTTAGTTCCTCTTCACTTTCTGCCATAAAGGTGGCATCATAAGCATATCTGAGGTTATTGATATTTCTCCTGGAAATCTTGATTTCAGCTTGTGTTTCTTCCAGTCCAGCGTTTCTCATGATGTACTCTGCATAGAAGTTAAATAAGCAGGGTGACAATATACAGCCTTGATGTACTCCTTTTCCTATTTGGAACCAGTCTGTTGTTCCATGTCCAGTTCTAACTGTTGCTTCCTGACCTGCATATAGGTTTCTCAAGAGGCTGGTGCTTGGTATAGGCACACAAATATTTCAGTGGAACAGGATTGAAACTGTAGAAATATACATAGGAATGGTACTTGTATTGCAATTGCTATTTTTAAAAGACAGATCAAAGTGGATCTCTTCCTTGCTCCATTCACAAAAGAAACTATCACATGTATAAAAGAATGAAATATGCACACACAAAAAAAACCTTACAAAGTATTAGAAGAAAGTACAGGAGAATTTATTTACAATCTTGAGACAGAGAAAACCTTCTTAAGTGCAATGGCTGCTAAAAAAAGGTTAAAAATTCTGACTATAACAGAATCTAAAATGTCTTTACAACAGAAAAGCACATAAAGTAAAAAAGGGAAACAACAGATTGCAAGAAAATATGTAATAGGCAAAAAATTCACAGGCAATTCACAGAAGATAAAACCTCAATAGCCAATAAAAATATGAGGAGGTAAATGAAAATTAACATGAGTCACTATTTTGTCTCATCAATTTGCACAAAAAATTAATTAATAATATCAAGGTTAACCAGGCTGTGGAGAAATCGAATGAATGTAAACTGTCATGTCATTTTTGCAGGACAATTTAATAGGATCTACAGTAAAACTAAAATTGCACACATCCTTCAGAAGCACTCAGGTACACAAAGAGTTTACAAAGATTTTCACTGCGTTATATAAAAGCCACAAGTTAGGAAAACCTTCAATAACATCAATGGATGAACAAAATAAACTATGGTACATCTTTAGTAGGAACAGAACAGAGGATGTCAAAAGAATAAGGTAGGTTTGTTTGACATTGCAAAACTTTGCCAATAAGTTGGTTAGTATAAAAATACAAGTTCATAAGAAAATCTATATAGTATGATGCCACTCATATAGAAGAAAACTGAAAGTATATTTTTCAAAATAAACTGATATCTGAATCAAACTATATACTAAAGGCCTATAGAAAACACACACCAAGCTAACAATGGTGATGATCTCTGGAGAGGGCTATTGAGTCTGCATTACTTGGTTCTTCCCAAAGCAATGTGTTCACATAGCATTTGTATAATTTGAGACAAAACGTAATTTTAAAAGGGATAAAAGAAAGGCCTCTGGAGAGAGACTTCCATTTGGAAGGTCACCATTTCTCTTCTGATAGGCTTGAATCCCAAGAGCTAAGCCTCTGGAAAGCTCAGAGGCAGAGTCAGGATGCTCCAGGGAAGCCAGTCTGTGCTCTGCTGAATCCCAGTACAAACGTGACCTCCAACACCAAAATAGAACAAAACCCCCCAAACATCAGTTTGGTGGCTTGGGCTGCTTACACTGGCAGGGGCAAGCTGGATTCTATGGGGCCTGAAGTATATATGATTTAGGGGTCTCTGTAAAAAAGAGAATACAAAGTGCCTATGGCCCCCTAATACAACTCAGTTTGGGGGCTATTGGGACAGAGGGGAAGTCTGAGCGAGGAGAGATGGTGGTGGTCTTAAGTGATTATGGTTAAAACATGTCACTTTTTCCAATTTTACAAAAGTCCATGGCCATGTGAAAACACTGGTAGGGCCCCTATCTCAGGGAAACCCACCTCTCAACAAATGACTTGGGTCAATGATCCTCAAGGATAGGGAGCCATCTTCAAGAGAATGAGGCACAAGATCAAATCACAGAGAATCTGAAAACAATGCCCTGGTAAGAATATTTTATTAATATGTTTGACATTTAAGGTACCTTTAAAATCAAAATAAAAATTTCTAACACGCAAGTTAAATCTCTTTGGAGATATTCTTTAAAGTTTCTTACCATATCTAAACTATCTGCAGTCACAGAATCAGGAGTGTTCTGGGGAGAAAAATGAGAAATTAATTCATGATGGGTTTGGTATATGCTCCCCTTCTTCCTTTAATTTTTTGAGTTGCTCCTTCTTCCCCTCAATTAGTCTTGTGAGATGTGAACTCATCCCCATAGACATGGAGGGCCAATATTTGTGTGGTCCTCTGGCCTGTAGGATTTTAATACATGATACCCGTTGTCTAGGATCTTAAAACCTATTTGGAGAAACAAGAAATCTTTAGTGATGTTAAGAGAGAATATGAGTAAAAGGGAGGGGGTCAGCTAGGAGACTATTACAAAAATCTAAGTTAAAGTGAATATTTCTGATTGACAAAATATATCAGTGATGTTGACAATTATTATTTATAAGTAACTCTAAATATAATTCATAGTACAAGAGCTACCACTGTAACCGGCATTAGTTGATTGCTTCTAGGGTTTTTCCAGTGGTCATGTATGGATGTGAGAGTTGGACTGTGAAGAAGGCTGAGAGCCGGAGAATTGACGCTTTTGAACTGTGGTATTGGGGAAGACTCTTAAGAGTCCCATGGACTGCAAGGAGATCCAACCAGTCCATTCTAAAGGAGATCAGCCATGGGTGTTCTTTGGAAGGAATGATGCTAAAGCTGAAACTCCAGTACTTTGGCCACCTCATGCAAAGAGTTGACTCATTGGAAAAGACTCTGATGCTGGGAGGGATTGGGGGCAGGAAGGAAAGGGGATGACAGAGGATGAGATGGCTGGATGGCATCACAGACTCGACGGACGTGAGTTTGGGTGAACTCTGGGAGTTGGTGATGGACAGGGAGGCCTGGTGTGCTGCAATTCATGGGGTTGCAGAGTCGGACACAACTGAGCGACTGAACTGAACTCCCAGTGTATAGAAACTGAGTGAATTATGGTGACAAATCACCCCCATTCCAAGGTGCTTTTTCCACTTGGATAATAAGTTAATCCCTCAAAAAATGTATCTGTTCCTTCAAAAAATGTATCTGTTGGGCACTGAGTAGGATGCCATGGGGATGGTTGACAAAAAGAAGCAGAAGGTACAACAACCTAGAAATTTACCTTCTAGTTAGGAGAAAAAAATCTTTCATGCACAACAGGATAATACATGAGAAGTGTCAAAGAATAGATTCTGTATGAGTTTAGAGGAGGAATGTCTCTGGGCCAGTAACTCTCCCAGAGATACAAAAAATCACACCTTGCTACGAAGACATTCACTGGAGAAAAAGGGCATTTATTCAAAGCCACTCAATGTACTTGGCATTGAATGTGAGTCTCAATTTTGGTCTCGTAGATTAATTTCACTAACACTTTATAGTACATAGCACAATATGTTTTAAAGGCATTCTCAATTGATATTTGTTGTTCTTGTTGATTAAAAAAAAATAATAAGTACACTTTGGGAGTTCCCTGGTGGTCCAGTGGTTAGGACTGTGCACCTCCACTGTGGGGGGAATGGGTTCGACCCCTGGTCGGGGAGCTCAGGTCCTACATGCCACACAGAACACAGCCAATATATATAATAACTGCACATCAGATAGGTGAGAAAATTGTCTTAAAATCTTTTTTGCTTAAATATTGTATTTTAAAGAGATGGCATGAGTCCCAGGGATAACATATAATTAAACTGAAATAGTAGAGTTCTACCTACCTTCTAAGAATAATACGAATAATACATCAGTTCAGTTCAGTTTAGTCGCTCAGTCGTGTCTGACTCTTTGCGACCCCATGAATTGCAGCACGCCAGGCCTCCCTGTTCATTACCATCTCTTGGAAAAATATGGAACGCTTCATGAATTAGAACAACTCCTTTATACCATAATCTGGAGAGTGTGGTGGAGAGTGTAGAGGAGAGACATGGGAGGATTATTTCAGCCCAGGAGGGGAAAAATTATATCTATTAGTCAGAGTCAAAAAAAAAAAAAAAAACACTCTCCCAGAGAAATGCCTGGGAGTGGTCTTGGTGGAGAGGCAACTCCCAGATGAGAGAGATACCATGTTCCACTGTTTAAGACCCCTCGGCTTTTTAACCATCTTATTTTAACCAAAGCAAACTGACTTGAGAGACACAGGCCAGGGTGCCTCTTGTCCTGTCTTACAGCCTCCAGATGGGCTCCTTCATCTTGAAATTGCAAGGAGGAGGTACGCTAGAGGGGGCAGGGAGGAACATATCACTTGAAGACAGGTGTTACCTACCAATTGCAGCTGCTGTCTAACTTTTTTCTTTGTATTTACGGCAAGTTGGGGGTATTGCACTTCCTTGACCCAAGACTCCCTGGGCAGCTTATAAACATCCAGCCAAATGTTCCCAGCTCCTGCATTGGGAAACCAAGGAACTGTTGAGCAACTGCAAGCAGGCAATGAGTTTCCTCGGAGAAATGGCCCATCTTCTCAGAACCACTGGCACAGAGGCCAGTGGGCACCTTCGGAACAGCAACTTTGACAAAAGGAAGGAGACATGGTTCTGTAGCGATTGTTGCCAGTCCTCACTCACAGAGAGCCCTGAGCTCCTCTCCCCAGGCCACTGCCTCTAACTGGAGATGGGCTCCTCACCCTCACTGCGCCAGTGTAACAGTTTTAACCTGACTGTCCACACTGCCTGGTCCCCACGCTTTCTAGGTTCCAAACTATAAATTCCACTGATGTTTTGTGTTACAGCTATTCCTACCCGGGGAGGAAACTGGCATATACAGAATCAGTAACTGAGAGGGATATGGCTGACAAAGGGCTAGAATTTAATTGTGAGAGATGCCTCAAGAGAATTATTCTGACCAATATTTGAGGAGATGACAACCCATGGGGTGGCTGTGAGCACTTTATCTTCTCAAAGAAACATGCTTAGCTTCTGTACTGACTACCTGCCAACCGAGGAAAAGTTACTTTCCTAGAATGGGATTCTGGCTGAATGTTTCCTTAAAAAGGTAATCATATAGACATCTTATTTTCAGACTTTTGGACTCCAGAGCTGTGGGGGAATAAATGTTTGTAATTTTAAGCTAGCCAGTTTGTGGTACTTGGCTATAACAGCCCTAAGAAACTACTACAGATAGTACGAAAGCTTCCTTTGGTGCATAAAGCATTACAAAATATGTATCTTCCTCCAGCGCCTAACATCTGAGGGACCCGGGGCAAGAATCTAAATAGAGGCCGAGACGCCAAATGTCTAATTATTCAAAAGTTAAATGTCAAGCTAATAACCATTTGGATAAAATACTTTCTATTACCACAGGAACAATTGCAACAAGTAAGCTCTAATGTTGAATGCTAAAACTGGTGGGCAAAAGTCTAATGACAAACAGGATATCTGCATAATCTCCAAGTGAAAAGTGAAAGTGAAGTTGCTCAGTCATATCTGACTCTGCGACACCATGGACTGCAGCCTATCAGGCTTCTCCATCCATGGGATTTTCCAGGCAAAAGTACTGAAGTGGGTTGCCATTTCCTTCTCCAGTAGATCTTCCTGACCCAGGGATCAAACCTGGGTCTCCTGCATTGCAGGTAGACGCTTTACCCTCTGAGCCACCAGGGAAGCTCCATAATCTCCAAGTATCTCCCCCTAAACGTTTATCAGTCACTGTGGAGGTTTCAACATAGGTCTCAAAATTCCCTGATCATCCGACATCCAGAAAATGGTGTTTACATTCTCTCCCCTGAGTGTGGTCTGGACCTAGAGCATGGAAAGGAAAAAATAGTCGCGCAACAGTGGAGAAAGCTGGCAGATCACTTTAAGTGATCAAGGTTAACATCAGCAGTGGTACTATCACATACCCCCCCAATATAATTCAATGAAAAGAGTATTTCACCTCTGTGAGATCTTCCCCCAAATCCTTAACCTCAGTTTGAATTATGAGGAAAACTTCAAACTGAAAATCAGGGCCATTGCACAAAATACCTGACTGGTACTCCTCAAATGCGTCGAGGTCATGAAAAACAAGGTAAGACCAAGGTAAGACATCACACATATAGGTACAGTGTAAAAAGATGATGACCGAATACAATATGCTATCCTGGATTGTACCTTGAAGCCAAAAAAATTATCTAGGAAAAACTGGCAAAATCTGAAAAAAAAAATCTGTAGTTTATTGTATTATACCAATGTTATTTGCTTAATTTTGACAAATGTACCATGGTTATATTAAATGTTGGTATTAGGGACACTGAGTGAAGGATATAAGGGAACTCAGCCATATCTTTGCAACTCTTCTGTAAATTATTTCTAAATAAAAGGGTTGGAAGGCTTCCCTTGGCTCAGTGGTAAAGAATCTGCCTGCCAACGCAGGGGACACGAGTTTGATCCCTGGTCTGGGAAGATCCCATGTGGTAAGGAGCAACTAAGCTCCTGTGGTAAGGAGCACCACACCGCCGAGCCTGCACTCCAGAGCCTGGGAGCTGCAACTACTGAGCCCGCATCCTGCAGCTACCGAAGCCAGCACATCCTAGAGTCCGTGCTCAGCAACAAGAGAACCCACCGCGATAAGGAGACCACACACTGCAACTAGACAGGAGCCCCTGCTCTTCAAAACTATAGAAAAGCACACGCAGTAGCAAAGGCCCAGCACATCCAAAAATAAATAAATAAAATGATTTTTGAAAGCAAAATGTTTTTTGGGGAAAGTGATTATCTGGAAGATACTGGAAATGTGAATCTTCTGAAGAGGTTTTGGTTAGTCTTACCTTGTAGGAGCAAGGCTGCAAAGTTCCCTTCTTTAGAAATTTCCATCTTTATACAGGTGGTTTGCTTGCTGGTGTCCTCCTAAAAAGAAGAGAGAAGCTGATAGAGTAAGTTCAGCCTGATGATAGAGGAGAGTGTATTTCAGGGCCTTTTGTAGTTCACATCAGGAAAAAAATATTTCTAAAGATTGAGGCATAAAAAGATGCCTCAAATTGCTTCAGACTTTCCATTTTTGTATAGGAATTGGACAAGATTGCATGTAAAGTAGAACTCAATTTTCCATCTAAAGGATTTTGGACTTATTTCCTGGTTTCATAAATACTCCTGATCATTTGCAGTGATTTCATACTATCTGATCTCCTGGTCAGGTTGCAAACCCTACAGACCTATGAACAGCTCTTTTCAAAATATGTTGAAAATAGCTCTACATGACAATGAAAACTCTGGTCAGTTGCTTGAAAAAAAGGCTCTGGCTATAGTATGGCCATAGTCTGATTTGGCTCATAAACAACATCTTTTTCTCACAATCCATGATTTCCAAGGATTTCTGGCAGATTCAGTGTCTGCTAAGACCTAGTTTCTTGGCTCATGGACCGCCTGCCACCTCTGTGTCATGTGGTGGAAGGGCTGAGGGAGCTCTCCTGAGCTGTAATTCTACTCAGGAGAACTCTGCCCTCATGACCTAATCACTTCCCACACTGGGGATCAGAATTTCAACATGAATTTTAGGGGCACAAAAATATTCAGTCCATATCAAGTAGAGACTGAATGGAACCCTAGTATGAAACCTGCCTGAATTTTCAGCAAGGTGAAAAAGACTCAGTGTATACAGATGTGCTATACCTTTCGGGGGCTCTAAGACTAGCAAAATTAGGTGCCTAGAAGATTTAGGCTAGTAAGCCCCCTAAGTTATTTAAAAGGAGAGGGAGTTTTAAACATTTGGTTTCTCTTTCACTTTCTTGTTTAAAAATGGAAGTATATTTGATGTACAGTATAGTGATGCACAATTTTAAAAGTGTATACTCCATTTATAGTTATTATAAAATATTGGCTATATTCCCCATATTGTTCAAAATATCCTTGTAGCTCATTTTACACATAACAGTTTGTATCTCTTAATTCCGTAATCCTTTATTACTCCTCCTTACTTCTCCATACCCCTTGTAAGTACTAGTTTGTTCTCTATATCTGTCTGTTTCTTGGTTTTTTCTTTTTTGTCATATTAACTAGGTTGCTATATTTTTTAGATTCCACATAAAAGTGATATCATACAACATTTGTCTTTTTTCATTTAGCATCAGTTCAGTCGCTCAGTTGTGTCTGACTCTTTGCGACCCCATGAATCGCAGCACGCCAGGCCTCCCTGTCTATCACCAACTCCCGGAGTTCACTCAGACTCGCGTCCATCGAGTCACTGATGCCATCCAGCCATCTCATCCTCGGTCGTCCCCTTCTCCTCCTGCCCCCAATCCCTCCCAGCATCAGAGTCTTTTCCAATGAGTCAACTCTTCGCATGAGGTGGCCAAAGTACTGGAGTTTCAGCTTTAGCATCATTCCTTCCAAAGAAATCCCAGGGTTGATCTTCAGAATGGATTGGTTAGATCTCCTTGCAGTCCAAGGGACTCTCAAGGGCCTTCTCCAACACCACAGTTCAAAAGCATCAATTCTTCGGCACTCAGCCTTCTTCACTGTCCAACTCTCACATCCATACATGACCACAGGAAAAACCATAGCCTTGACTAGGCAGACCTTAGTCGGCAAAGTAATGTCTCTGCTTTTGAATATACTATCCAGGTTGGTCATAACTTTTCTTCCAAGGAGTAAGCGTCTTCTAATTTCATGGCTGCAGTCA
>SJYX01001647.1:114407-264455 GCA_006410675.1 Oreotragus oreotragus | reverse complement strand
TCACCATCTGCAGTGATTTTGGAGCCCCCAGAAATAAAGTCTGACACTGTTTCCACTGTTTCCCCATCTATTTGCCATGGAGTGATGGAACCAGATGCCATGATCTGAGTTTTCTGAATGCTGAGCTTTAAGCCAACTTTTTCACTCTCCTCTTTCACTTTCATTAAGAGGCTTTTTAGTTCCTCTTCACTTTCTGCCATAAGGGTGGTGTCATCTGCATATCTGAGGTTATTGATATTTCTCCCGGCAATCTTGATTCCAGCTTGTGTTTCTTCCAGTCCAGTGTTTCTCATGATGTACTCTGCATAGAAGTTAAATAAGCAGGGTGACAATATACAGCCTTGATGGACTCCTTTTCCTATTTGGAACCAGTCTGTTGTTCCATGTCCAGTTCTAACTGTTGCTTCTTGACCTGCATACAGATTTCTCAAGAGGCAAGTCAGGTGGTCTGGTATTCCGATCTCTTTCAGAATTTTCCACAGTTTATTGTGATCCACACAGTCAAAGGCTTTGGCATAGTCAATAAAGCAGAAATAGATGTTTTTCTGGAACTATTGCTTTTTCCATGATCCAGTGGATGTTGGCAATTTGATCTCTGGTTCCTCTGCCTTTTCTAAAACCAGCTTGAACATCAGGAAGTTCACGGTCCATGTATTGCTGAAGCCTGGCTTGGAGAATTTTGAGCATTACTTTTGTATAAGTGTTAGAGAATGTTTGAATTTCATTCTTTTACATGTAGCTGTCCAGTTTTCCCAGCACCACTTATTGAAGAGATTGCCTTTCCTCCATTGTATAATCTTGCCTCCTTTGTCATAGATTAACTGACTATAATTGCATGGGCTTTCTTTCCTGTTTAGTTGACCGATGTGTCTGCTTCTGTGCCAGTACCTACTGTTTTGATTACTGTCGCTTTGTAGTATAGTATACAGTAAGGAATCGTGATTCCTCCAGCTCTGCTCTTCTTTCTCAAACTTGCTTTGACATCTGGGGTCTTTTGTGTATTTCCATACAAATTTTTATTTATTCTAGTTCTGTGAAAAATGCCATTGGTGTTTTGATAGGGATTGCATTGAATCTATAGATTGTCTTGGGTAGTATGATTATTTTAAAAACTTTTATTTATATATTTTAATATCAACTTGTAGGTTTTATAGAAATTTCAAATGCACATGAAGACAGAAAATAGTATAATGAACCCCATGTATCCATTACTCAACTTCATCAGTTACAATATATGGAAATCTTATTACCTCCTGACTTCATTAAACATTTTTACTTAATTAATCCTAACTTTTTAATACCACTTACTAGCCAGTATGTTTTCAAATTTCCTCAGTTGTCTCATAAGTGTCTCTCCGCAATTGGTTTGTTCAAATCAGGATTCAAATAAAGTATATGTAGCATATTTAGTTAATTTATCTCTTAAGTCTCTTTTGATTTATAACTGTTACCTCATTTGTTTTTCTTTTTGCCATTTTTTTGTTGAATAAATCAGGTCACTTGTCCTATGGATTTTTTCACTTTCTGGATTGGACTGATTGCATCCCATGACATTATTTATTATAACCTTGGGATCCCTTGTATTTCCTACAAACCAGTAACCAGATCTAGAGGTTTGATTAGATTTAGGTACAGTTAAAACAAAAGGCAAGCATACCATACAGGTGCTCTGTGTCTCCCTCCAGCATCACACCAGGAGGTTCATAATAGCTAGCTTGTCTTTCTTTTAATAAAGTTCACATTGATCACTGACGACAGGTATCATCCTGGCTCATCAATTATAAAGTTCCCCATTAGCACTGATGTAATGATCTAGACCATTCCTCTGCAAAATGGCTAAAAATTGAGATAGTCTAGTTCTATCATTCCTTCCATATTTGTTGCAATTAAAAGTGAAAATCACTCAGTCATGTCTAAGTTTTTGTGACCCCATGGGCTATATATTCCATAGAATTCTCCAGGCCAGAATGCTGGAGTGGGTAGCCTTTCCCTCCTCTAGGGGATCTTCCCAACCCAGATATTGGACTGGGGTCTTCTGCATTGCAGGTGGATTCTTTACCAGCTGAGCTATCAAGGAATCCACATTTGTTAGAATTCTATAAAGAAAATCTCTCCATTTTTTTCTGTCATCATTGATTTGATTATCCAGAAGTACGGCCTATGTGGGAAAGTCAAGAGAACTGCTTGATGCTCTCGCTGATGAGTTTTCAGAATACAGACTTTGTACCCTAGCAACTTCCAAAGGCAATAATGAAGTCCCTAAAAGATATATATGTTATGAATTAATTTTTAAAACACTATTGGTGTGTTGTAATTCACTAACATTACTTTGGGTATAATGTCCCTGTCAAGTTTAGATATCACGGTTCTGCTGGTCACAGTTCTGAAACGAGTTGATGAGTATTCCTTGTATCTTTTTTTAAAGAGATTTCTTTTTACATAAAATTTAAAAACAGGTTTCCCTGGTGGTTCAGACAGTAAAGTGTCTGCCTGCAATGCGGGAAACCTGGGTTCAATCCCTGGGTTGGGAAGATCCCCTGGAGAAGGAAATGGCAACCCACTCCAGTACTCTTGTCTGGAAAATTCCATGGATGGAGGAGCCTGGTAGGCTACAGTCCATGGGATTACAAAGAGTCGGACATGACTGAGTAACTTCACAAAGGCACAGATATTAAAGGTACAATTTGATGGGCCTGGACATATTTACATGATGAGTTTGGACATTTTATAGTATAGGGTCACTAGGCAGGGCGGCAGTGGGGCTTCTCAGAGCTCTCTGGGGTCCACTCTCTGCCCCTAATATGGATTAAACTCTAACAGCATCTTTTAATTATCTATTTTTGACTGTGCTGGGTCTTCATTGTTATGCGCGGCTTTGTTTAGCTGGGCAAGCGGGGGTTACTCTTCGTTGCAGTGCATGGGCTTCTCATTGTGGTGGCTTCTTTTGTTGTGGAACATGGGCTCTAGTGCCTCAGTAGTTGCAATAGTTGCTCGTGGGCTCTAGAGCTCCGGCTCAGTAGTTGTGGTACACTGGCTTAGCTGCTCCACGCCATATGGGATCTTCCCAGACCAGAGATCAAACCTGTGTCCCCTGCATTGGCAGGCAGATTCCAATCTACTGTACTACCAAGGAAGTCCCCAACAGCATCTTTTGATGAGCATATATTTTACATTCATTTTATTAGGGGTATGATAATAACATAATAAACTGCACATATTTAAACTGTACATTTTGATTAGTTTAGACATATATGAAGGTGAAGGTGAAGTCGCTCAGTCGTGTCCGACTCTTTGCGACCCCGTGGACTGTAACCTACTAGGCTTCTCTGTCCACAGGATTCTCCAGGCAAGAATACTGGAGTGGATTGCCATTTCCTTCTCCAGGGGATCTTCCCGACCCTGGGATCGAACCCGGGTCTCCCGCATTGGAGGCAGACGCTTTAACCTCTGAGCCACCAGGAACCAGCACCACAGTCAAGATAAGGAACATATCCATTCCTCCCGCCCCGTTGTAAGCCTTCCTTCCACCCGTCTCCCAACCTACCCCAGGCAAAAATTGGCATTCCCTGTCCCTAGATTAGTTTTGTATCTTCTTGAATTTTATAGAAATGGGATCATACGCTAGCTATTTTTTGTCAGACTTCTTTCACTCAGCCTAATTATTCTGAGATGTAGCCATGCTGCTATATGTATCCCTTTTTACTGCTGAGCAGTATGTGCCAAGATCGACTTAGCCATTTACCTGTTGATGGGTGCGGAGTGATTTCTGGTTTCCGGCTATGACAAAACTGCTAGGAACGTCCATGTACAAATCTTCATATGGAAATATATTTTCATTTCTCCCAGGCAAATATCTAGGAGTGGAATGGCTACATCATATGGTGGGTGTACGTTTAACATCTTTTTAAAAAATAACTGCCAAAATGGTTGTGGCACTAGTCTTCACCACCAGCAGTGTATGAGAGTCCCAGCTGTTTCATAGTTCTGCCAACACTTGGTATGGTCTGTCTTTTCAATTTTAGGCATTCTAGTACACATGCAGTGATAGATCATGATTTTAATTTGCATTTTCCCTAATGACTAATGGTAGTGAACACTTTATTTACCTTCTATATATTCTTTGGTGAACTTTTTTTTTTCTTCAAGATATTTGCTCATTTTAAAAACCTGTGTTGTTTTTCTTATTTTTGAGTTTTGAGAGTTCTTTATATCTTCTAGATAAAAGTCCTTTATTAGATATGTGATTTGGAATTATTTGCTCCTAGCCTATAACTTGCTTTTTTATTCTTTTAACAGTGCCTTTTGTAGAACAGAAGGTTTTCGTTTTGATGAAGTCTGATTTATCAATTTTTTTTCTTGTATGAAATACAGTTTCAGTTAAAAAAAAATCTTTGCCTAACAAAGGTCACAAAGACTTGCTCCTATGTTTTCTTCTAGAGGTTTTATAGTTTTTGATTTTTCATATAGCTCAAATGATTCATTTTGAGTTAATTTTTGCATATCACATGAGGCCTGAGAGCTTCCTGATAGCTTGGTTGGTAAAAAATCCACCTGCAATGCAAGAGACCCCAGTTCAATTCCTGGGTTGGGAAGATCCACTGGAGAAGGGATAGGCTACCCACTCCAGTATTCTTGGGCTTCCCTGGTAGCTCAGCTGGTAAAGAATCTGCCCATAATGCGGGAGACCTGGGTTTGATTCCTGGGTTGGGAAGATCCCCTGGATAAGGGAACAGCTACCCACTCTAGTATTCTGGCCTGGAGAATTCCATGGACTGTATAGTCCATGGGGTCACAAAGAGTCAGATGCAACTGAGAGACTTTCATTCACTCACATGAGGCATGAGAAGTTTCTTTGATGAAGTCCCATTTCAGTTTTTTTCTCTTACAATTAGTGCCTTTTATGTCCTAAGAAATCTTTGCTTGCCCTAAGGTTGCAAAAACCATTTCCTGTATTTTCTTTAAAAAGGATAATGTCTTTGCCCATTAAAGTTAAGTCTATAATTCATCTCTAATTTTTATATATGATGTGACATAGGGTTGAGCTTCATTCCTTCCTTCAATTTGTTTATGCAGCATTCCAGCATCATTCCAGCATCCCCCACACACACTGAATTGCTTTGGGCTCATCAGTAATATTTTTTATAAAATAAACTGCAATTAAAAATATACTCTTAGTAATACCTCCTCCTTTTTGGGTTTGTTAATTTAAAAAACACTTTCAAAAACCTATAGTATGCAGGCAAGGTACTAGGAATAAGAAATATATGGGTCCATGTCCTGTGCTCTCAAGGAACTTACCTCCAGGAGAAGAAATAGTCATATAAACAAATAAGTATGGAGGGTGGAGAAACACTGTGATAGAAATTCTGTCCTATATGGTGGTGACACAGGAGGGAAAGGTCAACTTCTCTTGGGAAAGTATCTCAGAGAAGAGGATGTCTGAGCTGGTCTTGAGGAATGAGTACAATTTAAGAGGCACACATAGTAGGCAGGGAAACAAGGAGAGCTTTCTAGGTGGAGGGAAGAGTATGGATAAGAGAACAGGATGTGAAGCATCCTGGAAAATTTAGGGACTTGTAAGTAGTTATTAGGGCTTCCCTGGTGGTTCAGTGGTAAAGACTCTGCCTGCCAGTGCAGGAGACATGGGTTCGACGCCTGGGTTGGGAAGATCGTCTGGAGAAGGAAATGGCTATCCATTGCAGTATCCTTGCCTGGAGAATGCCATGGACAGAGGAGCCTGGCGGGTTATAGTCCATGTGGTCTCAAAAGAGTTGAACATGACCTAGCAACTCAACGACAACAACAAAGTCATTATTAGATATGTTGATCTGGTGCTCAATTTGGACTGGAGTTCCTTAGTAATCTTCTTCTCTTGACAAGAGCGTAAATAAATCCAAGGCATTCAGTCTGTACTCTCTGATGGTGAGGGATCTTTCAGTTGGATATTCTGGAGGAGGCTCCCTGGCCAGGGAGGTCTCTACTTCTCTCTACTCTAGGATAGCTGTAATTGCCTCCATGTTAAAAGTAAACTTGATTTGCTACAGCTTTTGGCCCAGCTATCGATGAAAGAACAGGAGCTTACCGATTCATTGATGGCTTTGATGAGGTAAAGACCATCCTTATAAAAATAAAACAGTCGAACGATACCTGAAACGGAAAAATAAGGAAGATTGAGAGACAGACAAGTGAGCTGAAGACAAATTGGGATTTTATATATTTGACTTTCTGAAATACCATAAGCTCGTGCATTATTAGGCTTCCTCCCTAGCCCCTCAACTGCCAGTGATCATCTTGGTTTCCTGGCCTTCTTTCACCCCTCACTTGAAATGTTCAAGCTGTTCCCGCTCTTAGGTCATCTCTAGCTACACTGGCCCTACTTTCTTCTTTTAGGATTTGTTTGTAAGCACTTCAGCTACACTGATCCACTCCCTGATTTCCATCCGCCTGTTTTAGCACATCACCCCTGTGTTTCACATTGTCATTCAATCACTTCCTACAGCCGTGGTGGTTTAGTCACTAAGTCCTGTCTGACTCTTGTGACCCCATGGACTGTAGCCCACCAGGCTACTCTGTCAATGGCATTTTCCAGGCAAGAACACTGGAGTGAGTTGCATTTCCCTTCTCCAGGGAATCTTCCAGACCCAGGAATCGAACCCGGGTCTCCTGCATTGCAGGCGGATTCTTTACTGACTGAGCTACGAGAGAAGCCCCTCACTTCCTGTGAGTGTTCACTATTCCTCTTTCAAGTGCGTGGATTCTCTGAGGGCAAGGATAGTTTCTTCCTCTTCTCTGTGCCTCATCTCTCAAACCCCAGCAAGTTCCTCATGAAGTTAATTTTGTCAATTCAGTAAGTAATTTGGTCATTCTAATTCCCATTTAACCTAAGGGCTCTAGTATATGATCATCACCCCCAAATTTCTTGCCACTTTCTTAAGGTGCCTTCCAGACACTCTTAATCTACCTCTGTTGCCATAATACAGACTTTGAAGAGGCACCTGGCCCACTGTGGGTGAAAGTTTAACTCAACCCAATTCCTCTTCTCTGTGCCTCATCTCTCAAACCCCAGCAAGTTCCTCATGAAGTTAATTTTGTCAATTCAGTAAGTAATTTGGTCATTCTAATTCCCATTTAACCTAAGGGCTCTAGTATATGATCATCACCCCCAAATTTCTTGCCACTTTCTTAAGGTGCCTTCCAGACACTCTTAATCTACCTCTGTTGCCATAATACAGACTTTGAAGAGGCACCTGGCCCACTGTGGGTGAAAGTTTAACTCAACCCAATAACTGCTGCTGCTGCTGCTGCTGCTAAGTCACTTCAGTCGTGTCCGACTCTGTGTGACCCCATAGACGGCAGCCCACCAGGCTCCCCCATCCCTGGGATTCTCCAGGCAAGAATATTGGAGTGGGTTGCCATTTCCTTCTCCAATGCATGAAAGAGAAAAGTGAAAGTGAAGTCGCTCAGTCTGTCCGACTGTTAGCGACCCCATGGACTGCAGCCCACCAGGCTACTCTGTCCATTGGATTTTCCAGGCAAGAGTACTGGGGTGGGGTGCCATTGCCTTCCCCGAACCCAATAACTATTCATGAGATATCTGCTCCAAAACCGCAAAGGTGCGAAGGACAACCAAGGCAGTCTCCGCCCTCCCGTTTATCACATTCAGAATCACAGAGACATGAAACTAACTGGATATAATGCAGTGTGATAAATGCAATCCTATCGTCAGACCAAACTCCTCCTGAATATCAACATTCCTATTCCAGGTGCCTCAAACATGTACATGTGCAAATGGAAGCTTTCAACTCACAGTCCCCTGGAACCTTACTCTTCTATAACTGCTTTTCAAGGAATGGTATCATCTTCTACCCCATTATCTAAAGGCAGAAATGAGTCATTTTCCTTCACACCCCTGACTCCCCAACTCCACACATACATTTCATCTCTCACCAAGTTTTTCCATTATATTTTCCTTTTCATTTTTAAGCTTTTTATTTTGAACTAATTTTAGACATATAGAAAAACTGCAAAAATACTACAAAGCATTCCCTCATACCCCTCACCTCACTTCCCCTAGTGTTAACATCTTATAGAACCACAGTGCGCTTTTCATTTAAACAGCTCCTACCTTAGTTCAGACCTTCATAATTTCTCTTCTCAGTGGATGCACTAGCTCTTCCTGGTCTCTCTACCTTTCCATTTGGGTTTTTCAGACTCCTATCTGGGTGCTCTTCCTAAATGTCAATGGAATCAGGTCATTCTCCTACAGAAAGAGTATCCTCCGGGACACCGTCCATAGTTCTCTGCACAAAGGTTCCCCTGCCTGGTTCATCCTCAGGCTGAGGGGGGAAAGCAAGCCTTGCGTATGTGAGCAGCAGGACTGCTGAGTGCTGGAATGGGTGTGGACTCTGGGGCTACACTGCCTGGTTCAAATCCTGCCTGTGCCACTTTCTCTGTTGTTATTTAGTGGCTAAGTCATGTCTGACTCTTTACAAACCCATGGACTGTAGCCTGCTAGGCTCCCCTGTCCATGGAATTCTCCAGGCAAGAATACTGGGGTGGGTTGTCATTTCTTCCTCCAGGGGATCTTCCCAACTCAGGGATCAAACCTACATCTCCCGTACTGGCAGGCAGATTCTTTACCACTGAGTCACCCAGGAAGCCGGCCTTCTGCATTACCTCTTCTGAAAAACAAGAATCATAAACTATACCTATCTCCTAGGCTGTTGTGAGGGTGAAATGGACCAACATAAGTGAAATGTTAGAACAGTGCCTGGCACACCACACTGTCCTGCAGATGTTGGCTGCTACTACATGACCGGGAGAACTCTCCATGTCTGGTCCCTCCCATGCTTGGAAAGAAGATTAAACTGAACCACAGTCTACAGGTACCTGTAAATTAGGCTAAAAAGGAAAGAAAGGAACATGTACCTGTTTCATCCACAGGAGCAATAAGTATTTCACTCCCCAAATCTGTGGCCAAGATGGAAATGACATCAACCTTAAGTTTCTCCCAAACATATAATTGTTTAGCATTATGCAGATTATAGATAGAGAATCCTTTGCTTCCTCCAATAAACACATAGTCTTGGGAAACATCCATGCAGTTTGGCATTGTGTTGAGCTGGAAAAAGCAAAACAAAGAGAAAAGGAACAGTTTTCATTTACTGCCATCTGCAAGTAGTATGAGTGAACTTTTCTTTTTTGGCAGCGCTGTGCAGCTTGTAGGATTCTCAGTTCTCCAGCCAGGATGAAACCTCTGCCCCCTGCAAGGGGAGTGTGGAGCCTTAACCACTGGACCACTAGGGAAGTCCTGAGCTAACCCTTCAAAAAGGGATGCAGGTCCTTCCTAGTTATCCCACCCAAATGCTGTTACTGCTGCTGCTGCTGCTAAGTTGCTTCAGTTGTGTCTGACTGTATGCGACCCCATAGACAGCAGCCCACCAGGCTCCCCCATGCCTGGGATTCTCCAGGCAAGAACACTGGAGTGGGTTGCCATTGCCTTCTCCAATACATGAAAGTGAAAAGTGAAAGTGAAGCCGCTCAGTCATGTCCGACTCTTTGCGACCCCATGGACTGCAGCCTACCACGCTCCTCTGCCCATGGGATTCTCCAGGCAAGAACACTGGAGTGGGTTGCCATTGCCTTCTCCACACCCAAGTGCAGTGCCCATCTAAATATCTTGCCCAGATATCAAGAAAGTCATAGTATTCTACATTTAGGGGAAAGGGGCAAGAAAAAGCAAGGAAGTTGAGAAGAAATGCTCGTTCACAACACCAAGCGTGGCCACAGCCCTGCGATAAGTGGACCAGTGGCCCCATTCCCTGTACTTTGTTCTTCTAGAACACTGTGGAAAGAGCTGTAGCTGACACCTAGGCAGATTCTCAACTACCAAGCAAGACAGTGATTGATACACTCTGAAAGATTTTCAAATAACAATAGGATGTAAAAGGTAGATGCGCATAATCTTCAGTTAACCAGAACACCCATTTACCCAGGCAACGACTAGATCCATTTTAATCAATATCAGCATGCCTGTAATCGTTCCAACATGCACCTGTCCTACAGGTGAATGAAGATTCCTGGCAGGAATTCCTTCCCTGGATCAGGTGTTTTCATTTATTACCTTAACGCTCAGTTGAGGGGACTACCCTGGTGGTCCAGTGGTTAAGACTCTGCCTTGAAATGCAGGGGACATGGGTTCGATCCCTGGTCAGCGAGAGAGCCCACATGTCCCAGTTAGTGAGCCCCTGTGCTGTAACGAAAGAACCCGCGTGACAAAATGAAGATCCCACATGGTGCAACGGAGACCCAGCACAGCCAAATAAATAAATAATTAATAAAATAAACGTTCAAAGCACCACTCAGTTGAGAAACAAGGCCACCTTGGCAGCTGCTCCATACCTTACTTTCTCTAAGTGGATGGTAGATGGTGGGCTGGGCCCGGTGGAGCTCAGCTTTGTTTGAGGTGTCCCTCGCCTCAATAATTTCCCACGAACGGTCAAACAGTGAGTTCACCATCTTGTTGATCATTCGATATGGCTGGGGTAGGGAATCTTGCTCTTGATCTGGATCCTTGAAGACCCAATCATCTTCATCGTCCTTAGACCAGTCCTTTTCTGTCGGGGACGGCACCTCCAGTGTCCCCTTTTGGGTAAAGATGGGAAGCTTCATCTTCTGACTTCGATTTCCTTTGGGACTTGCCATCACAGAAGATAGCGTTGGAAATGTCTATGAAATTCTGAAAAGCTGGTCAAAGAAGTAAGCCGAGATAAAAGCGGAAAGTTATCAGAAGACAGCACATCATCCTCCTTAGCGTATTCACTTATGGGCACTATTTATTCTAGAGCCTGGCACCTTCCTCATTACCACATCACTAAGATATGCTCTTCATTTTAATAAGGATATCAGCAGAGACAGGTTTTGACTATTCATATCTTTCAGGCCACCCCAAGATGACATGTGCTATGATGAAAGGAAAGGAATTTGACTTCTTGCTGCCTTTCTTCACCTCCTGATAAGAGAATGGCTTTCTGCCCCCAAATTGAATACACTCTTTCTCTGCAACTTATGCTTTCTCCTGGCTCTTCCATCTCTGCAAATGGCTGTGCTGAAGCCAGCTGGGTAGGGGGCCATGATTCTACTTATTTTTCTTTCACTTCCAGTCAGGTACAGCTCAAACACTTCCATTTCTTGCTGTCCAGTTTACTCCTTCCTCTCTATTCCCCCTGCTGCCATCCAGCTCTGTAGGCACAATGCCCAGAGCCTATGAGATTTTTCAAGGGCTCACAGAAATATTTGAGACATGGAAAGAAATGGACTGAAAAAGAAAATCCCACAAAATCAAAATAAATATTTATGAAAACACTGACAGTATATCAACTCTACTGTGTGTACATAATATCTAAATCTGTAAGAAAAGAACAAGCAATCTGTATTTTATAAAACTTAAACTGTACTATTATAAAAAGGTTTTCAAATGTTAGTTAATAAAAGGCATTTAATGAGGAATATGGGGTACATTTTAAGATGTTTAATAGGTAGTGGAGTAGGGTCTTGCACTGTTGGAGTGCCTTGGGGCCCTGGAAGCCTTATAAAGGCCCTGGTACCATCATCTTTTCTCACTTGTGAGAGTACATTTGTGATGTTTCCATGCAAAGTGAGAAAAGACTATCTGGGTCTGAGTCTGAAAGGAAAGAATCATCTGAAATTAGCAGTGGAAACACTAAACTGAGCTCACACAGGGCCAGGAATAATGCCTGTTTCCACCAGCAAGAACAGAAAATCTCATTATTCACAAATAACGGGGAGAGTACTCAGGAGAATCTAGCCAAGTAGTGGAAAAAATTAATCCTATTCAAATACTGTTCTGGTATTGCCCAATGAATCTTGGAAGTCAGAAGATCAAACTTAATGAAATAACTTGACTACACATCAGAACAAATATTTATAGGAATACAAATATGAAACCAAGCCCAGATAAAACTAAGTTCCTTACTGAGTTTGTGATTAATCTCTCTACCTGAAACTTTACTCCCTTGCCTCTCTCCTTTGACTTCACTCCATTTCTTCTCCCCTCTGACCTCAATCCTGTACATTAGTCAACCAGAATCAGATGACTAAGATTGCAGTTGCCGATAACATCATAAATGTACTAAGATTGCTATTATAGACATCATCATTAACATACAAACTCAGGTTGTTTCTCCAGAGCAAGATTAAGCTCTTAGATCCCCGAGCCATGGACTACCTGGCCAGAGAATCATGAACTGGGTCATCCATAGCTCCCCAAACTATGACTAAGACATGTCACAGAAATGTCACAAGACAACAATAATCCCAATTTCTTTGTTTTTCCACGTTAAAATATCCCTAATCCAAAAACCAAGGAGTGGATCCAAGACTCATTTCCCACTCCCTTGCTTGGTGCCCTGCAATAAATCCTTCATTTCAGTTCAGTTCAGTCACTCAGTCATGTCCGACTCTTTGCGAACCCATGAATCGCAGCACGCCAGGCCTCCCTGTCCATCATCAACTCCCAGAGTTCACTCGCACTCACGTCCATCGAGTCAGTGATGCCATCCAGCTATCTCATCCTCTGTCATCCCCTTCTCCTCCTGCCCCCAATCCCTCCCAGCATCAGAGCCTTTGCCAATGAGTCGACTCTTCACATGAGGTGGCCAAAGTACTGGAGTTTCAGCTTTAGCATCATTCCTTCCAAAGAACACCCAGGGCTGATCTCCTTTAGAATGGACTAGTTGGATCTCCTTGCAGTCCAAGGGACTCTCAAGAGTCTTTTCCAACATCACAGTTCAAAAGCATCAGTTCTTCGGCGCTCAGCCTTCTTCACAGTCCAACTCTCACATCCATACATGACCACTGGAAAAGCCATAGCCTTGACTAGACAGACCTTTGTTGGCAGAGTAATGTCTCTGCTTTAGAATATGCTGTCTAGGTTGGTCATAACTTTCCTTCCAAGGAGTAAGCGTTTTTTAATTTCATGGCTGCAGTCACCATCTGCAGTGACTTTGGAGCCCCCCAAAATAAACTCTGACACTGTTTCCACTGTTTCCTCATCTATTTCCCATGAAGTGATGGGACCCTTACTTTGCTGTAAACACTTGCTGTAAGAATTTGGCTTTCTGTGTCATGGACACATGAGTCCTTGCTCAGTTACAAAAATAATCAGCATCCAATGGAGTAAAATTCACAATGTCTACGATCCAATTAAAAAATGACTGTAGTATATCCACATTACAGGATACTACTCAGTAATAAAAATTTAAAAACTACTGATAAACACAAAAACGTGGATTAACCTCAAAGGCATTATGATGAATGAAAGAAACCAGTCTAAAAACTTATGTGCAGTGACTCCATCTATAAGGCATTCTTGAAAATCAAAACGAATAATGGGGAACAGAACAGTAGTTGTCAGGAGTTATAGGTGGGGGGTGATGTTATTTTAAAAAGAAGAGCATGAAGGAATTTTGGGGATAGTGGGACTCTTTCATTCAGATTGGAAAGAGCTCTGCAGAGCTATTCCAAGACAATATGATTATCTATAGAGAAAACCTGATGGAATCTTTAAAAAAAAATTTTACTAGAGCTAATAAAGTTAGCAAGGTGGCAGCATAAAAGTTCAATATACAAAAATCTACTCTATTTCTATATAATGGCAACAAGCAGTCAAAAATTAAAAGTAAAAATGCTATTGATAATAGTATAAAAATATGAAATACTTAGGGTTAAATCTGACAAAAGATGTGCAAGACCTGTACCCTGAGAGCTACAAAATACCACCGAGTGTGTGTGTGTTAGTCGCTCAGTCATGTCTGACTCTTTGTGACCCCATGGACTGTGGCCAGCCCGGCTTCTCTATTCGTGGAGTTCTCCAGGCAAGAATACTGGAGTGGGTAGCCATTCTCTTCTCTAGGGGATTTTCCTGACCCAAGGATCGAAAGCAGGTCTCCTGCATTGCAGGCAGATTCTTAACTGTCTGAGCCACCAGGGAAGCCCATAAAATATCACTGAGAGACCTAAATAAATGGAGAGAGAGATCTTATTCATGGGCTGGAAGACAATGTTTTTAGGGTGTCAATTCTCCCCAAATTGATTTATAAAAAATTAAAATAATCCCTATGATAATCCCTGTTGGCATTATTTTTTAGAAATTAAGAAGTTGATGTTACACTTCATATGGAAATGCAAAGTACCTAGAATAGCCAAAAATACTTAGAAAAAGAAAGAATTAGAAAATTAACATTACCTACTTCAAGACTTAAAAAGCCACAGTAATCAAGGCAGTGTGATATTGGCACTTAAAAAAAAAAAAAGACAACAAATAACAAGTGTTGGGGAGGATGTGCAGAAAAGGGAACCCTCATACACTGCTGGTGGGAATATAAATTAGTGAAGTCATTACAGAAAATAGTATGGAAGTTCCTTAAAAAAATAAAAGTAGAATTACCATTGTTGTTGTTCAGTTGCTAAGCTGTGTTTGACTCTGCAACACCACAGACTGCAGAACTACACAAAAAAGGTCTTAATGACCTGGATAACCAGGATGCTGAGGACACTCACTCAGAGCCAGACATCCTAGAGTGTGAAGTCAAGGGGGTCTTAGGAAGCATTACTAGGAACAAAGCTAGTAGAGGTGATGCAATTCTAGCTGAGCTATTTAAAATCCTGAGAGATGACACTGTTAAAGTGCTGCACTCAATATGTCCGCAAATTGTGAAAACTCAACAGTGGCCACAGGACTGGAAAAGGTCAGTTTTCAGTCCAATCCCAAAGAACTAACATATGACCCAGCAATTCCACTTTTGGGCATTTTTCCAAAGAAAACAAACAAACAAAAAAAACTATTTTGAAAACATATGTGTACAGGTTCACTGCAGCGTAATTCACAATAGCCAAAATATGGAAGCAACCTAGGCATCCTATCGACAGATGAATGGAAAAAGAAGATGTGATATAGATGATGCAATATTATTCAGCCATAAAAAACAACAAAACCTTGCATTTGCAACAACATGGATAGACTGAGGGGCTTCCCTGGTAGCTTGGTCAGTAAAGAATCTGCCTGCAGTGCAGGAGACAGGTTCAATCCCTGAGTCGGAAAGATCCCCTGGAGAAGGAAATGGCAACCCACTCCAGTATTCTTGCCTGGAGAATCCCATGGACAGAGGAGCCTGGTGGGTTGTAGTCCATGGGATCACAAAGAGCTGGGCACGACGGAGCGACTAACACTAGAGCTAGAGTGAACTATGCTAAGTGAAATAAGTCAGACAAGAAAAACAAGTACCATATGATTTCACTTGTATGTGGAATCTAGAAAAACAATGCAGGGACTTCCCTGGTGGTCCAGGGGCTAAGACTCCATGCTCCCAATGCAGGGTGCCTGGGTTTGATCCCTGGTCAGGGAACTAGAGCCCAGGTGCCACAACTAAGAGTTCACACTCTGCAACTAAGACCCGGTGCAGCCAAATAAATTAAATTAAAAATACTTAAAAAAATACAAGTGAACAAACAAAACAAAATAGTCACAGATACAGAAAACAAACAGGTGGCTGCCAGAAGCAGTAGGAGATGGAGAGATATGTAAAATAGGTCAGGGAGATGGAGAGGTACAAAGAAAAAAAAGACAAATATATTAATGAAACTAAATAGAGAAGACAGAATTAGATTCACACATATATGGACAGTTTATTTTTGACAAAGATAATTCAGTGAAGAAAGCACAACCCTTTCAATAAATAATGTTGCATTGGTTAAATATCTATATGGGGAAAAAGCAACTCTGATCAATACCTTGCACTATATACAAAAATTAATTCAAAGTAGTTGTTTAGTCACTAAGTCGTGTCCAACTCTTTTGCAACTCCAAGGACTATAGCCTGCCAGGTTCCTCTGTCCATTGGATTTCCTAGGCAAGAGTTCAAAGTAGACCATAGGCCTAAATGTAAAACTAACTATAAAACTTCTAGAAGAAAACATAGGGAAAAACCTATGCAATCTTCAGTTAGACAAAGATTTCTTAGATATGATACTAAGGCATACACTCCATAAGAACAAGTTGATAACTTATACCTTTCAAAACAAATTTATGCTCCTCAAAAAAACATTTAAGAAAAAAAAAGGTAGCCCAAAGACTAGGAGAAAATATTTAAATGTTTGTATTCAAAATATTTCGAGAATTCTTAAAACTCAATAATAAGAAGATGATACAATTTTTTCAAATGGGCAAAAGGTTTGCATCGACACTTAACAAAAGAAGATATACAGATGGCAAACAGGCATATTAAAGATGTTTTTCATGGTTAATCATTAGGAAAATGCAAATTATAATTACAGTGAGACAGTACTACCCGTGTATTAGAATGCCTGGAGTTAGAAAGATAGACCATAACAAATGTTGTTGAAGATGAGGAAAACTGGAACTCTTCCAGTTGCTGCTGGGAAAGTAAAACACTACAGTTTAGAAAACAGTTCAGCATTTTCTTAAAAAGTTAAATTTACATCTACCACAATATCCAGTCATTCTACTCCTAGGTGTGATATAAGGGAACTGAAATCATATGTCCATACATAGACTTGTAAGTGAATATTCATTACAGTTTTACTTCCAGGACCCCCAAACTGAAAGCCACCTAAATGTTTATCAACAGGTGAACAGACAAACTCCTACACATTCACATCCCATTCACATCAGTGGGAACACAAAATAGTAGAGCCACTTTGGACAACAGCTTGGCAGTTTCTTACAAAGTTGAAAACACACTAACAGGATTCAGCAATGCCATTTCTACATATGTATGCAAGAAAAATTAAAATGTTTCATATGAAAATCTGTACTTAAATATTTATAGCAGCTCTATTTATAACTGCCTCAAACTGGAAACAACGCAAATGGACTTCAGTGGATAAAGAGACAATAACTAGAGTACATCCATACAATGGAATACTACTCAGTGATTAAAAATTTACAAACTACTGATGGCAGAAAGCGAAGAGGAACTAAAAAGCCTCTTGATGAAAGTGAAAGAGGAGAGCGAAAAAGTTGGCTTAAAGCTCAACATTCAGAAAACGAAGATCATGGCATCCGGTCCCATCACTTCATGGGAAATAAATGGGGAAACAGTGGAAACAGTGTCAGACTTTATCTTTTTGGGGCTCCAAAATCACTGCAGATGGTGACTGCAGCCATGAAATTAAAAGACGCTTACTCCTTGGAAGAAAAGTTATGACCAACCTAGATAGCATATTCAAAAGCAGAGACATTACTTTGCCAACTAAGCTCCATCTAGTCAAGGCTAGATGTGTATAAGAGACAGTTGTTACTCTTGTAAAATTGGTTTGTTAGGTTTTTTTTTTTAAAAAATTCTCTTCCCTGGGAGCATTTATGCTATTTCAACATTTCTTCCTTGAATATTTTCTAGAACTCATTAGGAAAATTCCTATACATGCTGTGGTTTTTGTTTTTTGATGGGAAGATTTTTTTAACAATTGATTCCAATTCTTTAGNTCCAAAATCACTGCAGATGGTGACTGCAGCCATGAAATTAAAAGACGCTTACTCCTTGGAAGAAAAGTTATGACCAACCTAGATAGCATATTCAAAAGCAGAGACATTACTTTGCCAACTAAGGTCCGTCAAGGCTATGGTTTTTCCAGTAGTCATGTATGGATGTGAGAGTTGGACTGTGAAGAAGGCTGAGTGTCGAAGAATCGATGCTTTTGAACTGTGGTGTTGGAGAAGACTCTTGAGAGTCCCTTGGACTGCAAGGAGATCCAACCAATTCGTTCTGAAGGAGATCAGCCCTGGGAGTTCTTTGGAAGGAATGATACTAAAGCTGAAACTCCAGTACTTTGGCCACCTCATGCGAAGAGTTGACTCATTGGAAAAGACTCTGATGCTGGGAGGGATTGGGGGCAGGAGGAGAAGGGGACGACCGAGGATGAGATAGCTGGATGGCATCACTGACTCGATGGACGTGAGTGCGAGTGAACTCCGGGAGTTGGTGATGGACAGGGAGGCCTGGTGTGCTGCGATTCATGGGATCGCAGAGAATCAGACATGACTGAGCGACTGAACTGAACTGAACTGATATACACAACATGGGTGAAACTCAAATGCATTATGCCAAGTGAAAGAAATCAAATAGAAAAGCTATATACTGGACTTTCGTGGTCCAGAGGTTAACACTCTGCACTTTCAATGCAGGGGCATGGGTTCGATCCCTGATTTTGGATGAAAGAAGTCAAATAGAAAAGCTACATACTGGACTTTCTTGGTCCAGAGGTTAATACTCTGCACTTCCAATGCAAGGGCATGGGTTCGATCCCTGATTTAGGCACAGTGCGGCCAAAAAAAAAAAAAGGCTACATACTGAATGATTCAGTTTATGATACTGTGGAAAAGACAGAATTGTAGGTATAGCAAAACAAACTACACAAATCTGTGTTTAGCAGCACTCTATACTCATCTCTATCACCTAACATATCACTGCACTGTACTTTGCTCTTTTCTTATATCCCTCATTAAATCTCGGGGAAGGCAATGGCACCCCACCCCAGTACTCTTGCCTGGAAAATCCAGTGGACAGAGTAGCCTGATGGGCTGCAGTCCATGGGGTCGCTAACAGTCGGACAGACTGAGCGACTTCACTTTCACTTTTCTCTTTCATGCATTGGAGAAGGAAATGGCAACCCACTCCAGTGTTCTTGCCTGGACAATCCCAGGGATGGGGGAGCCTGGTGGGCTGCCGTCTATGGGGTCACACAGAGTCGGACACGACTGAAGTGACTTAGCAGCAGCAGCAGCCATAGGCCTAGAGCTTAGCACAGTGGGTGGTACAGTTTAGTTGCTTCGGGGCCAGGCTCTCACATCCTGCCCAGCTGTCATCCCTGAGAAAGCCAGGCATCCAATCCAACTAGCTCTCAGGCTCCTCAGGCCGCCCAAATGGGGAGACCGGGTCTCACAGACTGTGACCCAGACAGATGGCCACTGCTAGAGGGTCACAGAGACAGGGATGGGGTAGAGGTTCACTGCTCCTCCTCGGGCCAAGGCTAGTGGAAGGCCTTAGTGAGGGCTCTGGAGCCCTCAGGACATAGGCCCCAGTCTGTTCCCTGGGCCGTCCAGCTCACGCACTAGCACAAGGCGGTAAGCTGGAGGGCCTCCAAGAGAAAGCCTGAATCTGCCTCTTACCTCACTCTCCGCCTAATGACCACCACACCACCAACCCCTGACTCAATCTCTTCTCCAGTGGTCCCTCTTGACAGTTACCACTGGGCAGGGCCCACTGCGGTGCTGACCAATAGCTGGGCAGGATCACTAACTGTGGCTCATTGACAGTTGGTTACTTGTGGTCAAGGCCCACTGAGGCACCGACCAATGGCTGAGCAAGACCTGTTGCCTAATAACGGTACAGAGTAAATGAGGCACAGCAATTGGGAAATGAGTGCCTCAAGGCTGTATATTGTTACCCTGCTTATTTAACTTATATGCAGAGTACATCGGAGAAGGCAATGGCACCCCACTCCAGTACTCTTGCCTGGAAAATCCCATGGACAGAGGAGCCTGGAAGGCTGCAGTCTATGGGGTCGCTGAGGGTCAGACATGACTGAGCGACTTCACTTTCACTTTTCTCTTTCATGCATTGGAGAAGGAAATGGCAACCCACTCCAGTGTTCTTGCCTGGAGAATCCCAGGGACAGGGGAGCCTGGTAGGCTGCCGTCTATGGGGTTGCACAGAGTCGGACATGACTGAAGTGACTTAGCAGCAGCAAAGCACATCATGCGAAATGCCCGGATGGATGAAGCACAAGTTGGAATCAAGACTGCCAGGAGAAATATCAATAACCTCAGATATGCAGATGACACCACCCTTACGGCAGAAAGCAAAGAGGAACTAAAGAGCCTCTTGATGAAAATGAAAGAGGAGTGTGAAAAAGCTGGCTTAAAACTCAACATTCAAAAAAGTGAAGATCATGGCATCTGGTCCCATCACTTCATGGGAAATAGATGGAGAAACAATAGAAACAGTGCGAAACTTTATTTTCTTGGGCTCCAAAATCACTGAGGATGGTGACTGAAGCCATGACATTAAGGACTGCAACTCCTTGGAAGAAAAGCTATGACCAACCTAGACAGCATATTAAAAAGCAGGGACATTATTTTGCCAACAAAAGTCTGTCTAATCAAAGCTATGGTTTTTCCAGTAGTCATGTATGGATGTGAGAACTGGACCATAAAGAAAGCTGAGCCCTGAAGAACTGATGCTTTTGAACTGTGGTGTTGGAGAAGACTCTTGAGAGTCCCTTGGATGACAAGGAGATTCAACCAGTTCATCCTAAAGGAAATCAGTCCTGAATATTCATTGGAAGGACTGATGCTGAAGCTGAAACTCTAATACTTTGGCCACTTGATGTGAAGAACTGACTCATTGGAAAAGATCCTGATGCTGGGAAAGATTGAAGGCCAGAGGAGAAAGGGATGACAGAGAATGAGATGGTTGGATGGGATCACTGACTTGATGGACATGAGATTGAACAAGCTCCAGGAGTTGGTGATAGACAGGGAAGCCTGGTGTGCTGCAGTCCATGGCGTCACAAAGCTTTGGACACGACTGAGCGACTAAACTGAACTGAACTGAAGGGCTGTGCTCATCCTGCTCTGTTACAACTGGGAAAGAACTAGAGATCAGCTTTCTCCACAGTGCCATATTCCAGCTGGGTTTCCAGGTATTCCAAGGAGTCCAAGCATCCTGAACGTGAAACTGGTCTACTAGATCATTATGATGGTACATTGTCAAGGTAGGAGAAAAGAACATATCTTATACAACAATTGTTACCTTGATTTAAAATTTAAATATTTAAGCATATGGTTTGTGGGTCTCTATTTGTACTTTCATCCAGGGCTTACAAATGTGAGGGGAAGATCTAACCATGGGAATAAAGTTTAAAAAATTGACACCCTTACTTTGTGACAATAAGTGAGCAGTAAGTCACTCAGTCGTGTCCAACTCTTTGTGACCCCATGGACTATACAGTCCATGGAATTCTCCAGGCCAGAATACCGGAGTGGGTAGCCGTTCTCTTCTCCAGGGGATCTTCCCAACCCAGGGATTGAACCCAGGTCTCCTGCATTGCAGGAGGATTCTTTACCAGTTGAGCCACAAGGGAAGTCCAAGAATACTGGAGAATTCTATAAAATTACTGTTAATGGAAGAGTAGGACTTCACATCTTCAAGCCTCAAAAAGGAAAGTTCAGTGGTGTAGTTTTATTGTAATCTCTTAGCCCCCATTTCCTTCATATTAACCCTTTTTCAGAATTCCCTCAAGGAGCAATCTTCTTTCAGTGTTCATTCAATAATCCTAACAGAAAATTCTCTCGCTCTACCTAGCTATCATGCTAAAATACACCCCATGAATTGGCTTATCTCTGCTCTAACCATTTCCTTCCCCAGATCTGGAACTGGTGTTGCTCAAGGGAAAACAGAAGTACAGGGCTGGAAAATGATTAGGCACCTCAGTCCCCAAGCAAAAAGTGCAGGGAAACCTCCTTTCAGGACTCCGCTGTGGAGGTCCCTGGGTACCCAGGATCTGCGGGGAGGCGCAGGGCGTCCTAGGGACGCCTGAGGTTGAGGAGACAGGTCCCCTCAGATCGCCCGCCCGGAGATCCTAGAGATAAAGGGGAGTGCTGGGACATGTGAGGAGCCGCGGCACCCGGATCAGAAGCCGATATTCCTCTCACCTGGACCAGCAGCGTGGCGTCGCCGTAGTAACCACAACTTCCGGTCCCAACCGGACGTCCACTAAGCCCTCTTTGGAAGGCGTACACGCCCCCGTGGGGGCGGGGAGACTCGGTCCCTCGGGTGTGGAGAAACCGAAGCTCCNCGCTGAGGGTCAGACATGACTGAGCGACTTCACTTTCACTTTTCTCTTTCATGCATTGGAGAAGGAAATGGCAACCCACTCCAGTGTTCTTGCCTGGAGAATCCCAGGGACAGGGGAGCCTGGTAGGCTGCCGTCTATGGGGTTGCACAGAGTCGGACATGACTGAAGTGACTTAGCAGCAGCAAAGCACATCATGCGAAATGCCCGGATGGATGAAGCACAAGTTGGAATCAAGACTGCCAGGAGAAATATCAATAACCTCAGATATGCAGATGACACCACCCTTACGGCAGAAAGCAAAGAGGAACTAAAGAGCCTCTTGATGAAAATGAAAGAGGAGTGTGAAAAAGCTGGCTTAAAACTCAACATTCAAAAAAGTGAAGATCATGGCATCTGGTCCCATCACTTCATGGGAAATAGATGGAGAAACAATAGAAACAGTGCGAAACTTTATTTTCTTGGGCTCCAAAATCACTGAGGATGGTGACTGAAGCCATGACATTAAGGACTGCAACTCCTTGGAAGAAAAGCTATGACCAACCTAGACAGCATATTAAAAAGCAGGGACATTATTTTGCCAACAAAAGTCTGTCTAATCAAAGCTATGGTTTTTCCAGTAGTCATGTATGGATGTGAGAACTGGACCATAAAGAAAGCTGAGCCCTGAAGAACTGATGCTTTTGAACTGTGGTGTTGGAGAAGACTCTTGAGAGTCCCTTGGATGACAAGGAGATTCAACCAGTTCATCCTAAAGGAAATCAGTCCTGAATATTCATTGGAAGGACTGATGCTGAAGCTGAAACTCTAATACTTTGGCCACTTGATGTGAAGAACTGACTCATTGGAAAAGATCCTGATGCTGGGAAAGATTGAAGGCCAGAGGAGAAAGGGATGACAGAGAATGAGATGGTTGGATGGGATCACTGACTTGATGGACATGAGATTGAACAAGCTCCAGGAGTTGGTGATAGACAGGGAAGCCTGGTGTGCTGCAGTCCATGGCGTCACAAAGCTTTGGACACGACTGAGCGACTAAACTGAACTGAACTGAAGGGCTGTGCTCATCCTGCTCTGTTACAACTGGGAAAGAACTAGAGATCAGCTTTCTCCACAGTGCCATATTCCAGCTGGGTTTCCAGGTATTCCAAGGAGTCCAAGCATCCTGAACGTGAAACTGGTCTACTAGATCATTATGATGGTACATTGTCAAGGTAGGAGAAAAGAACATATCTTATACAACAATTGTTACCTTGATTTAAAATTTAAATATTTAAGCATATGGTTTGTGGGTCTCTATTTGTACTTTCATCCAGGGCTTACAAATGTGAGGGGAAGATCTAACCATGGGAATAAAGTTTAAAAAATTGACACCCTTACTTTGTGACAATAAGTGAGCAGTAAGTCACTCAGTCGTGTCCAACTCTTTGTGACCCCATGGACTATACAGTCCATGGAATTCTCCAGGCCAGAATACCGGAGTGGGTAGCCGTTCTCTTCTCCAGGGGATCTTCCCAACCCAGGGATTGAACCCAGGTCTCCTGCATTGCAGGAGGATTCTTTACCAGTTGAGCCACAAGGGAAGTCCAAGAATACTGGAGAATTCTATAAAATTACTGTTAATGGAAGAGTAGGACTTCACATCTTCAAGCCTCAAAAAGGAAAGTTCAGTGGTGTAGTTTTATTGTAATCTCTTAGCCCCCATTTCCTTCATATTAACCCTTTTTCAGAATTCCCTCAAGGAGCAATCTTCTTTCAGTGTTCATTCAATAATCCTAACAGAAAATTCTCTCGCTCTACCTAGCTATCATGCTAAAATACACCCCATGAATTGGCTTATCTCTGCTCTAACCATTTCCTTCCCCAGATCTGGAACTGGTGTTGCTCAAGGGAAAACAGAAGTACAGGGCTGGAAAATGATTAGGCACCTCAGTCCCCAAGCAAAAAGTGCAGGGAAACCTCCTTTCAGGACTCCGCTGTGGAGGTCCCTGGGTACCCAGGATCTGCGGGGAGGCGCAGGGCGTCCTAGGGACGCCTGAGGTTGAGGAGACAGGTCCCCTCAGATCCCCCGCTCGGAGATCCTAGAGATAAAGGGGAGTGCTGGGACATGTGAGGAGCCGCGGCACCCGGATCAGAAGCCGATATTCCTCTCACCTGGACCAGCAGCGTGGCGTCGCCGTAGTAACCACAACTTCCGGTCCCAACCGGACGTCCACTAAGCCCTCTTTGGAAGGCGTACACGCCCCCGTGGGGGCGGGGAGACTCGGTCCCTCGGGTGTGGAGAAACCGAAGCTCCCTGGGGAACTGTCGGCCGCCCCTGAGGACCAGTGACAGAGCCCGGTGCGACGCGTGTCCGTGGGCTGGGTGCCATGGACGCCTTCATCCGCTTCACCAACCAGACCCAGGGCCGGGACCGACTCTTCAGGTGAGTTAGGTGCCCGCGGCCTCCACCCCTTCCCCGGTCCCCTCACCCGGGTCGACGGTTCCCAGTTCTCCACACACTAGTAGCCAGTGGACGAAACCGGGAAAGCCGCTGCCGGCTCCCGGCGGTAGCGTGGCCCTGGAGCCCCTCCTCACCCTAACTTCAGTGAGGTTGGGCCGAACACGCCTCCCTTCCCGTCCGGTCCCGCGCCTCCAGGCCGCCGGCTGCGGTAAAGCAGCCGACGAACCCTCCTCTCCTCACTCCAGGAAGAGTGGGTTTTCTCCGCTCACTATTCCTCCAAGGAATTATTTCAGACAAACTCGGGGTTGACATCTAAGCACTTGGTAGTGTCTTGAAAAGCTCCATGAAATACTTACGGGGAGGAATTGTGTTTGTCATCCGAATCTCAGCGAGATACCGCCTGTGAAATAGTTTTGTGAACCGTAAAATGCAGTGTGGAGAGCCTCAGAAAGAACTGACCACCCTTGCGAGGTACACGCCGTGCTGCTGAAAATATTAAAGAGATTGTGGCTTTAATACTAGCTCCTAACGTTTCTGTTAGAGATTTGGTTGAGTCGTGCTTAATAAAAAGAAATTAGTCACAATTGCAGTTTTATTTAACAGTTTTTTCTTCTTCTGAGTGTACAGTGCTGATACATACACATGAATAGTAACCACCCCAACAATTAATGAGACTTTTGGAACCGGGCTTAATGCCAGATGTTTTCTCAGTGTTACAGCTATTAACCCACTTAACTGTCAACACAACCCTATTAGGTTAAATTCTTGAAATCATTCCCATTTCACAGAAATGGGGAAACTGAAGCAGAAGGAGTTTAATAGGGACTAAGTGACTGAACTGAGAGATTTAAAACCACACAGTTGACTTCAGGACCCAGTTCTTTAACTATCAAGCCATACTATCTTTCTAATTTGGTAGATTTTCAAAATGGTCGCATTATATACAAACTTCATTAAAACAGAAGCCTCCAGTTCCAGTGTGCTTAGAATATACCCTGCAAATTTTATCAATGAGGTTGGTTAATAAATAATTGCTTAGTATATACTTATTATATGTATTCAGCATGTACTTATCTCAAGATCTGAGATTTCTAGTATTCATTTCCAAATCCCTTTGGTGATCTACAGCTTTTGTGAATACATTCAGAAAATAATGTCTTGTTTTTGGACACATTCCTATTATTAGGCCAGATCTGGGAAAAAGGGATTCATTGACTTGACCAGCTTGAGTCCTTTAGCCAGGAAACATACTTACAAGAGAAAGAGAGATTGTTTCTTATTACTTCAGGCATAGTAACACATTCACCATTTTTATTGAGAATAATATTTATAGCATAAGGGGATTCAGATGCAGTTACAGTAGGAAACAGGCATCTATCTACTTTATTTACTAGAATGCCAAATGCATTTAGATGTTTGGTTATATGATATAAAATTTTTCATTTGTTATGTTTCTTTTTTTTCTTCATTTGTTATGTTTCTGTTAGTAAGGCATTGCTGTTTGTACTCACAACAGTGATCACTTTATTGAATATTTAGTATTATTAAACAGGAGTCTGTATTTTATATAAAATGCTAATTAATTTGAAAGACAAATCTATACTTATTTATGTGTTGGTCTGTATTTGCTTCTTTTATAAAAAGCTAAACAGTATGCCAGTGGTGGACTTTTCATTGGTTCTGGTTTGAGTGAGTAGTTGGTAAAGATTTCCTTTTAGAAATCTGAAAATCTTTTAGAAATTTACACTGGAGAAAATAAAGAATATGGATCTTTGCAGACTTAACATGAGGTAGACTTTTCTGCAGTTTACTCTTTTGACTATATCCATTTGGCTGTGCCAGCAAGGGCGTTCTGAGGAACTGTTCACTCTATTTTTGCAGATTTCTCTTTCATTACCTTTGTGTTGCATTTTCATCACATGTTCTACCCTTTGGCCCTGTGAAATGAACGTTGCAGAATTTTGCTCTTGTAAGAGCTGCTGCATGAGAAATTGTCTTGGAAACTTTGTTTTCGGCAAGACATGTTTCTCTTTCCCTTACTTCATGAATCACATTTTATTTGGCTTGTAAATCATTCTCCTCATTTTTCTTTTCCATTTCAGAGCCACTCAGTACACATGCATGTTGCTTAGATATTTGTTAGAGCCTAAAGCTGACAATGAGAAGGTTGTAATGAAGCTCAAGAAACTGGAATCCAGTGTGAGCACTGGCCGTAAATGTAAGTACCCTGTTCCTTGAGGGACAGTGGCTCCTGGTTTAGAATCCTCAGACCTTGTAATTCACAAAAATACTTCCTAGGTCATGAATTTCTAGTCAGTCAAGCTTATTGATGAAAATCACTAGTAAGGCTGCCCTCATGGAATGATAGGCCATAAAGATGGAATATTTTGCTGCAAACGGTTCACAGACACTCTCCTATGTTCACATTTTGTGTGACATCTTGTCTTTCTGCTTCATCGTAACCAGTAGGCCATACAATATGTTAGTTCACCTTTAGTTCTTAGAATCACAAAATATTCTGGCAGTCTCTGACATGAATTTCTGGCTCCTGGGAGCCCTGAGAGAATACAGTAGCTATATCCTTGACCCCCTTCCCTTTTCCTTTTTCTTGAGGGATTGCTAGAGAAAATGGATGGATGCTTTTTCTTAAGTCATTTATGGGGTTGTTTTCATGTAAAACACAAAAAGCAGTCAGTGTTGTACTCATTTAATTCATTTTGAGTATCTGCTTCATGTAGGTATAGTTCTGAGCTTTATGGAAGAACTAAAATCACATGGTGTAATGATGTAAGATTTTATACCAAATATGTTGGTTGAGAAAAAGAAAGGTGTTTTGAGGAGGTGGAACTTCAGGTGTGGTAAGAGAGAGAAGGATTTGGAGAGCATTCTTGAAGGGTAGTTTCCTCTAGTGGAGGCTCAGGACTGCTCTGAGCAAACCATTGTGTTGGAAGATCAACAAGGAAACTAGTTTGATGAGCAGAAGACTTACTTCGTCTCGCAGGAGGATGGGAAATTCAGCTCTTCTGGGTGGATTGGAAAGCCAAGATTAGAAGTTCTCCCTCTTCGGAATGTTGGGGCTCAAAGGTCCTTTAAAAATTACTGGTCTTTGAAGTTTAGAAAGGACTTACCCAAGGCCACTAAGCTACCTAGTGCAACAGCTAGAACTGGAAACCTGGATTATTCATTACATATTTTGTGTTATTTTTTGATAAAACAATACCAAACATTTTTCTGAGATCAGTGTTTCCTGAGGGTAGCTACTTCTGAGAATTTACTGGGTCTAAGGTATATTCATGTATGGAAAATACTTCTTTTGTATCCTCCATAATGTTTCAGATTGTAATATATACAAATATTTATTGATTGGTGCATCACTGATCGAGTTATGTGCTCTGATAAAGGAAATGCCCTGGCAATGGTTGATTTAGTTGAACTAGGCGTCACATATGACAGTATTATTAGTTGTGCTACCCACTAAATCCTGTTATCTCTACTTTGGCTTTTTGACAGTAGGGAGCCATAAGGGCTTTGGACCAGAGAAATTGCAGGATGATGTTTTGTTAAGTCGCTAAGTTGTGTCCAACTGTTTGTAACCTCCTGGACTGTAGCCCTCAAGGCTCCTCTGTCCATGGGGTTTCCCAGGCAAGAATACTGGCATAGGTTGCCATTTCCTTCTCCAGGGCATCTTCCCAACTCGGGGACTGAACCTGCATCTCCTGCACTGGCAGGTGGATTCTTTACTGCTGAGCCACCAAGGAAAGAGTTTTTTAAAAAAGCAGTCTTTTAACTGGAAAGTAAATAAGTGTAAGGCATCAGACTCTCCAAAAGAATGTTGTATTCCGGAGTTCATGTTACTGCAGTACCTTCCTTCTAAAGAAGCATAGCTGGTAATATGCAAATTGTAACAACCCACACTTATGATTGACCTGGCCTAAAGTATGTTGTCATTTGTTAATGTTGTCATTCAGATGAAGGCAATAAGTTTAAAGGGTTGCTGTTTTTTTTGCCTTCCAGGATCATCTTAGGTGTCCTTAACCTATTGTAAAGTGCTTTTCCTTTCCTGAGCAAAGACTGAGCCACAGATGACAGTCAGTTGTTAAAAAAAGCAGTGCTAACCTCTCACCCTGATTCAGGGCTTCTGCCTGTAAAATCCTGTTACATCTGATTAAATAACCATTAATTCTTGTGGGTTCTTCTTGCAGGGTTCAGACTAGGCAATGTGGTGCATGCTCTCCAGGCGACACAGCAGAGCATTCGTGCCACTGACCTGGTGCCCCGCGTATGCCTAACATTAGCCAGCTTGAACCGTGTGATTTATTTCATCTGCGACACCGTCCTCTTCGTGAGGAGTACAGGGCTCGCTTCTGGTGTTAACAAAGAGAAATGGCGAAGGTGGGCTGCCCGCTATTACTACTATTCTCTTCTGCTGAGCCTGGTCAGGGATCTGTATGAAATCTCCCTGCAGATGAAACAGGTTGCACACGACAGGACAAAGAGGGAGAAGTCACCATCCCAGGATACCCTCAGGTACAGTGTGGCTGACGAGGAGACAGAGTGGCTCCAGTCCCTTCTTCTTCTCTTATTCCACTCTCTGAAGAGGCATCCTCCCTTGTTTCTGGACACAGTGAAGAACTTCTGTGACATCCTGAACCCCTTGGACCAGTTGGGGATCTATAAGTCCAATCCTGGCATCATAGGCCTCGGAGGCCTCGTGTCCTCTGTAGCAGGCATCATCACTGTGGCGTATCCTCAGATGAAACTGAAGGCCCATTGACATGGTTTCAGGCTGAAGACAAGTATTTGCTTTGAAGACAAGCTGTAAGTGAAATGGACATTTACACTAGGCACAGCCATGTCATACTGTGCTTGAGGACTTATTCACACGAACATTTAGTGACTGTGACGTGAACAGAGGTGGGGCCAAGGATGGTGAAGGGGAGAGCTTGAAGATTTATGTGTTTTCTAGAATGCAGGAGTGACTTCTAAATTTCTGTGTTTTTTTCCTTCATCTCACATTTATTGAGCATCTCTTATGTGCATGTTAGGAGCTCAGTGTTTGCTAAGTAAATAAAAATTGAAAGAGAAAAGTTGAAAAGATCTAAACTAACAAGTGGACACTAATATGTAATGACTGCAATTCGGGAGACCTGGGTTTATTCGACCCCTGGGTAGGGAAGATCCCTGGAGAAGGGCATGGTAGCCCACTCCAGTATTCTTGCCTGGAGAATCCCATGGACAGAGGAGCCTGGTGGGCTCCAGTCCATGGGGTCGCACAGAGTTGGACATGACTGAGTCCTTGTGCCTGGCTGCTTTTGCACAACTCCAGTAGGTCTGGTGCATAGCCCTCTCTCAGACCTAGTAGAGGCTCCTGATCTGGTCACTCACCCCGCTTCCTCCATAGCTGTCAGTGCCAGGATGGAGCAGAGCTGCCCTTCTAGCCTCTTAACTTACCTTTCACATCACTGCACTCCTGTCCTTCCTCTATCCAGGAGTAAAATCAGAAATGCATCAGGTGTCTTCATGGTATAAATTGTGTCTTTAGGTAATGCAGTAAGGAAAAACAAATAAAAAGCAGATAGAAAGGACATGAAGTAAAAATAATGTGGAAAGTTACAGTTGGTACCTGTGGGTCAGCTTGTGACAGATGAGGAGACTGAGGTTAAAACTGAGGACAGGGACTTCCCTAGTGGTCCATTGGCTGGGACTCTGTGCTCCCAGTGCAGGGGGTCCAGGGTTAAAGGAAAAACAAATAAAAAGCAGATAGAAAGGACATGAAGTAAAAATAATGTGGAAAGTTATAGTTGGTACCTGTGGGTCAGCTTGTGACAGATGAGGAGACTGAGGTTAAAACTGAGGACAGGGACTTCCCTAGTGGTCCATTGGCTGGGACTCTGTGCTCCCAGTGCAGGGGGTCCAGGGTTCAATTCCTGGTCGGGGAACTAGATCCCATATGCTGCAATTAAAGATCCTACATGCCACAACTAAGACCTAGCACAGCCAAATTAAAAAAAAAGAAAAAACTGAGGCCAGACCTTGTTTCTCTGACTCCCAATCCAGTGCTCTTTCCATGTGTTACTGTCTTCCTGATTGGGTAGAAGTGTGAGACTCTCCAGAATCTGGTACAAAAAGCCTTTTTTTTTTTTAAGAACATTTGTTGGCTAGTGGTTTATATTCTGTTCTGCAGGTATCTAGATCCACCAACTGGATTGTTTTATTTAAAGCGATATAACAGTATGGGCATTTATACATTAATTTTCATTGAAATTTATGAAGTTAAGAAACTGCATGAATACTATAAAGTAGAAGGATCATAACATTCTGTAAGTCAGACTTCATATTTGTGGAGTGGTTGGGAAAAGTGGAAAAGGGCAGTGAGCTATGAGTGAGGAAGACACCAGAACACTGAGTGGATGCCACTTGCTCATGTAGGATGTTGAGTTCTTTCTTGTGATTGCACATCCTCTTAATTTGAGGCAAGTGAGGTAGAGAAATAGGGTAGCATCAGATAAGAGGCCAGCGTCAGCCTTACCAGTAAAGCCATCACATTTATCTGAACAGCAATAAGAAATGTATACTCAGTAAATTTTCCATAAATGTGATTGAGATTCTTAAAAAATAGATTCAGGTACTTGGCTGTCTATTTTTTGAGTAACCAATCAAGATACAGGATTTGACAAAGAACATTTTGAGAATTTTAAGAGAAATGAAAGCTGCTAGATTGGGACAAATAATATTAACTATAATTACTTTGTCCATATCTCCTACTGTAATAAATTATGTCTAATAAATCTGTAGACAAAATTTACTTATGTATCTGTGAATGTGTTCTGGGAATGGGCAAGAGTTAAAGTAAGGTGGTCCTAAGGTAAGAAGTCTACACAGTCGATAGAGTGAGTTCTGGTAAAATAAGCTCTTGGCTGGAAGGTCCAAGTGCAGGAGAAAGATGAAGAAAGATTTAAGTATAGAACATCCTGGTTGAAAGAGACCTCTAAGACAATCTTGTCCAGACTGCTGAGGGTCCCATATATTATCCCTGTCAGTGGTGTTTTGCCTCTGCCTGGAAAAGCTTGACTCTGTAATGGCATTTTAACAGTGTGACCATCTTGGTAGTTTTGTCCTCTGCAAGTTAGAGTGGGTGATGCGGAGCTTGGAAAAAGCCACCTCTTCTAGAATTTGTGAAAACCTTAATGTACCTCCTTCCCTGTGCACTTTTCTCCTTTCTAACTAACCATCCCCACCTTCAGTCCTCCATATTCATTCAGGAAGGATTCTAAAAACCAAAGATATTTTTTTCTCTTCCAGTTTTACTGAGATATAATTGACACAGTACTGTATAAGGTGTACAGCATAATGATTTGACTTACATACATCATGAAATGATCACCACAGTAAGTTTAATAAATCATCTCATATAGATACAAAATTAAAGAAATTAAAAAAATTTTTCCTTACATTTAGAATCCTTAAGGTTTACTCACTAAAGAACTTCCATAAATAGCATACAACAGTGTTAATTATATTTATCATGTTGTGAATACATCCCTAGTACTTATTTGTCTTATAAACTGGAAGTTTGTACTTTTTGACTGCTTTCCTCCAGTTACCTCTCTCTCCATCTCCTGCCTCTGATAACCACAAATCTGATTTCTTTTTCTACAAGTTTGGTTTTGAAGTAAAAGTGACCTACAGCACAGTGTTATTTCCTGGTGCAGAACATAGTAATTTGATATTTCTACACATTTCAAAATGATCACCACAATAAATCTAGTTATCTGTCACCAGACAAAGGTATTATATATTTATTGATTAAATTTTCCACATTGTACATTCCATACCTGTGACACATTTATTTTATAACTGTAAGAAGTTTGTTAATCTCCCTCACCTATTTGCTCTTTTACCCCATACCCTTACCTCAAATGGTAAGTATTCTTATTTCTGTTTTTTCTTTTAAAAAAAAATTTGAAGTATAGCTGGTTTACAATATTGTTAGATGGTAAAGTATCTGTCTACAATGCGGGAGACCTGGGTTCAATCCCTGGGTTGGGAAGATCCCCTGGAGAAGAAAATGGCAATCCACTCCAGTACTGTTGCCTGGAAAGTCCCATGGACAGAGGAGCCTGGCAGGCTACAGTCCATGGGGTCGCAAAGAGTCAGACAAGACTGAGTGACTCCACTTTCCACTTTCAGGCGTACAACAAAGTGAATCAGTGATACATATGTATTTTTGAGATTATTTTCCATTATAGGTTATTATAAGATATTGAATATAGTTCCCTGTGCTATATAAAAAATCCTTATTTATGTGTTTCATGTATGCTGCTGCTGCTAAGTCACTTCAGTCGTGTCTGACTCTGTGCGACCCCCTAGACGGCAGCCCAATGGGCTCCCCCATCTCTGGGATTCTCCAGGCAAGAACACTGGAGTGGGTTGCCATTTCCTTCTCCAATGCACGAAAGTGAAAAGTCAAAGTGAAGTCCCTCAGTCATGTCCGACCCTCAGCGAGCCCATGGACTGCAGCCTACCAGGCTCCTCCATCCATGGGATTTTCCAGGCATGAGTACTGGAGTGGGGTGCCATTGAAGTAGTTTGTTAATCCCATACTCCTAATTTATCCCTACCCCTGTTCCCCTTTGCTATCAATAAGTCTGATTTCTATGTCTGTGATTCTGTTTCTCTTTTGTATATAAATTCATTTGTATTATTTTTTAGATTCCATACGTGCATGCATGCTAAGTCACTTCAATCATGTCCGACTTTGTGACTCTATGAGACTGTAGCCTGCCAGGCTCCTCTGTCCAAGGGATTCTTCGGGCAAGAATACTGGAGTGGGTTGCCGTGCCTTCCAGCGGATCTTCTCAACCCAGGGATTGAACCCACATCGTTTATGTCTCCTGCATTATCACTTATACCGCTAAGTGATACCATATAATATTTGTCCAAAGACATTTCTTAGATATATAGACCAGCACATTCACAGATGAACATTGTTGCCTAGAATTTGTTTATTCAACAACAAATGTTTGAGTGCCGTGCTTAGATCTGGGATCCATTTGTATACAGGATGACCAAGGTCCCTGTGCTCATGGGGTAGTTGGACAGGGTTGGGGGCGGGGCATATAGGGATGGGGAATGAAAGGAAATAACTATGTCCTTCAAGCTGCTGCTGGAAAGTGGACTCTTCCCACGGGACTCTGATAGACCCTTTTCACCACTTCTCACTTCTCACCCACATTCTGGATGCCCAGCTGACACGGCCAAAGAGCCAGCTTTGTCAACAGAGCTTTCAGGCACAGAGCCCTGTACTCCCTCTGGCCCAAAGCCATGACTTCAAAGTCTTAACACTGCCCTTTGGCCCAGGTTGCTCTCTTGACACATAGATAATTTGACCTAAACATTGAAGTGAGGTGAAGACAGAGGCCACTTCTTCAGGTACTTCCCTCTCTATTATTGTCTTATATTTTCAAAGCCCAGGTTGGATCAGTAAGTATTAAATGTGTCACATATTTAAAAATTTTTAGTAATTTTTATTGGAATGTAGTTGCTTTGCAATGCTGTATTTGTTTCTTGCTGTTCAGCAAAGTGAGTCAGTTATACATATACATATATCCACTCATTTTTAGATTTACTTTCTGTTTAGATCACCACAGAGCACTGAGTTCCCTGCGCTAAACTGTAGGCTCTCGTTATTTACTTATTTTATACATTGCATCAATTAAAAATATATGTCAGTCCCAATATCCCAACTCATTTTACCCCCCTCCCCCTTTGATAACCATAAGTTTCTTCTCTACATTTGTGACTCTATAAATATTTTTGCTTTGCTGACAAGTTCATCTCTACTATTTTTCTAGATTCCACATATAAATGATATTATACAATGTTTTTCTCTTTCTGACATAACTACTTTGTATGATAGCCTCTAGGTCCACCCACATCTCTGCAAATGTCATTTCTTTTTATGGCTGTGTAATATTCCATTATATATATATATGTACAACATCTTTTTTATCCTTTCCTCTCTCAATGTACTTTTACCTTGCTTTTGTGTCCTGGCTACTGTAAATAGTCCTTCAGTGAACAGGGTGTGTGAATCCTTTAGAATTATGGTTTTCTCTAGATATATGCTTAGGAATGGGGCTGCTGGGTCATATGGTAGTTCTATTTTTAGTTTTTTAAGGAACCTCCGTACTGTTCTCCATAATGATTGTACCAGTTTACTTTCCCATTGACAGTACAAGAGGGTTCCCTTTTCTCCACACTCTCTCCAGCATTTATCATTTATAGCCTGTTTAATGGTGGCCATTCTGACTGATGTGAGGTGACATTGTAGTTTTGATTTGCATTTCTCTAATAATTAGCATTGTTGAGAATCTTTTCAGACACTTGTTGACCATTTCTATGTCTTCTTTAGAGAAATGTCTATTTAGGTCTTCCACCCATTTTTTGATTGGGTTATTTGTTTGTTTTTGATATTGAGCTGCATAAGCTATTTGTGTATTTTGGAGATTAATCCCTTGTTGGTTGCTTCATTTACAAATATTTTCTCCCATTCTGAGAGTTGTCATTTCGTTTTGTTTAGGGTTTGCCTTGCTTTGCAAAAGCTTTTAAGTTTAGGTTCCATTTTTAAATTTTTGTTTTCATTATTCTAAGCAGTGGATTGAAAGAGATCTTGCTGTAACTTATATCAGAGAATGTTCTGCATATATTTTCCTCTAAGAGGTTTATAGTACCTAGCCTTACCTTTAGTTCTTTAATCTATTTTGTTTTTGTGTATGGTGTTAAGGAATGTTCTGATTTCATTTTTGTACATGTGGTACAAGTGATTTTCATTTTGTACATGTGGTATAAGTGGCTTTCATTTTGTACATGTGGTACAAGTGGTTTTCATTTTGTATAAGTGAGTTTTGCAGTACCACTTATTGAAGAGACTATCTTTTCTTCACTGTATATTCTTGCCTCCCTTGTCATAGAAAATGCTCAAAATTCTCCAAGCCAGCCTTCAACAGTACGTGAACCAAGAACTTCCAGATGTTCAAGCTGGATTTAGAAAAGGCAGAGGAACCAGAGATCAAATTGCCAACATCCATTGGAACATTGAAAAAGCAAGACAATTCCAGAAAAACGTCTGCCTCATTGACTATGCCAAAGCCTTTGACTGTGTGGATCACAACAAACTGTGGAAAATTCTTCAAGAGATGGGAATACCAGACCACTTGATCTGCCTTCTGAAAAATCTGTATGCAGGTCAAGAAGCAACAGTTGGAACTGGACATGGAACAGCAGACTGGTTCCAAATAGGGAAAGGAGTATGTCAAGGCTGTATATTGTCACCCTGCTTATTTAACTTATATGCAGAGTACATCATGAGAAACGCTGGGCTGGAAGAAGCACAGCTGGAATCCAGATTGCCGGGAGAAATATCAATAACCTCAGATATGCAGATGACACCACCCTTATGGCAGAAAGCAAAGAAGAACTAAAGAGGCTCTTGATGAAAGTGAAAGATGAGACTGAAAAAGTTGACCTAAAACTCAACATTCAGAAAAATATCATGGCATCTGATCCCATCACTTCATGGGAAATAGATGGGGAAACAGTAAGAGACTATATTTTTGGGGGGCTCCAAAATCACTACAGATGGTGACTGCAGCCATGAAATTAAAAGACACTTGCTCCTTGGAAGAAAAGTTATGACCAACCTAGACAGTATATTAAAAAGCAGAGACATTACTTTGCCAACAAAGATCCAGCTAGTCAAAGATATGGTTTTCCCAGTAGTTATATATGGATGTGAGAGTTGAACTGTAAAGAAAGCTGCTTTTGAACTGTGGTGTTGGAGAAGACTCTTGAGAGTCCCTCGGACTGCAAGGAGATCCAGCCAGTCCATCCTAAAGGAAATCAGTCCTGAATATTTGTTGGAAGGACTGATGCTGAAGCTGAAACTCCAATATTTTGGCCACCTGATGCAAAGAACGGAGTCATTTGAAAAGAGCCTGATGCTGGGAAAAATTGAAGGCAGGAGGAGAAGGGGATGATGGACATGAGTTTGAGTAAACTCCAGGAGTTGGTGATAGATAGGGAGGCCTGACATGCTTCAGTCCATGGGGCTGCAAAGAGTTGGACATGACTGAGCAACTGAACTGAACTGAGGTGGTCATAGGTGTGGGTACATGGACTTCTATCGCTGGACTTATCGCTGGACTTCTGTCTTGTTTCCCTGATCTATATTTCTGGTTTTGTGCCTGAATCATACTGTTTTGATTACTGTAACTTTGTAGTATAGTCTGAAGTCAGGGTGCCTCATTCCTGCAGCTCTGTTCTTCTTTCTCAACATTGCTTTTACTATTCAGGGTCTTCTGTGTTTTCATACAAACTGTAAAATTTTTTGTTCTAATTCTGTGAAAAATGCCCTTGGTAATATGATAGGGATTGCACTGAATTTGCAGATTGCTTTGGGTAGTATAGTAATTTTCACAATATTGATTCTGTCAATCAAAAGGAGTATGTCAAGGCTGTATATTGTCACCCTGCTTATTTAACTTATATGCAGAGTACATCATGAGAAACGCTGGGCTGGAAGAAGCACAGCTGGAATCCAGATTGCCGGGAGAAATATCAATAACCTCAGATATGCAGATGACACCACCCTTATGGCAGAAAGCAAAGAAGAACTAAAGAGGCTCTTGATGAAAGTGAAAGATGAGACTGAAAAAGTTGACCTAAAACTCAACATTCAGAAAAATATCATGGCATCTGATCCCATCACTTCATGGGAAATAGATGGGGAAACAGTAAGAGACTATATTTTTGGGGGGCTCCAAAATCACTACAGATGGTGACTGCAGCCATGAAATTAAAAGACACTTGCTCCTTGGAAGAAAAGTTATGACCAACCTAGACAGTATATTAAAAAGCAGAGACATTACTTTGCCAACAAAGATCCAGCTAGTCAAAGATATGGTTTTCCCAGTAGTTATATATGGATGTGAGAGTTGAACTGTAAAGAAAGCTGCTTTTGAACTGTGGTGTTGGAGAAGACTCTTGAGAGTCCCTCGGACTGCAAGGAGATCCAGCCAGTCCATCCTAAAGGAAATCAGTCCTGAATATTTGTTGGAAGGACTGATGCTGAAGCTGAAACTCCAATATTTTGGCCACCTGATGCAAAGAACGGAGTCATTTGAAAAGAGCCTGATGCTGGGAAAAATTGAAGGCAGGAGGAGAAGGGGATGATGGACATGAGTTTGAGTAAACTCCAGGAGTTGGTGATAGATAGGGAGGCCTGACATGCTTCAGTCCATGGGGCTGCAAAGAGTTGGACATGACTGAGCAACTGAACTGAACTGAGGTGGTCATAGGTGTGGGTACATGGACTTCTATCGCTGGACTTATCGCTGGACTTCTGTCTTGTTTCCCTGATCTATATTTCTGGTTTTGTGCCTGAATCATACTGTTTTGATTACTGTAACTTTGTAGTATAGTCTGAAGTCAGGGTGCCTCATTCCTGCAGCTCTGTTCTTCTTTCTCAACATTGCTTTTACTATTCAGGGTCTTCTGTGTTTTCATACAAACTGTAAAATTTTTTGTTCTAATTCTGTGAAAAATGCCCTTGGTAATATGATAGGGATTGCACTGAATTTGCAGATTGCTTTGGGTAGTATAGTAATTTTCACAATATTGATTCTGTCAATCCAAGAACATGGTATAGCTTTCCATTTGTGTCATCTTTGATTTTTTCATCAGTATCCTATAGTTTTGCCTCCTTAGGTAGGTTTATTCCTAGGTATCTTTTTTTTTTTTTTTTTGATGTGATGATAAATGAGATTGTTTCTGTAACCTATATTTCTGGTCTTTCATTGTTAGTGTATAGAATTGCAAGAAGTTTTTATGTATTAATTTTGTATCTTGCAACTTTACCAGATTCACTGATGAGCTCTAGTAGTTTTCTGGCAGCATCTTTAGGATTTCTTAGGTATCGTATCGTGTCATCTGAAGAGACAGTTTTACTTCTTTCCAATTTGGATTCCTTTTGTTTGAAATCTTTTGGATTCCTTTTGTTTCTTTTTCTTCTCTAATAGCCATAGCTAAAACTTCCAAAACTGTTGAATAAAAGTGTCTAGAGTGGACATCCTTGTCTTATTCCTTACCTTAGAGGAAATACTTTCACCTTTTCACCATTGAGTTTGACTTTAGCTCTAGGTGTGTCGTATGTGTATTATGTGTCGTATCCTTTATTATGTTGAGGTAGGTTCCTTCTAAGCCCACTTTCTGAAGAATTTTTATCATAAATTGGTGGTATCACATATTTATTATTCTTTTTGGAGACTCCATTTGACACTTTCCTCCCCTTCCTGACCTCTAGTTTCTTGCCTTATCATATCCTAGACATAGAATTGATTACAGAGGATCTATTACACATCTCCATTCCTCTCCACTTGCTGCCTCTTTCTCTGATTGCCCACAGTATACAGCTTAGCAGAGAGCCAACAGTAGGTACGATTTTGCAAAAAATAAGGGAAATAAGTTTTGTCCTATTACCGATGTTAATTAAAAAGCCCTTCTTAGATAATCTGAAAACTATGGCTTACATCACCACCCTCCATCATCTCTGAAGCCAGGAATTAGCACTTGGGGTCCTGTCTGATTCATTCCTAAGGAAGGGAGGAGAGGTGATCAGTGGCTGTCTGGATGCTGTTGATCAGTAACTGAATCTTGGTCAACATTGTCTTTTCCAGACTTGACAAAATCCAGTTGGCTTTCTCACTGCATATTCTGGTGGCATCTTAAATCAGGCAGAGTTCAATAAACTTTCTGGAAATCTGGGATTTACAGAAATTGAAATAGCTCCATTAAAGCCTAGATTGTCAAGGAATCTACCCCAGCTCTGGTTCTCTTCTTCACTGAGAGTAATTTATCTTCATAATCAAAAGACTAACATGTTCAGGTAAACTGTGTTCCTGTGTGGGTTTAAATCTTACTGTTCAAAAGTCATTCTTGATAGTAAAAAATAAGAATAAGGGAAATGGATTGAAAACCATTCTACAGGACCCTCTATGGAAAAGGAGTCAAAGATTATGAAACTTTAGAGGTTATGAGTTTAATGACATATACCCCAACATCTTTCTGGAAAACAACTTTTTTGAGAAGTGAGGGTCAGAAATGGGTCACAGAACAGATATTTCATTGCTCAGGAATAATAACTCCTCTGAGTCTGGTTTTCCTTCAGCCCTGCTTTCTACCCCCTAGTTGGCTAAATCTCCTTACAGAAGTCAGGATATGCCCAGGGGACCCTGGGTCAAATAACCATGACAACAGGCTGACCGGACTTTCTCTTCCTCTCTGCCCTCCTCTAGCTGGGAAGTGTTAATAGCTTTGCTCAAGAGCAATTGGATTTGTTTCTTCCTGACGAGACACTCAGCNTGGCTAAATCTCCTTACAGAAGTCAGGATATGCCCAGGGGACCCTGGGTCAAATAACCATGACAACAGGCTGACCGGACTTTCTCTTCCTCTCTGCCCTCCTCTAGCTGGGAAGTGTTAATAGCTTTGCTCAAGAGCAATTGGATTTGTTTCTTCCTGACGAGACACTCAGCAGCCTGGGCTCTGTGGCACTGAGACAACGTCAACTGGAGTGAGTGTGGGGCTTCCGAGACGACCTTACCTTGTTGGTTTCTGAGAAGTGAAGAAGTTGAGGGTAAGGGTCTTCTGGGGATTTTAGTGAGGATGAAGAGGCCTGCAGGGAAACCCCTGAAGGAGAGGTTATTGAGGGTGAATGACCAAGAATGTAAATACTCTGCAGCCACTGGCTTTTCCAGAACACAACTGAAATGGCTGGTTTTACGAATGGCTACTTTCTTATCTGGCTGAGCAGAGGAACGACTGGCAGCTATGCTTCCTTAAAAAGAGAGAAATTAATGCAGAACTTTTTCATTAGAAAAAAAAAAGACTAAACCTGAAATTCATTCTTTTAGTCTCTTGGACCCTCATCTAAGAGATCCCAAACTTCATCTAAAACCTCTTATCTCTTAGAAGCTGCTTTCATTTTTTGTTTCTTACCCTGAATACTTAAAAGAAACTTCGGTCTCGACAAGTAGGCTGCCAGGCCTCATCCTTGTAGGACTCTAAGGACTAGCCACTTGTCTGTGACATTCATCCTCCAAATACCTTCTCTTCAGGGAACTTGAAGCCTGGGTCCCCTTGATGGCCTTGAGGGATAGGGACTGACCCTGTGGATCTCAGGCTGAGGGCTTTCTCATGGACCTAAAACCTTCTGCTTTGCAGTTTGACGAGCTCCAATGGCAGTCAACAAGGGCCCCACCTTGCTGGATGGAGACCTCCCTGTAAGTAACTTGGGCTTATATGAAGCAGGAGACAACTCTAGAGGGAGGGAGCAGCTAGGAGGAAGGGCTCAGGGGGCTTAGAGCAAAGTATGTCTAGGTTATATTCATAATTCATTGAGCATTACATCTTCATTATTCTTGCTTTTGCGGAAGGCTGTTAGAGAATGTGAGGGGTGGGGGTGGGGAATGATGCCTTTTAAAAACTAAGCCTGTTGTCATGGTTATTTGACCCAGGGTCCCCTGGGCATATCCTGACTTCTGTAAGGAGATTTAGCCAACTAGGGGGTAGAGAGCAGGGCTGAAGGAAAACCAGACTCAGAGGAGTTATTATTCTTTGGAGAAAAAATTGGCTGGTGGGGGACAAGGAGAAGAAGNTGTCATGGTTATTTGACCCAGGGTCCCCTGGGCATATCCTGACTTCTGTAAGGAGATTTAGCCAACTAGGGGGTAGAGAGCAGGGCTGAAGGAAAACCAGACTCAGAGGAGTTATTATTCTTTGGAGAAAAAATTGGCTGGTGGGGGACAAGGAGAAGAAGGCAAGTACTGTATTCTAAAGCCTGACACAGAAGTCCATGCTTTGTCCATCCAGGCAAAACTGAATTCTCAGGACCAAGACTGTGCATTCTGTAACTCCAGAGCCATCTTGGATATGTTAGTCTATGTAAATGGCACCTCTTAGAGCTACACAGCACACGTTATGTATGTGAGAAGGGACTACAGGGGCATTGTGTCTAGTACTGTTTGTCTAGCCTGGTCTTCAGCATGACTCAGACAGGTTTAACACATTTAGGTGTATTGATGCCTCCTGGCAAGGCCTCTCCAACTTAGGCACAGTTCAAATAATGAAGCTGAAAAATTGTGAGCCCATATAATATCCATCTTGTCCCAAGTTAGGCTTTAACTAACCTTTGCACTAGGAATCGCCATGTGTTGTATTTGATCATAGAACACAGAGAGGCATAAAATGGTCATGTGCATAATTAAGCCATCCTAACAGATGGTAGTGTATTTCCATCCCAGGACCTCTCTCCCTCTTTGGCTTTGCCTAAATCATCTCCCGAAGGCTTTGTCCAAAATGTTAAATAAAATTTTTCTTGTTTACAGTCATAACCTTTTTCTAGTTCAAATTGTCAAACTCATCTGCAAGACCAAAACCTGAAATATTGTAGCCTACGGTCTGGTATACATGCAAGTCTCCTACAAACAGGAGAAGCTAGGTCCTCCCCTCTGGAGAAAAACTATGCAGCAGTGCAAATTCAAAACTGCAAAAAGAACCTGAACATCTGAGCCAGACTTGGGATGTTTATGTGGAGAATTCCTAATATTCCTAAGAATAGACAGAAAAATACAATATCTTTCACTTGCCACAGCAACCGAATCCCATGGACATACTGCCTTTTCCTCACCCATCCTTTCACCCATCTTATGTTATTTTGAAGCAAATTACAGATTTGCCACCTCAGGCCTGAGTTGGAAGCCTGGCTCTGCCACTTACTAGCTGTGTGTTGTTGGGTAAGTCACTTCATATCACTGAGTCTTTCTCTCCTCAGTGGCAAAGTGCTGGTGACGATGCTGACCTCAGAGGGTTGCTGTTAGAGTTACATGAGGTTATGTTACTGAAGCACCTCAATCAGTGCCTGGAGCATAATGGCATTGAATAAATATTGTCTCTCTCTGCAAGATTAGAATCTGCATTTTTTTTTTTTTTTTACTCAAAGACCACTTTTAAAAATTTAACTAAGATTGCTAGATGATCCAAAGTTTAATTATATGCCTGCTGCCAAAGTTAGAATGCATTAATAAGAGCCCAGCATCCCAGTAATGAGAAGTGATGGTCTCACTGGATCTCACACATTCAGGTCACACCTGGAATGCTGTCTTCAAGCTTGAGTGCTGTAAAGGCTATGTCAAAATGTAGTGTGTGCAGAGGATGGAATTAGCAGATCAGGGCACTGAGTCGTTTATAAGCTAAGTTAGGAACTAGAGCTATTTAGAATACAGAAGGAACTGCTAAAGGCAGAGATGCTTATCTTTAAGTGTGTGAAAGGCCAGCCCATGAATGATGAAATAGATGTGCTCAGCATTGTTCCACAGGGCAGCGGGTGGAGCAGTGGGTGGAGGTGGATTCCAGTTCAGCCACGGTGTCCAACGAGGGGCATAGGCCACTCTATGAGAAGTGAGCTCCATTCGAGGAGAATTCCAAATGCAAGCCTCCCAGATGGATGTGGGAAGCACTCTTGCTTCAGAGGCCCCTGGAGGCCTAGGATTCTGTCTGTCCAGTTGGGCAGGTCTACACACCTTAGGGGCAGCCCTGCCACCTGTTGAGCTAACATGACTCTGCAGGCTTTAGGTGAGGCCCTGGCGGTACACTGGTGAGAGTCTCCTGGGATGGAGCCAAGTACACAGGTGATCGGCACAGCACAGCACCATGTGTGAGTCCGGACACATCCCAGGGAGGGAGATGGTGACTTCTGATATGAGGGAGAGTCAGGAAGTTTCTCAGGAGAAACAATGCTCAAGCTGTGTCTTCTGTCAGACAGAAAGGGCTGTGGGAGGGAAGGGGAGCACCCCAGGCAGTGGGACCAGCACTGGAGGCAGGGAGGTGTGTCCCAGAAAGACCCGAAAGATGTTCAGGTGAAGCTTCCAATCCACGGTGGACTGAAGCTCTAGACAGGTGCACCAGCTCCTCACTCCTGGCCATGAAGTTCAAGTGGCTGCAGGGTGGGGTGGCCCCTGGAGGATGGAGGCTGCCTCAGGAGCTCTCCAGAGCCAGGACTGTGACCAGGAGAGCGCGGCCACCCGGCTCTTACGTTTCCTGTGAGGCCTGCAGAGGCCTCTCTATTCTGATTCCTCCTAGGTCATCTGGACCCAGGCCAGCCCTAGTGGGCACCGCAGCTCTGAGACCACCTCCCCAGGAGGTAGGAGGAGGTGGGCTGATTTCTTTTGCTGCTTTCCTTCCATGCCAGGAGCAGGAGAATGTGCTGCAGCGGGTCCTGCAGCTGCCGGTGGTGAGCGGCACCTGTGAGTGCTTCCAGAAGACCTACGCCAGCACCAAGGAAGCCCACCCCCTGGTGGCCTCTGTATGCAATGCCTACGAGAAGGGTGTGCAGGGCGCCAGCAGCCTGGCAGCCTGGAGCATGGAGCCAGTGGTCCGCAGGCTGTCCACCCAGTGTGAGTCCTCGTGGCACTCGGAGGCTGACTGCCTGCCCATCTTTTACCTGTCTGCCAGTCTGTCTGAGAGCCTGCTTGTCTGTTTGCCTTTTTGTTTGTATCTGACTACCTTCCTAACTCTCTACATCCCATTACATAGTTGTTTCATTTATAGATATGGATGATTTAGATGTAGATATATGGCACTAATGGTAAAGAGACTCCCTGCCAATACAGGAGACGCAGGTTCAATCCCTCGGTCTGGAAGATCCCCTGGAGGAGGGCATGGCAACCCACTCCAGTGTTCTTGCCTGGAGAATCCCATGGCCAGAGGAGCCATGGGGTCCATGGGGTCGCAAAGAGTTGGACACAACTGAAGAGACTTACCGTGCAAGTATGTTACTAAGTGAGAGATGAGAGATAGATATAGACATAGTTCTCATCTCATCTATAATGCCTCATCTGATCCAGTTGGCATTTTCCTAGGATGATAATTGGCAGGAGAAGGGGTGGACAGAGTTATGGGGTGGGCAGTGGGGGATGTGGGGCATACGGCAGACCAGACACACAGTTTAGCTCCAGATTCAGCAGTAGCAGAAACTGGCAGAGTCTGGCACAGAGCCAGTGGGCAGGAGGGCTGGCCTGGCAGGGCTGGGGAGAGTAGAGGGAAAGGGGAAGCCCTCTGGGTCCCGCAGCTGATGCTCCTGGCCCCATGACAGGCAGTGGCAGAAGAGAGTTGCCAGCCAGGGCCCTGAAGGTGGAGGACAGCTTACTGGGCCTGCCCCTGTTCAATTTGTTCTGCCTCATTTGAAAATAGGGTCTCCCTGCACAGCTCTTGACAGGACTGAGGGAAATCCCAGCAGTCCAGGACCTTCCACCGTCCTGAAGAGAGTTATGGGCACCTGTGGATTTGGCACAGCAAATAGGAGAGGACAGATACAAAGACGACCTGGGCCTGGGCCCACCTCCCTGCCTGTGAGCCCCTTAAGTAATCTCCCTGGGTCTCATTTGGCCCAGTATCAGAAGTCAGCTGAGTCATCTGGGCTCTCTCTGCTGCTTGAGAATTTTGTGAAAACCTGAGATACCTGGAGAAAGAATATGTGAAAGAGAAGATGTAGGTGTCCTTTGAAACTGTGATCTCCATGATCACGGGTGCAGAGCTGACGTCCTCAGTAGCCCCGGGCCATGTCTTCCAGGAGCGTTGGCATCCTCTGTCACTTGCCCCTTTCTTTTCCCTGTGACCCTCTTCCCACTGTTGACCATCTCACTCCTCAAGGTTAAAATGAAGGGTCACGGACCATCTGGCACTCTAGGCCAGCCTGTCATCTTTGGCCCTAAGCGGTGCCAGGCCAGCTCCCAGCAAGGTCTTCCCTGAGGGGCCGACTGCCTTTCCTTCCCACTGCCATTTCTGCTTTCCCCTGTCATGTTTGCCCAGCGCTCACCCAGACGGGGGTCATAGGAGGACGAGAGGCCAAGATCCATTGGCAATTTCCATAGGTTCTGTCACTTCCTCCTCCTGACAACCCTGCAAGGTTTGTCCACATTAATCCACATTGGACAAATAAGGAGCTTGAGGCTCAGCCAGGTTGAGACTTGCCTGAAGTCACACCGCAGATGCAGGCACCAGGCTCTGAGAGCAGGTGTGCATGACTGCAGAGCTACCCAGAGGGGAGACATCCCAGTCTCAAGGAGTCACAATGGATGGGGGCCAATGGTGGCAGAGGGCCTCAGGCTGCCCAGCGCTTTGGAGGTGGCAGGGCTGGGCTGGGGGTTTTGAGGGCTCCAAGGTGCCTTCCTTGGCACAGAGGCCCCTGCTAGGTTCTCACAGTGAAGGCAGGGTTCACCCCACCACGGCCTTTTGCTTCCAGTTGTAGCTGCCAACGAGCTGGCCTGCCGAGGCCTGGACCACCTAGAGGAAAAGATCCCCGCCCTCCAGTATCCTCCTGAAAAGGTGAGCCCCTCCCCTCTTCTCTGCACATCCACCTTCTGTTGTCACTGCCTCTCAGTGAAGGAACAGGCATGAGCCCATGATGCAGGATGGCGTGGCTTATGCCTTCCCAGGCTGGTGGCCACTGCCTGCCCCTAAAACTGCACAATGGGCTTCTTCTTCTCCCTGTGGGACCAGACAAAGGCAGGCTTTCTGAAACCAGCAGGCTTAGCCCAGAGGCAGACTCATACAGGAGCTTGGGGTGGGGGCCACTGCTTCTGATCCCCCCTCTATGAGATACCCCATGGGCCTACATCAGACCATTTGGTGACTGCTGCTGCTGCTGCTAAGTAGCTTCAGTCATGTCTGACTCTGCGACCCCATAGACAGGGGAAGCCCACCAGGCTTCCCCGTGCCTGGGATTCTCCAGGCAAGAACACTGGAGTGGGTTGCCATTTCCTTCTCCAATGCGTGAAAAGTGAAAGTGAAGTCCCTCAGTTGTGTCCGACTCTTAGCGACCCCATGGACTACAGCCCACCAGACCCTCCGTCCATGGGATTTTCCAGGCAAGAGTACTGGAATGGGGTGCCATTGCCTTCTCTGNTTCTCCAGGCAAGAACACTGGAGTGGGTTGCCATTTCCTTCTCCAATGCGTGAAAAGTGAAAGTGAAGTCCCTCAGTTGTGTCCGACTCTTAGCGACCCCATGGACTACAGCCCACCAGACCCTCCGTCCATGGGATTTTCCAGGCAAGAGTACTGGAATGGGGTGCCATTGCCTTCTCTGATTTGGTGCCTACAGACGCCTAAGATCATGGGTCACACTCACCAGATCTCAGGATTGCAGTCCCATGTCTTCACAATCCAACACCTTATGAACCATGAGACTGAAAAAGTCGTTTCACCTGGATACCTATTCATTGGGTATTTGCCGTCTTAATGGCAAGGTCTGGTGCTTTAGGGGAATACATTTCACTCTCAGACCTCATCCATCTCACTGATAAACTACCACTCATCTCACATTTACTGAGTGAGCCCTAGCCTATGCCAGGAGTCATGACACGTGACTTATAGAGTCCTCTCCTTTAATCCTCTTTCCCCCTGGTGGCTCAGACATAAAGAATCTGCCTGCAGGAGACCCAGGTTCGATCCCTGGGTTGGAAGATCCCCTGGAGGAGGGCATGGCACCCCACCCCAGTGTTCTTACCTGGATAAGCCCATGGACAGAGGAGTCTGGCAGGCCATAATCCATGGGGTCACAATTGGACACAACTGAGCGACTAACACTTTCAAACCTTCTGGGATAGGGGTGGTATCCCCATTTGACAGAGAAAACTAGTGACTTCCCCCTGACCACACAGCCTGAAGTGGAGGCCACAGGAGAGCAGGGCTGTTCAGCTCTGAGGCCTTGCTCTTCACTTATTTTTCCAGATAAAGGGCAATGCCTTTGTCACAAAGAAGCTCCCAAGTCAAAGGAGTTGTTCAGTCACTCAGTTGTGTCTGACTCTTTGAGACCCATGGACTGCAGCACACCAGGCTTCCCTGTCTTCACTGTCTCCCGGAGTTTGCTTAAACCCATGTCCATTGAGTCAGTGATGCCATCCAACCATCTCATCCTCTGTCGTCCCCTTCTCCTCCTGCCTTCAATGTTTCCCAGCATCAGGGTCTTTTCCAATGAGTTGGTTCTTTGCATCAGGTGGCCAAAGTAGTGGAGCTTTAGCGTCAACACCCGTCCTTCCAAGGTATATTCAGGAACTCAAGGAACTGTATTAAGAGGCAAAAAGTCAAAGGAGAGAAAGACATTACTTTAGTGCAGAACCTGTATGAAGGCCAGCCACATCCGTACGATCACCTAAGCACAGATGGGAATGTGAGGAGTGCTCTGAGGGCAGGACAGAAGAAACAGTGGAGGAGGTGCCTTGAGGATATGAGGACAGTGTTATCAGGAATTTGGTCACTGCGGTGATTCTTGAAGGATGATTAGCATCTCAACAGGCAGAAATGGGGTGCAAAGAAGCCAGGAGATCTAAGTGGTTGGCGCAGAAAGGACTGGAGCCCTTTCCCTTTAAAGTTCAGCTTAATCAGGGTGCCCCAATACTGGCGCCAGTCCCCTGGGCCTTTAAATGAGACTTTGCTGAAGTGGGATGTAGGCCCTGCCAGAGCCTCACGTCTGACTCCCCATCCCTGCTTCCACCAGATCGCCTCTGAGCTGAAGGACACCATCTCCACCCGCCTTCGCAGTGCCAGGAACAGCATCAGTGTGCCCATTGCCAGCACTTCAGACAAAGTCCTAGGGGCCGCTCTGGCCGGCTGTGAGCTTGCCTGGGGGATGGCCAGAGATACTGCCGAGTACGCCGCCAACACCCGAGCTGGCCGGCTGGCCTCTGGAGGGGCTGACTTGGCCTTGGGTGGTGTCGAGAAGATGGTAGAGTTCTTCCTCCCTCCAGCCAATGAAGAGTCAGGTATCTGCCATTGTGGAGGTTGCTGGAAAGGGCGATCCCCCCCCACCCTTGCCCTGTTGCTTGTGGATTAGGAAGAAGCAGCCAGGGTTCATCTAGCCACTGCTCTCCCTGGTGGCTCAGAGGTTGAAGAATCTGCCTGCAATGCAGGAGACACAGGTTCTGTTCCTTGATTGGGAAGATCCCCTGAAGGAGGGCATGGCAACCCACGCCAGTGTTCTTGCCTGGAGAATCCCATGTCCAGAGAAGCCTGGCTGGGTATACTCCTTAGGGTCATAAAGAGTCGGACACTACTGAAGTGACTGAGCACACGGCCACTGCTGTGGAGCAGGGAAGGCCCAGCAAGATTTCCAGAGGGCTCCATTTTCATTTGCCCCCCTCCCCATTTTTAAGTGGAGAAAGTGACTTCCCCAAATCTCCAGTGAGCTTGTGTTGGAGTAGGGTGATCCCTTTCCAACTCTAGATACAACCCAGCTTTGTCCAGCCCCTCTCTGATCTGCCTTCCTCTCCTTCCCCACTGCAACTCCCACCTAGCCCCTGCCCCAGGACTGCAGGATGCTCAGAAACCTCCCAAGGCCAAGCCAAGCTTCGTGAGCAGGGTTGGGGCCCTGGCCAACACTCTCTCTAGACACACCTTCCAGACCACAGCCCGGGCACTGAAACAGGGCCATGCCTTGGCCATGTGGATCCCAGGTGTGGCGCCTCTGGTGAGTGTCTGCCCTGAGTTGCCATGGCCTGGGAACCCTGTGGACCTCCTGGTCCCTCCCATCCCCTATCCAATTCCACCTCCTGTCCTGAGAACATCCTGTCTTCCAGCCAGGAGTGAGGGGTGGGTGGAACATTAAGTCTAAGGATAAGAGACCTTAGGTGGGGTGGAGGGCTAACCCTCTAGGATGCAAGGGGAGAAGAGGGCAAGCCTGCTTGTTAGGATCATCCTGCCCCACCCCACCCGCTTCTGTCTCTCGCATTCTCCCTCTAGGTTCCACTCTATCCCCCAACTTTCTTGGGAGAAAGCAGAGACCTCCCCCCACCCATCTTCTCTGTAGGCACTTGAGAGTGTCACCTCTGAATAACCAAGGTGCAAGGCACCAAACTCCTTCTGTGGGGCAGAGAGCCCCAGCTTGGCCATATCCCTGACTTCCCGCAGGCTTCTGGTTTCCCTTCTAGAGGCTTCTAATTGGCATCCCACTGCACCTCTGGTAGAGTTGTCTTTTCTAGCCCCAGATAGGGCTTACTCCCCACAACACCACACTCTCTGTGTATTTTAGCAGGGATAGCCTGGATTTTTTTCATAGGAACTTTAATAAGAAACTAAGCCCCCTGCCCCCACTAAAAAAGGAAATAACGTTACAGCCTAAAGGTCAGTGAATAAGATAACCACTTTTCAGTCATCATGAGGGTGGCACTTTTAAAAGCACTGTCAAACCTGGCTCATTCATTTAAGCAAATGTTTGCTGAGAGCCCACCACGTGCCTGTTCCTTTAGGGAGCAGTAGTTCTCCCCTGTCTCCTACACTGGGGGTCACTTCCCCATGGGGGCTAGACTAACTCCTGCGCCCTAGCCTAGCCCATAGTGGATGGAGGCCACTCTACGGCACAACCTCAGAAACCACCATTTACACAGAAAATAATGGTGTCCCCTAAGGTTGTATAACAAGGAGACTCTGTTTGTGGGGCCCCTTAGGGGTTTGAAATGAGCTGGGCTGTGCCTCAGGGGACACCTGCCCACCTGCCCAGGTCAGTTTCCTCCCATGGGGCCCTCTGATCCACTTGATTTTTTTCACTTTTTAAAGAACTACAAGGAGTACCTCTGAAAGCTAAACACACACATCCCCTATGACATAGCAACTCTACCCAACAGAGAGGAGAGCTTATATCCCTCAAAGACATGTTGGAAATGTTACTATCGGCTTTATCCTTAGCTAAGAAATGGGAACAACACAAATGTCCATCAGTGCTGAAATAGGTAAATTTTAGTACATTTATTCAGTGGAGTGTGACACAGAAATGAAAAACGAGCAACTACTCAGACAGTAATGTGGGTGAATCTTACAACATGACATTGAACAAAAGCTATGCATGGAAGAAAACACGTGTGAGCCCATTCACAAATGGGCAGGATTAATGCTTGGTGATAGAGGCCAGTGTGTGGTCCCCTTAGGCGGTACTGACTGAGTGAGGGGCACAGGGCTTTCTGGGGTGTTGAAAATGGTCTCTGTCTTGATCTGTGCTGGTCGCACTCGCATTTGTTTCTAAAAATTCCCAGAGCTGTACACTAAAGCCGTGTGCACCTCAGTGGGTGTAAGTTATCACTCCATAAAAAGTTGGAACAGTCCCCTGGGGCCCAGGCCCTGCTCGCCTCCCCTTAGCCTGACCTTGGGGATGCGGGGCTTTGCCTGCTGGGGCTGCCCGGCCTCTGGCAGGGGCGGTTAAGCCAGTGGACCACCACCTTCCCGCCCTCAGAGCAGCCTGGCCCAGTGGGGCGCTGCGGCTGCCATGCAGGTGGTGTCGCGGCGGCGGAGCGAGGTGCGGGTGCCCTGGCTGCACAGCCTCGGCGCCACCCGGGAGGAGGACCACGAGGAGCACACGGACACTGAGGGGGAGGAGACCGAGGAGGAGGAGGACTCAGAGACCGAGGACAGCAAGCTCAGCGAGGTGAGGGGAGAGTGCCAGCCGAGGGGGTGTGCAGGACCCTAGAGGTCCCACGGCCCCCTGAGGGGGTGAGAAGCAGAGGAGCAGAGGCACAGGGTGACACCAGGGTCTCTGCCCCCAGGCCCAGGGACGTGTACATGGGTGCAGCACTCTTCCCCTCACCCCTGAGCACCCAGCTCATAGTTCTCTCAACAGATCATCACAACAACCCCAAAAAATAGGACAGAGACTGTCATCCCCATTTTGCAGATGAAGAAACTGAGGTTCAGGGCGCAGAAGTGACCTGCCCAAGAGCCAGGCCTATAGTTCCTTCTTTTTCTGATTTATTGTCCAGATCCTTTCGCCTCTGGCTCCGGGGGTGGTGAGGAGGGGACGGGTCAGGGGAGTTGCTGTGGAGGCACTGACCCTGCTCTGGTCACCAGGGAGCAGCCCTGCCCAGCCCCCAGGGCCTCCTGGGCAGCGTGGCACACACCCTGCAGAAGGCCCTCCAGAGCACCGTCTCAGTCGTGATGTGGGCACCAGCGGCTGTGCTGGGCACGGCAGGGAGGATGCTGCACCTCACGCCGGCCCAGGCCACCTCCTCAACCAAGGGCAGGGCCATGTCCCTGTCCGACGCCCTGAAGGGTGTTACTGACAACGTGGTGGACACAGTGGTGCACTATGTGCCGGTGAGTGCACCCCACCCTTCTGGCTAATGCCCACCCCCCAGAAAAGCAGATTAGACTGAAGAGGCAACAGTGGCTCTCCCTTCCCCAGTCTCTGATCCTCGGTGCCCCAGAAACATTCTGACATACTGTGGCTTTGACTGGGGGCCATTGCAGCCCCAAGAATATAGAGACCGGTGGCCTTGGCCTGAGACCTTCCCCCACATCCATCCTTCCTACCTGCTGCTGGAGAGGTCACCAATCATCCGTCTGGGGCCCCCACTGGCCCAGCCCTCACCCCTCAGCTCCTAACCCAGGGGCCTGGCAAGTTTGCATGCTGTTCCCTGGGGAAGTGTTGGAGGGAGGCTTCCAGGACCCCTTGGGGGGTGTGCTGTGTTTCAGGGGACAGAAGCTGCCCGCATCCCAATTCCAATACCTGTTCCCAGCAGGAAAACCCCAGGGGTGACTACTATCAGTTTGGGGGTCCCTGGGTCCCTTCCCAGAGCAAGTTAACAGGTCATGCAGGCACTAAAGAGCAGGTCAGAGCAGGAGGCCCCTTCAAGCTGAGGGTGAGAGGGCTGGGAGGGTAGGGGTGGGGAATGGGTTACTAGTCACTCATTCACACCAAGAGGCTTAAACAGGGGCCTTGGGAGAGAGCTCCCTTCACTTTGGACCCAAAATGAAGCCAGATGTGCTGCACCCTGACCCAGGCAGGGGCAAGATGTGGGTTGTCCTTAACTCACGGTATTGGGCCAAGGAAGTGTTAGCAAAGCCCCTGACCTCCCACTGAGGGACCTCTGAGGGGGATCCCGGGGTCCGGAAACTAGAGGGTGGCTGCCTGCCTTGCCTTGGGGGTCCACACTTGCACACCGGCAGTGGTGGCCGTCCTCGGCAGGTTCCCCTGCATCCTCCATCCCCGTCCCACTCCCGCCTGTGCTCTCCGGGTCGTGCGAGACCGCCGGGCCGCAGACAAGGCGGCGGTGGGAGGTGCAGGGACGAGGGCCAAGCTGAGGGCCCTAACGAGGCTGCCGGGCCCTCAGCTCCCCAGGCTGTCGCTGATGGAACCCGAGAGCGAATTCCAGGACATCGACAACCCTCCGGCCGAGGCCGAGCGCAGGGAAGCGGAGCGCAGAGGGTCCGGCGCGCCGCCCGCTGGCCCAGAGCCCGCCCCGCGCCCTGTGCCGCCCCGCGGCAGCCTGCGGAGCGCTCGGGGCCCGGGCGCGGAGGAACGCGTGGACGCAGCCGCCTTGCCACGCGCCGCCTTCCCGGCCATGCCCCGCGAGAAGCCCACGCGCCGGGTCAGCGACAGCTTCTTCCGGCCTAGCGTCATGGAGCCCATCCTGGGCCGAGCGCAGTACAGCCAGCTGCGCAAGAAGAGCTGAGCCCTCCCACAGCCCCCCGGCCCGGCGCTCTTCCCCGACCCCGGGCCGGGCCGCTGTCACCAGCAGACAAACAGAACCTACGAAGAAGTGAGCGTTGGCTTCCTCAAAGTAGTCCTGTTGGGTCCCGAGCCTCCTTCCAAGGATCCTGCCAAGGCACACATCTTTTGAGCATCCTCTTTGGGCTTAGCTATCAGAGCCTATTTTTGAGAAACATCAGAGTAGCAGTCTGCTTTGATTCTAGGCCTTGTTTTTGTTTGTTTGTTTGTTTTTAACCAAAAGATTAATTGCCTAACTTATCTCTCACTTCTTTCACTAAATTTGTGGCCCGCTGACATTTAACTGTTTCCAATATTTACGTCGTGGGCTTCCCTGGTGGCTCAGAGATTAAAGCTTCTGCCTCCAATGCGGGAGACCTGGGTTCGATCCCTGGGTCGGGAAGATCCCCTGGAGAAGGAAATGGCAACACACTCCAGTATTCTTGCCTGGAGAATCCCATGGACTGAGGAGCTTGGTGGGCTGCAGTCCACGGGGTCACAAAGAGTCGGACACGACTGAGTGACTTTACTTACTTTACTAATATTTACGTCCATCCCCTGTAGACAAATATTTGCTACCAGCGAGTAACCTATCACCACGCCAAGGGTTCAAGCAGGCGATCCTGACACGTTCAAGCCCCGAATGCAGAGGTTCCTGTGAGTACACAGGCCCTCAGCTGACTCCTTCGAAGGGAACAGCGTGCGTGTGTGGTAAGCCGCTTCAGTGTTTCTGACTCTTCGCGATCCCATAGGCTGTAGCCCGCTAGGCTCCTCTGTCCATGTGAGTCTCCAAGCAAGAATGCTGGAGTGGGTTGCCATGCCCTCTCCTCCAGGGGATCTTCTGGACCCAGGATTGAACCAGTGTCCCTTATGTTTCCTGCATTGGCAAGCGGGTTCTTTACCACTAGTGCCGCCTGGGAAGCACCTAGATACATACTAGCATCATTTTCTGAGAACCCTGCCGTCTTCACAGACTGAGTCCTCGCCTGTGCTCTGTAGCGCCACCTTTCTGTTCCCAGCTACATTGCCATTTGCACCATTCCGGTTTTACACCTTCCTTCCACGTTTTGAGTGCTGGCACCCCCAGTCCTAGGACACAATAGAGAACGTTAGTTATATAAACAATATATATATAGAATCCATGGGGCGTCCCTTGGTGGCTCAGCGATAAGGAATCCACCTGCAATGCAGGAGATACAGGTTTGGTCCTTGGTTGGGAAATCCCTTAGAGTATTCTTGCTTGGGAATCCCTTAGACAGAGGAGCCTGGTGGGCTACAGTCCACGGGGTCGCAAACAGTCAGACACGACTGAGGAGCTGAACAACAACAGCATGGACGCTATAGCCACAGCTCATTCCAAAGCTGTTTTTGAAAACGTTAACATTTGGTACATTTAGAAATACATACATATAATTTAAAATTCAAACACTGCAAAAGGGTGTGTGCTTTCCTCCCTGAGTTCCCTGGTTCCCCTTTCCCAGAGCACTCTTGGCCCCAGTCTTGTGCACCCTTTCCATTACAGACCAAAGGTGCGCAAGCACACATGTGTGCCCTCCCCACTCTTTATACACGCTGTGGGTGTTATACTCACTGCTTTTTCACTCAGCAGTACATCTTAGAAGTATTTTTGTAAGCATTATCATAAATCCTCCTTGCTGTTTTTAACAGCCATATAGTAAGTGCTTCATAATATAGACGTGATATATGATTAAACTAGTTCCTTAATCATGAACTTTTCTGTTATTTCCTTTTTTTTTTTTTTTGCTACTAGGAACAGGGCTGTAATAAATATATTTATACAACAATGTTTCATGTAGATGTGTGTCTGTATCTATAGGGTACATTTATAACTCGAACTATGACATGTTGAGTGAAAGAGCACATTCATTAAAAAATATTGATAGGTGGTACAGTGGATAAGAATCTGCCTGCCAACGCAGGGGACATGGGTTCGATTTCTGGTGCAGGAAGATCCCACATGCTGTGGGATGTGGGCCATGTGTGTGGCACATGGACTTAGTCCAACAAGTCCATGTGCCACACAATTACTGAACTCGTGCCCTAGAAACCCCTGCCGCCCAAGTGCTGTGACTACTGAGCCCCTGCTTCACAAGAGAAGCCTCCACAAGGAGGACCCCGAGCACTCAAGAAAGAGTAGCCCCCTCACCGCAACTGAAGACAACCTGTGCAGCAAAAAAGACCCAAAACAACCAAAAGATAAATTCTAAATAAGAGAAAATACTGATAATGCCAAATAGCTTCCCAAACCAAGCTTGGTTTTCCTTGTTATTGTCATCTGTACCTGCACAGGTAATTCTGACATTTCTGTCCATCCTTTTTGACATCTGTATAAACACGCTCATCCCCTCACCCATGAGCGCCCTCTTGGCCCCTACTCTGTCCCATACCTAAGAGTCCAGCTCCCTGACTCTCCCTGACTCTCCCTGACACTGATTCTAGACCCTGGCAGATCTTTGGTGTAATGAGTCGTTGGCCTTGATCCATGGTTTTGGAATCTGGGGATATCCAGAATGAGGAAAGGGGAATGTTGATGGACATACACAGGTGGACATGGTCAGGACCTTGAATTAGCTTTGGGATCAAGCTCACCCACCTCAACCCCCACCTCACCCTCTCCCCCTACCTCACGCTCACAATCCACACCACACTCAGCAGTTTCCTGGGGAGGGGTGATGTGGATCTGGCAAGTGAGGCTTTTAGAAGCTTATATGACGTGGCTAAGAAGAGTCCCGTGTAGCCCTGGCAGGGCCCCCATGGGCAGCTGTGGGAGACCTGGCCTCAGGCCTGGTGGTGTAGATAGAGACACCCAGCTATCCTGGGCATCACCCGCCCACGCCGCCTTCCTCCTGGAGTTCCGGAATCCACACTCCTGTGTGTTCCTCCATAGCCCTGGGGCCCCTCCTGCCAGGAGAGCCATGGAAGTCAACACGCCTACTAGCCAGACCCAGACCCCTCACCCTGTCCTGGATCCCAGCCAGGGTGCTGGGGACCAGCATGTGGCACAGGACAGCCCAGGAGGCAAACAACTTGTCCCCAAAATTCTGCTTTTATCATTAAACTGACAGCAACGTGCTCCGAGCCTGGCCCTCAGTCTCTCTGGATACTTTCTGGTGAGAAATGAGAAATGAAGCATCTCCTCTAAATGACAGACATTTGCTTCATTGGCTCCAGGCTGGATGTGGGGCTTTTCTCCTGAGAGACATCAGTTTGGCTGGCCTTCCTGCTCATATGGGTGTGATAGCTCACGCACACTCTGGACCTCAGGAAGACCTCCCCTTCATGCTGGGATGCCAAGGTCCCTCTTCAGAGAAATACTTTGTTCCCTCTCTTCTGTTGCAGCTCACAAAATGCATCTCCAACTGAATCACAGTTTTGGAGATGGAAAAAGAGCCGTTACACTTAATAACATACATTTATCAGGTTGTTTTTTTTTTTGTCTGTGTTGGGTCTTCCTTGTGGCTCTTGGGCTTCTCATTGCAGCGGCTTCTCTTGCTGCCGAGCACAGGCTTTAGGGTGCACGTGCTTAGTTGCTTTCCGGCATGTGGGATCTTCCCAGACCAGAGATCGAATGCATGTCCATCGAACGCAGGTGGAGGATTCTTAACCACTGGACTACCAGGGAAGTCCTACAGCTTGGGTTTTGATGCTCATCGTATTGAGCATAGTTTTCCTGAACATTGAAACTTGGTGGTATACTGGAGAAGACGAGAGTCAAATATGGCTTGAGTGATGGCGTGGATGGTGTGGGGCATGCTGGAAGAGATGTTTGAGGGCGGTTTCCTGGACAGCTCTTGCTCAGGAATATGCAGGATGAACCCCCTCTGCAGGACTTCCACTGACTGTTCACCCACAAAATTGCCTCCCCAACTGGAGAGGCTGGCTAAGAACTCGGTGGCAGCCCCCACCTCCCGCTAACCTCTTCTAGGGCCAGTTGTCCAGCCAGGAACCCAAGACTGGGAGGCAGTGTGGTCCACCAGTGGATCCCATTCCCATTCCAAACGGGGGACTTATGAGCCAGAACTATGGGGCCAGGATTTCTCAGGTCATCCTGCCCTCTGTCCAGCTTGCTAGAAGGCCTGAACAGGAGCTCCCTAGTGCTTTCATCCATCCCAGCTCTGGGGCAGAGAAGGGGCTCAGGGATGACTTTCTGGTGTGAGTGCCCAAGGAGCAGCCAGGGCCTCTGCCACACCATCCCAATCCCAAATATCTCAGAGCGGATGAGTCCTTCTCGGCTTTAGAAGAGGTAGCCAAATCAGACGAAAACAAGGCTGGAGGCTTCTTGGGGTCTAGGAAGGGTGAGCTTTGCTGAGCTTTGACGGGGCGTGGGGAGGGCTGCGATAGAAAGGAAGGGGGAAGGTCTCTGCGCCTGAATGAACAATCGAACTACAGTAGTTGATTTTTAGTGTCAGTCGCTTAGTCGTGTCGGATTCTTTGCGACCCCATTATCTGTAACCCGCCAGGCTTCTCTGTCCATGGGATTTCCTAGGCAAGAATACTGGAGTGGGTTGCCATTTCCTTCTGCAGGAATTGACTTTTAGGGTACTGTTAACCGGAGTCACAGGGTTAGAAAATGCTCGTGGAACGAAACTGTCTCCTAGTTAGTATTCATTTACCACTTGTTACAACTTGCATCATAAACCTAGATGCTCCGCTCCACCAGCTGGTGGGCTTTTCCAGCTCGGAAAATCCAGGCAGCCTTGTTGGTTGCTGTGTTCCAGCTTTAAGCGAGTAGATGCTAATATCAGCGCGCAGCGCTTGCGACTCGGGGCGGTGCTGGGGGTCGCGGGGCCGGTGATCCATCCCCGATTCCCCGCCCCTCCGGCCCCCGCTCCGCCCCGTCTGCGGACAGACTCCTCGGCGCCGCGCAGCCCGCGCCTCCGCCCCGGAGCGCCCAGGCGGGAGGAGTTGCATATGAGGGGCGGGATGTTTTGGTGGGCGGGGGTCCCGGTGACGGCATCCGACCGCGCCGCGCTGGGGCTCAGAGCCTCAGTGTCCCGCGAGGGGACGACGCTCGCACCCTAGCAGGTGGGTGTGGGCCGGGGAGGGGTGGAGGAAGGTGGGAGGGAGGAGGCGTGCGCTCGTCCCTTGCCTGTGCAGGCCTCGGTTGGGTGGCAGTGGGCGTCGGAACCCCGGAGACCGTTGACCGAGCACGAGGACCACTCGCTCCCTCCCCATTTTTGCTAACCTCATCCAGGCCCCTCCCCGAGTGGACTGGAGACTCCCCTTCCTTAAGTCGGGGCCTGAGGCTGGCATTCCGGGCCTGGCCAGGAGGAGCGAGCACCCACGCTGCGAGAGTCGGGCTCGCCTTTGTAATCACTTTCCCCACTTTCCCGGAGCTCCTGTCCCGTGCCCTGCGCCTCCGACTCCGGAACCCTCGGTGTTGTCCGGGCGCCTTCGGTGCGCAGAGCACTGGGCCCCGAGGCCGGGCGCGGAGAAGCCGGGACCGCGGGGCTGGAAAAGCTGTGACTGAGGGATGCCCGAAGGCGCCTGTAGTATTGCGTGGCAGTTACCGCTGCTGCCCCAGGGCCGGACACCCAGCTGGGACTGTTGATTGAACGAACGCGCGAACGATTACAGGTGCTGAGAGAAGTAGTGAAAAATGAAGAGCGATGCCCCTCGGGGTGGGGGCGAGGAGTGGGGATGGGGACCCTTTCCCCATCTACTACTCACCAGCTACTCAGCGTCGGACCTTGTGCTGGGTGCTGGAGATACACCATGAAGGGGACAGGCGGGTCCCTGCCTCCCAGCCCCCAGTTTGGGAGGTGAGGGGAGACCAATGGATAATCCGGCTTTTGCAAGGCAAGGGAGTGGTCAGTGGCTGATGGGAGAACTAAAGCGGTGGGTGTGGGTGGGTGAGTGGTGGGGGCCACAGAGCAGACGCCCCTCTTTGGAGGGGAGGGCGTTCCCTGAGGTGTCCCTAATAACAGCTGAGTGTGCTGCAGGCAGAGAAAGGTGAGGAAATGTGGGGTATTAGTGGGAAGTCATCAAAGTAGGCAGAGTCCATTAAAAGTTGTTTTTCCTGTTAAGGTTTCGAATATAGAGCATTAGGGAGGCCCTTTTGCCTCTTTGGGGGGCAGTTTAAGCAGGAGAGTGGTGTGGTCACATTTGCATTTTTGAAAGATGCCCCTGGTTGTCACATAGGAAGGTGCAGGGAGGCTGAAGCCAGTGAAGAGGTTGGTAAATATTTTGTCCAGTGGGCGGGATCTGGGCTTGGGTAATATGGAGAGAAGCGGGTATACTTGATATTTAGGAGATGGAATTGGCAGTATCTGGTGGTAGGGGCTTGGCCTCAAAGGATGTGCTGACTCTTTAAGAAGGTGGAGCGGGGAATGTGAGGTGACAAAGGCAGTCAGTTCAGTCACTCACTCATGTCCGACTCTTTGCAACCCTGTGGACTGCAGCACGCCAGGCTTCCCTGTCCTTCACTAACTCCCAGAACTTACTCAAACTTATATCCATTTAGTCAGTGATGCCATCTAACCATATCAATCTTTCCCAGCATCAGGGTCTTTTCCAATGAGTCTTTTCCAGTTCTTTGCATCAGATGGCCAAAGTATTGGAGTTTCAGCTTCAGCATCAGTGCTTCCAATGAATATTCAGGACTGATTTCCTTTAGGATTGACCGGTTGGATCTCCCTGCAGTCCAAGGGACTCTCAAGTCTTCTCCAACACTACAGTTCAAAAGCATCAATTCTTTGGCACTCAGCTTTCTTTATAGTCCAGCTCTCACGTCCATACATGACTACTGGAAAAACCATAGCTTTGACTAGGCAGACCTTTGTTGGCAAAGTAATGTCTCTGCTTTTTAATACGCTGTCTAGGTTGGTCATAGCTTTTCTTTCAAGGAGCAAGTGTCTTTTAATTTCATGGCTACAGTCACCATCTGCAGTGATTTTGGATCCCAAGAAAATAAAGTCACTGTTTCCACTGCCTATCTATCTGCCATGAGGTGATGGGACGGATGCCATGATCTTAAACGCTGAGTTCTGTAAAGGCAGGGACTCTGGGTGGGTGTTAGGGAAAGAGACCCTTGTGCGGTGCTGCTTGTGTGTGTGTCTCCCAGGTGATGGGGTCCCAGCGAGAACACAGATGCCCTTGGGTGTTGAGTGGAGGAGTTAGGGCCTCATTCTGTCAGTGATGGGAGCTGGGAAATGCTACCATGTAGGATTCTGTTGTGGCCCTTGCAGCATCTGGGCATCAGGTTAGGGCACAGAGGATGTTTTGAATTTTGACCACCTTCCCTTTTAATCTCTCTAAGGTCAGGAGCTGCAGGAACTGGCTCCAGGTCACCTGCAAGGTGAGTCCAGGTGCTGATGGCCGGGGCCTCTTCCTCTCTCCGCAGGGCCGGGAGCAGCAGTCTCTCAACATGGGGCTGGAGGCCCAGAGGCTGCCAGGGGCCGAGGAGGCCCCCGTGAGGGTGGCCCTTCGAGTGCGCCCACTCCTGCGCAAGGAGCTGCTGCGCGGGCATCAGAGTTGCCTGACGGTGGAGCCGGGGCGCAGCCGGGTCACCCTGGGCCGAGACCGCCACTTTGGCTTCCACGTGGTGCTGGATGAGGATGCTGGGCAGGAGGCTGTGTACCAGGCCTGTGTGCAGCCCCTCCTCGAGGCTTTCTTTGAAGGCTTCAACGTCACCGTCTTTGCCTACGGTCAGACGGGCTCTGGGAAGACATACACCATGGGGGAGGCCAGCGTGGGTAAGTGACCTGGCTTGAGATCCCCTGCGTTCATTGAGGGGCCTCAAACATCTCCTGCATTTCTGCCCTGCCATTTCCTGTTGAAGATGAGGAGGCTGGAGGAGGGAAGGCGGGTTTCCTAAGTCAATCTGCAGCCCAGGGTAGGATCAGCTGTGTCACTGGACTGGGCTGGGCAGGAAGAAGAGTCCCTGGAGGTTAGTGGCCCTCTCAAGTCCATAGATATAGGATCATACTGTCTGGTTCTGGGGACCTCACGGGGAGGAAGGGCATGGGAAGTTGTCTTGTCTCTGGAGGTTGTCAGGATCGTTGTCAAGGGTCAGGATGGCAGGAACGGAGACTGTCCTGGAAGAGACATGCTCTGGGGGCTGCATAACAGGGAAGCAGGCTGGTTCCATGAGGCTCTGGAGCAGAGTTTTGCAAGAGATGCTTTGGGCCAATTGAAGGGATTGCCCGCTTCTAAGGAGCATGATTTGAAAAGTATACATGTTTGTTGGAGAAAATTAGGGAAATAGAGAAAAGCACATCCACAAAAGAAGACTTATTTGATAACTGCCTTTCCCTGGTAGCTTAGATGGTAAAGAATCTGCCTGTAATGCAGGAGACCCAGGTTTGATCCCTGGGTTGAGAAGATCCCCTGGAGAAGGGGATAGCTACCCACTCCAGTATTCTTGCCTGGAGAATTCCATGGACAGTGGAGCCTGGGGGCTGCAGTCTGTAGGGGCGCAAAGAGTTGGACACAACTGAGGGACTAACACTTTTCACACTTTCTGATAATTGCCTTTCACTCACGCTGTTAGCATTCAGTTTTTCCTGGTGAAAATTTTTATACTTAAAAAAGTATGGTACCAATGTACCATTCTTTCGTATCCTGTGTTATTTTCTTAACAATATATTAATATCATGAACATTTCTCTATATCATTATTATTCAAGCAAAAACTTTAATGGCTCCTTAGCATGCCATTGTGAATATAAGGTAATTTATTTAATCAGACTCCCTCTTGGATGTTGCGATGGACACTGAGGGTGTTTATGTTTTGTTTTTTTTTTTAGTTATGAGGAAGAGTGTGTTCTGAACATCCTTTTATTACTTCCTTGGCATAAAGTTAGGGGCTTCTTTAGATAACTGAGCGTAGACTATGATAATGAGTCCCCAGGAGTCATCAAACAAAGGGTATCTGACTGTCTGGCAGGGGTGTAGTGGAGATGCTTACATCATGAAAGTGGTTGGTTGAACCTTGAGGGGTTGCTTCCAACTCTGAAATTCTGCCTGAGCACCCTGGAGCCTGGCCTGGCTGCCCAGCCCATGCTGGCCTCTGCCTCTACCTTCTCCACACTGGAGCCCCACCCGCCAGCTTCTGGCAGGAGCCTCTGGGCCTCGTGGGCGCCATGCCCAGCTGAAACCACCATGGCGAGTGGCCCTGCGGTGTCTCCCCAGCCTCCCTTCACGAGGACGAGCAGGGCATCATCCCTCGGGCCATGGCCGAGGCCTTCAAGCTGATTGATGAGAATGACCTGTTGGACTGTCTGGTGCACGTGTCCTACCTAGAAGTGTACAAGGAGGAGTTCCGAGACCTGCTGGAGGTGGGCACCGCCAGCCGGGACATCCAGCTCCGGGAGGACGATCGTGGGAATGTTGGTAAGAAACTCCTGGGTCCTCCTCTGGTTGGGAGTGGGGAACCTGGCTTGGGGAGGCTTCACCTGCTTAGGGTGGATACCCTGTCTGGAGTGGGGTACCTCCTAACTAGGAAACTCAAGCTCAGGGAAGTTTTGCTTTCATTTCCCTGTCTCTGCTGAGTTCAGTATACACTCGTGTACCCAGAGTGAGTTCAGTACACACTGGTATACCCGGAGTGAGAGTCACTGAGGTGGGCACAGGAGAAGCTGAAAAAAGTGAAAATGTTAGTTGCTAAGTCATGTCCGACTCTTTGCAACCCCATGGACTATAGCCCACCAGGCTCCTCTGTCCATGGGATTCTCCAGGCGGGAATACTAGAGTGGGTTGCTGTGCCCCCCTGCAGGGAATCTTCCAAACCCAGGGATCGAACCCTGGTCTCCTGCATTGGAGGNTGGACTATAGCCCACCAGGCTCCTCTGTCCATGGGATTCTCCAGGCGGGAATACTAGAGTGGGTTGCTGTGCCCCCCTGCAGGGAATCTTCCAAACCCAGGGATCGAACCCTGGTCTCCTGCATTGGAGGCAGATTCTTTACCACCTGAGCCACCAGGGAAGCTGCTGCTGCTGGGCAGGACCCCCTGGGCATGCGGAAGGGGCCCCTGAGTCAGGAAGAGCTGTAGAGGACCAGTCCTGCTCAGCCTGCCCTCCTGGCTGATCAGCCTCAGGCTGCCCTGCTTTGGGCTCACAGCCTTCTGTGCCCACAGTGCTGTGTGGGGTAAAGGAAGTGGACGTGGAGGGCCTGGATGAGGTGCTGAGCCTTCTGGAGATGGGCAACGCAGCGCGGCACACGGGAGCCACACACTTCAACCGCCTCTCCAGCCGCTCCCACACCATCTTCACCGTAACCCTGGAGCAGCGGGGTCGCGTCCCCAGCCGCCTGCCCCGACCTGCGGCTGGCCAGCTGCTTGTCTCCAAGTTCCACTTTGTGGACTTGGCAGGCTCAGAGAGGGTGCTCAAGACAGGCAGCACAGGCGAGCGACTCAAGGAGAGCATCCAGATCAACAGCAGCCTCTTGGCGCTAGGCAACGTCATCAGTGCCCTGGGTGATCCCCAGCGCCGGGGCAGCCACATCCCTTACCGGGACTCCAAGATCACCCGGTGAGCTGCCGCTGCTGCTGACCCACTGAAAAGAGGCCCTATGAACCCCTTAGTCTGTCCTGGCTCCTATCTGGCCTCTCTGGCTGGGGTGAGGTGACAAGAGATGGATCCTCCTCTGATTTCTGGGGCACAATCTACACCTGGTTGAAGTCTTGGGCCCACAGGGAGCCACACAGAGATTCAAACCCTCTTTGGGGTCTGAACTTCTGGCTCTGGCACTTTGGGGCCCCTGACACATCTCCCTGGTGCCCTCAGGATCCTCAAAGACTCTCTGGGCGGGAACGCCAAGACAATGATGATCGCCTGCATCAGCCCTTCCTCCTCCGACTTTGATGAGACCCTCAACACCCTCAACTATGCCAGCCGCGCCCAGAACATTCGCAACCGCGCCACTGTCAACTGGCGGCCCGAGGCTGAGAGGGGGCCGGAGGAGGCCGTGGCCGGCACGCGGGGGCCGCCTAGGCATCGGTCGGAGACACGCATCATCCACCGGGGCCGGCGCGCCCCGGGCCCTGCCGCCGCCTCCGCCGCGGCCGCTGCCCGCCTGAGCGCCGAGTGTGCGCGTTACCGAGCCCGCACCGACGCCGCCTACAGCCTCCTGCGCGAGCTGCAGGCCGAGCCTGGGCTGTCCGGCGCCGCCGCCCGCAAGGTGCGCGACTGGCTGTGCGCCGTAGAGGGCGAGCGCAGCGCCCTGAGCTCTGCCTCCGGGCCTGACAGCGGCATCGAGAGCGCCTCTGCCGAGGAGCAGGCCACCCATGGACCCGGCGTGCGAAAGGTGACCAGGGGCCCGGGGTGGGCGGGGAGGTGAGAAAGAAGGTTTTCCATACTGGGATTCAGAGGCATTTCTGCTGATGACCTTTGATGTATCCTCAGGGTTTCCATCTGCTAAATAAAGATAACAGAAGTGTCTACCTCCTTGGGATGTAAGGACTGAGGGTGTCATAAGTGCTGGTGAAGGCTAGTTCTTAATCATTGTGGTGGTGATATTACTGTTAATGAAAATATGATTAATAATGACAAGAGATAGCCCAATGGCTTGTGGAGGGAACTGTAGGCCATGTGGGGTCTGGACCCCTTCCCAGTTGCAGCCAGGCTTTGGAGCAGAGTAGCAAGCAGGGCCAGCGGGGTGACTCAGGAACAGGCAGGCTCGTCCTGACTGTTCCCCTGAAGCTGCGCTCCCTGCCCCACTAGGAGGATGAGGGGCCGCTGCAGCTGCTGGCCCTACAGAGCCAGGTGGCCCGGTTGCAAGAGGAGAACCGAGACTTTCTGGCCGCTCTGGAGGACGCCATGGAGCAGTACAAACTTCAGGTGGGTGCCCCCTGCCACAGTGATGGTGGGGAGGGGAGACTTCTGCCGGGAGGTGAAACAGCTGTGTCGGAGTGAGAGGAGTGGGTTCTGGCAGGATGGGTAGAGGTGTGAGCAGAAGTGCAGAGGAAAGGAACAGGTTGGTGCAAGTGGGTGTGTGAGGGCGGGTTGGAATTGGGAGGGCGGGTTGGAATTGGGACTGGAGGGTTATCCCCATGAGACTCCTGAGCCCTGCTTTTCCTTTTGTGCAAAGATAACCAGGTCAGCCATGCTCCTGGCGCCCCCTGGTGGCAGTAAGTGGCATGCATATGGAGGGAGTGATAGATGGGGCAGTGGGTTCAGTCAGTCCGACTCTTTGCAACCCCATGGACTGCAGCACACCAGGCCTCCCTGTCCATCACTAACTCTCGGAGCCTGGTCAAACTCACGTCCATCGAGTCAGTGATGTGGCCGATGGGAGAGTTTAAACCTGAGCTAATGTACTGTGTATTTCAGAGGGACACCAAGAGGTGGTCAGAGGCATTTGGCCCTCCATTTTAGCGCAGAGAGGGCAGGGTGGTCTCAGACGTGTTCTTCATTCTCCTGCATCTCTGCCTGTCAGCACCCCGGCTCCCCACCTCTCTCTCATCCACATCTCCCATCAGCACCTGGACTGTGTCTTGCAGAGTGACCGTCTTCGTGAGCAGCAGGAGGAGATGGCAGAGCTGCGACTGCGGCTGGAGCTGGTGCGGCCAGGCTGGGGGGCCCCAGGGATCTTGCAGGGCTTACCTCTGGGGTCTTTTGTGCCCCGGCCTCACACAGCCCCCCTGGGAGGTGCCCACACCCGTGTGCTGGGCATGGTTCCCCCCGCCTGCATTCCTGGAGATGAAGCTGGCCCTGAGAACTGCGGAGAGGTGAGACGATGGCAAGGCTGGGTGTCTGCTGGTTGACCTGGGCAGGCTCAGGCATGGGAGGGGCAATCCTGGGGAATGTGTCACTCACCTTGTGCTTTCACGGGACCAGCTCTGAAATGCCCCTTTCTGGTGTTCCTGGAGGAATGGCCCAAATTTGGGTAGGGCCTCTCAGAAGGATCTGGTGCCATGGAGCATCCTTGGAGTAGCTAGAGATTGCTTGGAGTGAGGATTACAGGAGGGATTCTGGCTTCCAGTATGGAATGGAATGCTTGCCTGCCTCCAGGGATGGGGAGCTCATCACCTCTGAAGTCACCCCCCCGCCCCACACACATAGACACCATCTTTGGATGCCTTCCTCTGCAAGTTCAGTTTTCCATGAGCTCTGATCTCCTTCCACTTGGTCTCTTATTTCTAGTTGTCACTTGGGGCCTTTTGGACAAAGGCTGCTCCTGCATCTGCCTGAAAGCTCTGGGTGATCTGAGCTCTAAAGGCCAGAGGGACTGAGGGGTGGGAGGACGTGGGTTTGGAAGAAGCTTGTTACGGACTCCCCACACTCCACTCTGGTGGGGCGTTGTTGGTGAGATAAGACTTGCTGCAGATGACTTATATACACAGTGGAAAGGGGAGGTTGTCCCCTGAGGAGTGCTAGTTCAGCTGTGGGAGCTGGAGCAGGGTGGGGGTTGTGGGGGGCAAGAGAACAGGAGGAGAACAAGGAGGGGAGAAGTTTCTGCTCCAACTTCAGATTGGAAAGGCCTCTCAGATATCAGTGGAGCTAGATCCTGAAGGTTAAGGTCGGGCTTGAAGAGCACGCAAGGTGGGCCAAAGACTGGGTTGAGGGAGATGGCTGATGGAGAAGGCCCTGGGAGCCTGTCCTGAAACCCTGGCATTCCCCAGCAGATGAAAAATGGCAGGGAGGCTGGAGCCAAGTTTCTGACAGAGGGAGACAGGCTGGGAAGTGGCTCTTCAGATGCATCGGAGGAAGAGGAAGGAGAAGAGAAAGAGGAGGGGGAAAAGGAGGGGCTGCCCCGACAGAGCCTATACCCACGAAGGTGAGTGGGACCCGTGGCCCACCTGACAAGGACCGGCTCGGCCTCAGCTGGGCAAGAGGGGGATCCCACTGTAGTTTCAGGGTGCCCTTGCCTCCATCGGCCTGGCCAGCCCTTGGGGAGAGCAAGCCGGGGCTGTGGGCTCTGAATCAGGCGTTCTCGCTGGGACAGGTGTGCTGAGGGATGGACCCAGCCTCCTGGTTCTCGGCCTCCAAGGTGGCCCTCGGTGCCTTGCACCCTCTCAGCTCAGCCAGTGGCCTCTGAGTTCTACCAGATGGACATCCTGGGGTCAAGGTGACCTTGAGATGATGGAAGGCCTGGGGTTCTCTCTTCCCCTCCAGGCCTGGAAGGTAGCTGGGCTGGGGCAGGGCTGGGGAGGGGTACAGACTCCCCTTCTGCCCTCCAGGAATGGGATTAGCAAGTGGAACCAGAGGATGGGGGCCTGCCCAGGGAGTCCACTCAACAGGAAGGGCCCAGAGCTTCGCCTGGAGGAGCTGGGTACAGCTATCCCGGGACCCAGAGGTGAGCTGGGTGGGGCGCAGAGAGGGTCCTGACCTCTTTACCCACTGATGGTCCTGGACTGGGTCCTGACCCCTTTACCCACTCATGGTCCTGGACTGGCCACCCTGAAGAGTCCACATACCATCCCTGGCTGCCCCTGGCCAGGGCATTCCTCCCCTTCCCTCCCTTCCACCCACCCCTGCTTCCCCCACTATCTGTTGTGGCAGCCGCCCTGACTGTCAGCCTGTTACAGTGGTTGGTGGGAGCAAAGCCCTGGCTCAGCCCCGCCAGGCCTCTGCGGCCATGGCCTCTGAGTGGCGACTGGCCCAAGCCCAGCAGAAGATCCGTGAGCTGGCCATCAACATCCGCATGAAGGAGGAGCTCATTGGCGAGCTGGTGCGCACAGGTGAGGGAGGGGCTTTGGGCCGGGCCTCCCGCCTGAGGGTGGGTGGTTAGGAACAGGGTCCAGATGTTTGCCCACTCAGCTTCTTCCAGATGAGTGGCCTTGAGCAGATAGGATAACTGTTGTGTGCTCTGAAGTGGAGATAGCAACTGCACCTGTTTCATAGGTTGTTGGAATGAGTTAATTCAGGTAAAATGCTTAGACTGGTTTTCAGGAAGCGTTCTTTCTTACTGTTATTAATCAGTTGCCTGCTGTGTGTCAGACACTGCACGGGGCACAAACCGCGGTCCTGGGGAGCAAACAGCATCCCCCAGTCATAGTAGCATGTCTGCTACTGGTGACACAGGCGAGTGAGCAGGGGATGGTTTCAGGTGGTGACTGGTCAAGCTGTTTAATTTTAATAGCTATGAGTTTACTATAAAATGTATTGGGAACAATTACAGACAGACATATGAGAGTCCCTACATACCTGTCATTCAGATTTAGCATTTCCAAGCTTGGCCCACATTTGCATCTCTCCCTTTTTTCTTTGCTGAAATTTTTTGTTTCTAACTTATTGGCTGTGCCGGATCTTTGCTTGCAACTTGCAAACTCATTAATAGCTGTGGCATAGTGGATCTAGCTCCCTGACCAGGGACTGAACCTGGGCCCCCTGAATTGGGAGCATGGAGTCTTAGCCATCAGACCACCAGGGAAGTCCTTTTTGGCTGAAATATTCTGAAGCAAATCCAAGACTTCATGTCATTTCATTCCTGCACCTTTCAGTATGCCTCTTTTTGGACATTTTAACCAGAATGCCATTAGCATATCTAACTAAATTGATGCCCTCACAGTGCTCTGAACAGAAGCAGTTCTTTAACAGTGTCTGTGTGCAGCTCTGGGCTTGTCCACACATTTGCTCATTAGGTCTCTGAAATATCCTTTTTCTCACCTTTCCACAGTTATCCTGTAGAATGTTCCAGATCCCAGATATTCTGGGTTTGTCTGTTAGCTTCCTTGTGGTGTCATTTAGCTTGTTCCTTTGTCCTATCTCCTACAAATGGAAGTTAGTTCTAGAGGCTTAGTTGTATGCTGGCTCAAGTTACGTATTTATTTTAGCATGTGTTAGGTAACAGGAAAACTAGTTAACCTGTGTTTTCTCTGGGTCACTGCTATGGAAAAGGCTATTTTAAAAAATAAGTCAAATTAAAGAAAAATAGTAAATGGTCACAGTACTGGAGGATAGAGTCGTCGTGAAATCCTTATAGGTGCCGGGGACTGACAGAGGTCTGGGAAAGCCACGGGGAGGAGCTGTGATGCTTCAGGGAGGGGTCTCCGGTGCTGACTGCACCCTGGTTCTTCCAGGGAAGGCCGCCCAGGCCCTGAACCGTCAGCACAGCCAGCGCATCCAGGAGCTGGAGCGGGAGGCGGAGCGGGTGCGGGCCGAGCTGAGCGAAGGCCAGAGGCAGCTGCGCGAGCTCGAGGGCAGGGAGCCCCAGGACGCCGGTGAGCGCTCGCAGCTCCAGGAGTTCCGCAAGAGGGTTGCTGCCGCTCAGAACCAAGTGCAGGTCAGTGTCAGGACCCCGGGTGTGGTGGCTGCAGCCTTGCAGGCTGGGGTCCTGGGATCAAGACATGTGTGAGCCCCGGAGCCCACGCCCACTGTGGAACCAGGGGGTGCCCCAGCCCTGGCTGGTGGTGCTAATGCCCTCCTGGCCTTCCAGAGTGAGGCTGGTATTAGGTAGGAGCTGGCAGTGCTGGGGATCTTTGAACACAGCAGAGGCAGAGGCAGGGAGGTGGGCCCTGCCTGAAGACCACCTTAGGAGGCCAGCGAGGATGAGGGAAGGGTATGGGAAGGAACCAACCCTCCCTCCTGCAGCCCTCCCCTCCCTCCGTATGTCTACCCTTCCAGCTGTCTGTTCATCCATCCCTCCAGCCCGTCATCCCTCTGTCCATCCACCCACTAGTCCAGGTATCTGTAATCCAGCCATCCAGTTATCCTTTTATCAGCTGAGTGACTATTTATGTGCCTGTTCATTTGTCTTTCTATTTCTGTTTATCGATCCTTGCATTGTCTGTTTTTTACTTAAAAAAAAATTTTTTTTAAAAATTTATTTGGCTGCACTGGGTCTTAGTTGCAGCATGCGGGATCTTTAGGTGTCACACAGGAGCCTTTTAGTTGTAGGCATGTGGGATCTAGTTCCCTTGCTGCTGCTGCTGCTGCTAAGTCGCTTCAGTCGTGTCCGACTCTGTGCGACCCCATAGATGGCAGCCTAACAGGCTCCCCCGTCCCTGGGATTCTCCAGGCAAGAACACTGGAGTGGGTTGCCATTTCTTTCTCCAATGCATGAAAGTGAAAAGTGAAAGTGAAGTCACTCAGTCATGTCCGACTCTTCACGACCCCATGGACTGCAGCATACCAGGCTCCTCCGTCCATGGGATTTTCCAGGCAAGAATTCTGGACTGGGCTGCCATTGCCTTCTCTGCTAGTTCCCTTGAACAGGGATCAAACCCAGGCCCCCTGCTTTGGGAGCTCAGAGTCTTAGCCATGGACCATCAGGGAAGTCCCCTGTTTTTTACCTTTATATGATCGCATCATCTGTCTGTCCACCCACCCTTCCATCCATTCATCTTTGCACCTGTCTGTCTACTACAGTAGAGTGATTAAGAGCGAAGGTTCAGGAGCCTTGACTGCTTGTGTTTGAATCCCAGCTCTGCCATTTACTAGCTGTGGGTCTTGGGTCAAGTTTCCTAACCTCTCTGCACCTCAGTTCCCTAATCTGTTAAGTAGGAAAGCTTTAAAGTCGTTTCGTAGGGTTCTAAGGATCACTTAATATGCTGAGAGCACTTGGTGTACTGTGTGGTATGTAGTAAACGTCACCGTATTTTGACATTTTTATAATTTGCTATTTTTATTAGTCTATTGTCCATTGGCCTGTCTTCCCTTTTGTCTGTCCCTCTTCATCATCCTCCTGTCCTGCCCGTTCTTGTTGAGTGCCAGGCGCCATGCCCGGCTCTTGGCAGCTGCCATGAGCAGCCCAGCGGAAGCTGTGTTGGTCCAGGTACTGAAGGAGAAGAAGCAGGCGACAGAACGGTTGGCATCACTGTCGGCCCAGAGCGAGAAGCGGCTGCAGGAGCTGGAGAGGAGCGTGCAGCTCATGCGGCAGCAGCAGGGGCAGCTGCAGAGGCGGCTTCGCGAGGAGACAGAGCAGAAGCGACGCCTGGAGGCGGAGATGAGCAAGCGGCAGCACCGTGTCAAGGTCGGGAGCTCGGCCGGCGGGGTGCCTGCGTATGGCATCACTGTCGGCCCAGAGCGAGAAGCGGCTGCAGGAGCTGGAGAGGAGCGTGCAGCTCATGCGGCAGCAGCAGGGGCAGCTGCAGAGGCGGCTTCGCGAGGAGACAGAGCAGAAGCGACGCCTGGAGGCGGAGATGAGCAAGCGGCAGCACCGTGTCAAGGTCGGGAGCTCGGCCGGCGGGGTGCCTGCGTCCCAGCCAGGAGGCCGAGGGGAACGCACACCACCACGCAACCGTAAAAGGCTGGGTCAGGAGCTCGGCTGGCGGGGTGCCTGCGTCCCAGCCAGGAGGCCGAGGGGAACGCACACCACCACGCTACCGTAAAAGGCTGGGTCAGGAGCTCGGCTGGCGGGGTGCCTGCACCCCAGCCAGGAGGCCGAGGGGAGCGTGCACCACCACGCAACCGTAAAAGGCTGGCCACGTGGCCTCCCTGAGTTTGTTTCTTCACTTGAAAGTGAAAGTTACAGGAAACTCAGGGCTAGGGTGAGAGTTCGGTGAGATGAACCAGATGAGGGGTCCAGCAATCTTGTGTTTGCGAGGCTGGGGGTTGCTGGGCAGGGTNTGTTTCTTCACTTGAAAGTGAAAGTTACAGGAAACTCAGGGCTAGGGTGAGAGTTCGGTGAGATGAACCAGATGAGGGGTCCAGCAATCTTGTGTTTGCGAGGCTGGGGGTTGCTGGGCAGGGTTGTCTTGGGAGCGGGACAGGCACTCCTGTGGGCTTTGGGGGTCGCGGGCTCTGGGAGGACACTGGTACCGCACGGGGCCTTGCCTGCCGGACTCACCCTGAACTTCATGCCCAGGAGCTGGAGCTGAAGCACGAGCGGCAGCAGAGGGTCCTGAAGGTCAAGACAGAAGAGGTCGCGGCCTTCCAGAGGAAGCGGCGCAGCGGCAGCAGCGGCTCTGTGGTCAGCCTGGAGCAGCAGCAGGTGCAGTCCCAGCTGAACTGCACCCCCAGGGCACCCAGGGCCTGCCCAGGCAGCCTGGCCAGTTGCAGGAGTGCCCTGCGGGGTCAGCCGGTGGGCACACCATTCTACCCCTCTGAGCCGGGTGGCCATCCACACCACCCGTGTGGCCAGAGGGGAAAGCTGAGTCCCTTCTCGCCTCCCCTGCTGTCCCTCAGAAGATTGAGGATCAGAAGAAGTGGCTGGACCAGGAGATGGAGAAGGTCCTGCAGCAGCGGCGGGCGCTGGAGGAGCTGGGGGAGGAGCTCCACAAGCGGGAGGCCATCCTGGCCAAGAAGGAGGCCCTGATGCAGGAGAAGACGGGGCTGGAGAGCAAAAGGCTGCGGTCCAGCCAGGTGAGATCCTGCCAGGTGAGGCCCTGCCGGGTGAGATCCTGCCAGGTGAGGCCCTGCCGGGTGAGATCCTGCCAGGTGAGGCCCTGCCGGGTGAGATCCTGCCAGGTGAGGCCCTGCCGGGTGAGATCCTGCCGGGTGAGATCCTGCCAGGTGAGGCCCTGCCGGGTGAGATCCTGCCAGGTGAGGGCCTGCCCGGTGAGATCCTGCCGGGTGAGGCCCTGCCGGGTGAGGCCCTGCTGGGTGAGATACTGCCGGGTGAGATACTGCCAGGTGAGGCCCTGCCAGGTGAGACCCAGCCGGGTGAGGCCCAGCTGGGTGAGGCCCTGCCAGGTGACAGCCGGGTGAGATCCTCCCGGGTGAGGCCCAGCCAGGTGAGGGCCTGCCGGGTGAGATCCTGCCGGGTGAGGGCCTGCCGGGTGAGGCCCTGCCGGGTGAGATCCTGCCGGGTGAGGGCCTGCCGGGTGAGGCCCTGCCGGGTGGGATCCTGCCGGGTGAGGCCCAGCCGGGTGAGGCCCAGCCGGGTGAGGCCCTGCCGGGTGAGGCCCAGCCGGGTGAGGCCCTGCCGGGTGAGGCCCTGCCGGGTGAGATCCTGCCGGGTGAGATACTGCCAGGTGAGGGCCTGCCGGGTGAGATCCTGCCGGCTGAGGCCCTGCCGGGTGAGATCCTGCTGGGTGAGATACTGCCAGGTGAGGGCCTGCCAGGTGAGGCCCTGCCGGGTGAGATCCTGCCGGGTGAGATCCTGCCAGGTGAGGCCCAGCCGGGTGAGGCCCGAGGCTGGGCCGGGTGAGATGCCATCAGATAAGGTCCTTCCAAGTGAGATGTCTCCAGCTAGCAATGCTGCTGGGTGAGCTCTAGACGGATGAGGCTCTTCTAGGTGGTGCCCCTGCCGGGTTAGTTCCAGCCAGGCCTCTGTCCTCCTGGGCTCTACCCTGTGCATCTTCAGAGTGTCTGTGATGCAGGCTCTGATGTGTGCGTAGAAGAGCCTCTCCAGGTATCTACCCCCAATGCATTGTACCTCATTAACCACCTGCTCTGTGCAGGCAGAACAAGGAACCACAGGTGTAGAGAGGTGGTTTGGCCAGAGAGAAAGAGCCTTCACTGGGGTTGGAGGCAGTTGCGCCTGGCCCCACCCACCCAGCTCCACTTGGCTTCGTTGCTCCCTCTTGAGTAGCAAGTTTCGGAGCCAAATTTCCTCCTCTCAGATGGAACCACAGTGTTGCCCTGAGGATTAGAGAAGGGGTACGTCACTTCACACAGAGTCCAGAGCTGTCCCAGGAGCCAGTGCTTGGGCTAGATGCCCACAGGCTTCCAGACCCTCTTCTGCTGTCATGGAGTCCTAGAGGGTTTCAGCTGGATTTTCTGGAACGTCCCTTGGCCATTAGAACCCTCACTTCCTTCCACATTAGGTTCCTGAAGGGCCTTTGGGGCTTGGCCACTAACCCCCCATCCTTCCCATCACCAGCTGCAGTCAGGTCATCTCAGTGACAGGCACCACCACCCTGCTCCGCCTTTGCCCACGTTGCCCCTCTTGTCCTTGGCTTCTCTGTGTCCTCCTTCCGGGCCATCTCTGGGGGCCCCTCTCCAGAGGCTTGGGTCCCCTAGGCCCCCACTCCCCAGCTTGTACAGAACCGAGTCAGGCCTCCTACTGGACAGCACGCCTCCTTAGCCTCCTTGGCAGGGCTGGCCTGTCCTGTGGCCCCGGGGAGGGTGGGGCCTGCCCCTTCCCTCATCGCCGGCGGTGCCACCCCCAGGCCCTCAACGAGGACATTGTGCGAGTGTCCAGCCGGCTGGAGCACCTGGAGAAGGAGCTGTCCGAGAAGAGCGGGCAGCTGCGGCAGGGCAGCGCCCAGAGCCAGCAGCAGATCCGAGGGGAGATTGACGCGCTGCGCCAGGAGAAGGACGCGCTGCTGAAACAGCGGCTGGAGATCGACAGCAAGCTGAGGCAGGGCAGCCTGCTCTCGCCTGAGGTGCGCCCTGCGGGCCGGCCCGGCCGCCTGCTCCCCTCTGCCCCTGGCCCCGGCTCTCCGCTGGGTGCGGGCCTCTCTGCTTCGGGACACACATCCCTCCCGGTGTTAGTCCCCACAGAAGGCGCAGGACTAGCCCTCCCGCCGCTGGTCCAGCCCCCAGGCCTGGGACACACAGCTGGGCCTCGCTGCCCTCGGTTGCCCCAGCTGGACTCGGGACTCGTCCTGTGTCCTGCATCACGTTGACCTCAGGCGTATAGCACGTGCTCACACCTCTCAACTCCCAACGTGGGATGCGAGTCGGGACCATGTCAGCACACCTCACAGCCACATAGGTTTGCCCTCCTGCCCGCAGAGAGACCCTGTGTTAGATAAACGGAGCCCTGGGGACTTACCTGGCAGTCTAGTGGTTAAGACTGTGCTTCCACTGCAGGGGGCATAGGTTTGATCCCTGGTTGGGGAACTAAGATCCCATATGTTGCATGGTGCAGCCAAAAAGTTAAAATTTAAAAGGAGAAATGGACCCCAGCAGACCCTGGGTGCCTCTGCAGCCCCACCACGCCTTCCCTTTAGAGCAGGGTCTCCCAAGCACAGGTCACTCCAGAAGCTGTGAGCTTCAGAGAACAGCCTCTTAGCGGAGCCGTGGCCTCCCCGACCCCTGAGCTGAGGCTGAGATGGACATGCCCCTGCTTCTGCTGCAGTGGGCAGGGTGCCTCTGGCTCTGAGGACAAGCTGGTACATAAGGGCTGGGTTGTGGCTGTGTGTGGCCATCACAACTCTGCCCAGGATCTCGGTGTTCAGGGGGCAGGTGTCCCATGGAGCGGGAGCCCGTGCCCCCCTCCACCCATCCCCATGTTCCCGCAGGAGGAGCGGACGCTGTTCCAGCTGGATGAGGCCATTGAGGCCCTGGACGCCGCCATCGAGTACAAGAACGAGGCCATCACGTGCCGCCAGCGAGTGCTGCGGGCCTCGGCCTCCTTGCTGTCCCAGTGCGAGATGAACCTCATGGCCAAGCTCAGCTACCTCTCGTCCTCAGAGACCCGAGCCCTGCTCTGCAAGTACTTCGACAAGGTGAGTCACAGAGCTTGCAGACCGCCGCCTCCACCGGGGTAGGGGGAGGTGGACGGCGCGGGCGGTGGGCCAGCCACACGCCTGCTGCCCCTGTGTGAACAGTCCCGGGTGAAGGGAGCTGGCGCTGGGGGCTGAGCCTGGCTGTTGGGGACAGGTGGTGACGCTCCGCGAGGAGCAGCACCAGCAGCAGGTGGCCTTCTCGGAGCTCGAGTTGCAGCTGGAGGAGCAGCAGAGGCTGGCGTACTGGCTGGAGGCGGCCCTGGAGCGGCAGCGCCTGGAGATGGACCGCCAGCTGACCCTGCAGCAGAGGGGACATGAGCAGCACGTGCAGCTGCTGCTGCAGCAGAGCCGAGGTGGGGCCTGGGCCCACCGAGGGGGCCGCTGCCTGCCCCGCAGCGCCTCACCACCTCCTCCTGCCCTTTTCCCTCCAGACCATCTTGGCGAAGGGCTGGCGGACAGCAGGAGGCAGTACGAGGCCAGAATCCAAGCTCTGGAGAAGGAGCTGGGCCGCCACGTGCGGCTGAACCAGGAGCTGAAGCAGAAGCTCAGTAGCCTGGGTGCCGCCGGCCAGAGCAGGGGTAATTGCGTGCCGTCACCAGGCCGGCCAGGGCTCAGCCCTGGCGCCAGGTTTTCTTTGTTCTGGGCAAAGCTTAGAAACCACTCTGCCTTCAGCTCTTGGGTCATTTCACATGTTGTTGATTGCACAGGGGTGTTGGAAAAGGCTAGGGCTTCAGGAAGGGGTGGCTGGCTACCTCCATTTCTGACAAGGGTGTTGTTATTGCCAGTGACGGGTGGGGAGAAGAAGACCCAGTGCCTGGAGAACAGACAAGCCCCTGGAAGCGAGGATGAGCTCTACCCAGCGCCTGAGCCTCTCTGGCAGCCCACCAGCATGGAGGGTGCCCCCCGCCCACGGGAGGAGATGCGGGACTTGGTCCACGCCCCGTTACCGTTGACGTGGAAACGCTCGAGCCTGTGCAGCGAGGAGCAGGGCTCCCTTGAGGAGCTGCGGCAGCGGGAGGCTGCTGACCCCTCAGTGGGACGGGTGCTGCCTGTGGGTGAGGCAGGTCTACCCTGGAACCTCGGGCCCTTGGCCAAGCCCCGGCGGGAACTTCGAAGGGTCAGCCCAGGGATGATCGATGTCAGGAAAAACCCCCTGTAGGCACACCTGGGAGATTCGGGGCCTGCCCAAAGGTGTGGTGTTGATGCTCCCTTCTGTGAAGGAGTCCTTACCTCAAGCTCTAAATCAGGTCCTGATCTTTCTCGTTAGAGTCAACAAATTCGGGCCACTGCCCAGAACTGGACTTGAATCACTTGTTTAAAAAAGGTGCACATTTCTACCAGTCACTTCCTTTAGGATGCGGCACCTAGTTGCCATGTTTTGGCTTTTTAATACAGTTTTTAAAACTTTATAGTTGATTTATAGCATTGTTAGTTTCAGATGTGAAGCAGAATGTTTATACACATGCACATGTCCACTCTTTTTCCGATTCTTTTCTCATGCAGCTTACTACAGATTTTTGAGTAGAGTTCCCTGTGCTACACAGTAGGTCCTTGTTGGTTATCTGTNACTTACCTGGCAGTCTAGTGGTTAAGACTGTGCTTCCACTGCAGGGGGCATAGGTTTGATCCCTGGTTGGGGAACTAAGATCCCATATGTTGCATGGTGCAGCCAAAAAGTTAAAATTTAAAAGGAGAAATGGACCCCAGCAGACCCTGGGTGCCTCTGCAGCCCCACCACGCCTTCCCTTTAGAGCAGGGTCTCCCAAGCACAGGTCACTCCAGAAGCTGTGAGCTTCAGAGAACAGCCTCTTAGTGGAGCCGTGGCCTCCCCGACCCCTGAGCTGAGGCTGAGATGGACATGCCCCTGCTTCTGCTGCAGTGGGCAGGGCGCCTCTGGCTCTGAGGACAAGCTGGTACATAAGGGCTGGGTTGTGGCTGTGTGTGGCCATCACAACTCTGCCCAGGATCTCGGTGTTCAGGGGGCAGGTGTCCCATGGAGCGGGAGCCCGTGCCCCCCTCCACCCATCCCCATGTTCCCGCAGGAGGAGCGGACGCTGTTCCAGCTGGATGAGGCCATTGAGGCCCTGGACGCCGCCATCGAGTACAAGAACGAGGCCATCACGTGCCGCCAGCGAGTGCTGCGGGCCTCGGCCTCCTTGCTGTCCCAGTGCGAGATGAACCTCATGGCCAAGCTCAGCTACCTCTCGTCCTCAGAGACCCGAGCCCTGCTCTGCAAGTACTTCGACAAGGTGAGTCACAGAGCTTGCAGACCGCCGCCTCCACCGGGGTAGGGGGAGGTGGACGGCGCGGGCGGTGGGCCAGCCACACGCCTGCTGCCCCTGTGTGAACAGTCCCGGGTGAAGGGAGCTGGCGCTGGGGGCTGAGCCTGGCTGTTGGGGACAGGTGGTGACGCTCCGCGAGGAGCAGCACCAGCAGCAGGTGGCCTTCTCGGAGCTCGAGTTGCAGCTGGAGGAGCAGCAGAGGCTGGCGTACTGGCTGGAGGCGGCCCTGGAGCGGCAGCGCCTGGAGATGGACCGCCAGCTGACCCTGCAGCAGAGGGGACATGAGCAGCACGTGCAGCTGCTGCTGCAGCAGAGCCGAGGTGGGGCCTGGGCCCACCGAGGGGGCCGCTGCCTGCCCCGCAGCGCCTCACCACCTCCTCCTGCCCTTTTCCCTCCAGACCATCTTGGCGAAGGGCTGGCGGACAGCAGGAGGCAGTACGAGGCCAGAATCCAAGCTCTGGAGAAGGAGCTGGGCCGCCACGTGCGGCTGAACCAGGAGCTGAAGCAGAAGCTCAGTAGCCTGGGTGCCGCCGGCCAGAGCAGGGGTAATTGCGTGCCGTCACCAGGCCGGCCAGGGCTCAGCCCTGGCGCCAGGTTTTCTTTGTTCTGGGCAAAGCTTAGAAACCACTCTGCCTTCAGCTCTTGGGTCATTTCACATGTTGTTGATTGCACAGGGGTGTTGGAAAAGGCTAGGGCTTCAGGAAGGGGTGGCTGGCTACCTCCATTTCTGACAAGGGTGTTGTTATTGCCAGTGACGGGTGGGGAGAAGAAGACCCAGTGCCTGGAGAACAGACAAGCCCCTGGAAGCGAGGATGAGCTCTACCCAGCGCCTGAGCCTCTCTGGCAGCCCACCAGCATGGAGGGTGCCCCCCGCCCACGGGAGGAGATGCGGGACTTGGTCCACGCCCCGTTACCGTTGACGTGGAAACGCTCGAGCCTGTGCAGTGAGGAGCAGGGCTCCCTTGAGGAGCTGCGGCAGCGGGAGGCTGCTGACCCCTCAGTGGGACGGGTGCTGCCTGTGGGTGAGGCGGGTCTACCCTGGAACCTCGGGCCCTTGGCCAAGCCCCGGCGGGAACTTCGAAGGGTCAGCCCAGGGATGATCGATGTCAGGAAAAACCCCCTGTAGGCACACCTGGGAGATTCGGGGCCTGCCCAAAGGTGTGGTGTTGATGCTCCCTTCTGTGAAGGAGTCCTTACCTCAAGCTCTAAATCAGGTCCTGATCTTTCTCGTTAGAGTCAACAAATTCGGGCCACTGCCCAGAACTGGACTTGAATCACTTGTTTAAAAAAGGTGCACATTTCTACCAGTCACTTCCTTTAGGATGCGGCACCTAGTTGCCATGTTTTGGCTTTTTAATACAGTTTTTAAAACTTTATAGTTGATTTATAGCATTGTTAGTTTCAGATGTGAAGCAGAATGTTTATACACATGCACATGTCCACTCTTTTTCCGATTCTTTTCTCATGCAGCTTACTACAGATTTTTGAGTAGAGTTCCCTGTGCTACACAGTAGGTCCTTGTTGGTTATCTGTTTTATATATAGCAGTGTGCACATGTTAATCCCAGACTCCTGATTTATCCCTTCCCTTCCCTTTCCCCTTTGGTAACCATAAGATTGTTTTCAGAGTCTGTGAGTTTGTTTCTGTTCTGTGAATAAGTTCATCTGTAGTTTTTCAGAGTCCACATATAAGTGATGTCATATGTCTGTTGGATTCACTTCACTTAGTTTGCTAATCTCTAGGTCCGCGTTGCTGCAAACGGCGTTCACTTTTTACAGCTGAGTAATATTCCAGTGTGTATAGGTACCATGTCTTGTATCTGTTTCTCTGCTGATGGAAATTTAGATGGCTTCCATGTCTTAGCTAGTGTAAATAGTGCTGGAGTGAACATTGGAATGCATGTATTTCTCTTTTCAGATTATAGTTTTCTCCAGATATATGCCTAGGGATAGGATTGCTGGATCATATGGTAGTTCTGTTTTTAGTTTAAGGAACCTCCATACTGTTCTCCATAATGGTTGTACCAGCTTACATTCCCACTGACAGTGCAAGAGGGTTCCCTTTTCTCCACACCCTCGCCAACATTTACTGTTTGCAGACTTTCTGAAGATGGCCATTCTGCCTGGTGTGAGGTGATGCCTTATAGTTTTGATTTGCATTTCTGTAATACTTAGCGTTGTTAAACATCTTTTCATGTTTTCTGGCCACCTGTATGTCTTCTTTGAAGAAATGTCTATTACTTTTTCTGCCCATTTTTTGATTGGGTTGTCTTTTTTTTTTTTTTTTTAATGCAGAGCTGCATGAGCTATTTGTGTATTTTGATTAAGCCCTTGTCAATTGCTTCATTTACAGATATTTTCTCCCATTCTGTGGGTTGTCTTTGTTTATGGTCTCCTTTGCTGTACAAAAGTTTTTAAGTTTAATTAGGTACCATTTATTTTTATCCTGGGAGGTGCATCTAAAAAGATATTGCTGTGATCTATGTCGAAGAATGTTCTGCCTATGCTTTCCTGAGTTTTATAAAACATGGGCAATCACCTTGACTGTTCTGCCTATCTCCACTTCACTTAGTTTTTCTTCTGCAGTTTTATTATCTTGTTCCTTCATCTGAACTATTTCTGTGCCATATCCTTTTGTCTAATTTTGTGTGTGTTTGTGGTCTCCGTTCTTCAGGCTGCAGGATTACAATTGGTATCTGCCCCCTGGTGGATGAGGCTGGTCTAAGAGGCTTGTGCAGGCTTCCCATGGGAGGGACTGGTGCCTGCCCACTGGTGGGTGGAGTGGGGTTGTCCCTCTGGCTCAGGACTGTCGAGCAGTGTTTCTAGGTGGCTGCTGGCTAGTTTTAGGCAGCCTGTGTGCTGACGGGAGGCACTGTTTCTACCCTGTTGGTTTGGCCTGAGGCATGCCAGCACTGGAGCTGGCAGGCTGTCGGGTGGGGCCAGGTCTTGGTGCAAAAGCGGCAACTTCCAGAACCCACACCAGTGAGTATTTTCTGAGGTCTGCCACCTGTGTCCTTGTCCCCATATCTATGGGGTCACACAGAGTCGGACACGACTGAAGTGACTTAGCAGCAGCAGCAGCAGCAGTAGGACTCAGATTTGGAAACACAACAGGCTTGAAAGCTTTTCAGAGACCGGGAGATGGTTCTGAATCAGCTCTGTTGGCCAAGGCCCTGGCCTGGACTTGATAGCCAGCTGGGCTGCGGGGTGCCCTGGACAGCTCCACGACTAAGGTGAGTTTCCCTGTGAAGGACAGGAACCGTGCTGGGGACTGGCCGGCTCCCAGGGCAGACCTCGAGATAGGGCTGCTCTGGAAACCACTAGAGCTGGACCATGGTCAAATTTAACCTCAGGCTGGAATGTTACACAGAAATGCTCATATGCTAAACAGCTACAGATGCTTTTATTGTCACACAGGGAATGCAAACCTTTATTCTACCGCTGTAACACAGCCTTCTGTCTTGTGTTTGCTGCTGCCAAGTGCTGCCTCTGTCTTGGGTCCTGGCCTTATAGCAACTGGAGGGACCGATGTAGGGGTCCTTCTCCCATTTCGCAAGTGACAGTGTTCTGAACTTGCCATGGTCACTGTTGACGTGGGGCTGGAATGGGATCCTACCTTACAGTTCCTTGTCTGATTCTGGACACCCAGGCTGCCACTGAATTATAATTACCAGCTATGCCACCTCACATGGAAAAGGCAATGGCACCCTAGTACTCTTGCCTGGAAAAATCCCATGGACCGAGGAGCTTGGTAGGCTGCAGTCCATGGGGTCGCTAAGAGTCAGACATGACTGAGAGACTCACTTTCACTTTTCACTTTCATGCATTGGAGAAGGAAATGGCAACCCACTCCAGTGTTCTTGCCTAGAGAATCCCAGGGATGGGGGAGCCTGGTGGGCTGCTGTCTATGGGGTCGCACAGGGTCAGACACGACTGAAGCGACTTAGCAGCATCATACCACTTCACTAAGGCCAGGCAAGTGTGGTGAGTTAGGGCTGGGCTTGGGGGTGGATGGATTCCAGAGGGGGATTTGAAAACTTGAAGGCATTCTACTGGGACTCTGAAAGCTGATCCTGGTAAAAGAGGCTTGGGACTAGGCCACCAGTTTCTTTCTGCCTGTGGGGACCTGGCTGGCCTCACCTTCATGTTTTAAATTTCCTCAGTTCCATTAAGCCCTGGTTATTCCTGTTTTTGTGCAGCAAGCTGAGGGTTACATATGAGGAGTGGACCGCAGGGCCCTGGCTCAGATAGACCGGGTTTCTGGGTACATGACTAAGAATGCGTTTATTCTACACGTCTGGAATTCCGTGTGTGTCCAGAGAAAACTGCTCTCAGAGCACTTTTGTGGGGAAGTGCAGTGGCTCTGGGCAAATCGGTAGTGTTTGTAGTTATACGTCCCCCAGACGGTTCCATTCTAACTAGCTGAGCAGCTTCTTCCGTGAGTAAGTTCTGCCGATAGGGCGTCTCCTGGAGAATGCTCGGCTGAAAGGAGAGTCTTCTGCCGTGGGAGAAAATACATCCACATCCTCATCTAGAAAAAGGTGGAAAGGCTTAGCATGCAGGACCTAACTGAGAACACAACAGAGGAAAGTGGGCTTGACCTGCAGAGGGTTATGCTTGAAGACGGACTTAAGAAAACCAGCATTGCTTGTAGGCGCTCTCACCCGTGGAAGCATTCGTTACCCACAATCTATCAGGCCCTCTACTCTTAACGTAAGCACTGAACAAACGGCAACAAGTAACTGAAAATGCAGAAGACCCGTGGCGCTCCAGTCTTCTGGGCCTTCTTTTTATCTCAGATTGTGGGGGTTTGCTATTTTGCATGATTTGTACCATGGTCTTGAGGGAGGAGAACCATTGAAGACCCCCGCCTCCTGCACCCCCCTCAACAATTCTAGCTTTGCGGTGCAGTTAGCAGGTTCAATCCCATTCTTCCCAGGTGGGGTCGAGGGGAATCCTAGAGTCTGAAGGGTGATTATAATTAAGCCAGTCCTTTTTCAGACCAAATGGACAGAAACCCAGGGGTGTAACCTCTGAGGAGAAAACGGCTGGCTGGCTCGACACACAGCCACTTGGGCTGCTCGCCCCTCCGACCCCAGGGACCCAGATGAGCAGAAAGTGGTTGTGCGCCCACTTCTGTCGCTGTCTTCAAGAAGCTAAAGTAATCTGGTAGGATTTTGAGGGTTTTTTTTTTTGGTGGTGGTGGTTCCAAAGCACATAAGTTCTAAAGTGGTACTTCTCTGGGAGCCCATGACAAGGCGGGGGATAAAACCACCCTAACCCTACGACCCTCCGAGATTCAACTGCCTGAAAACCCCAGAGGTAACTTGAGATCGAGCTAACCAAAGGACAGAAGTTAGATCCTGGTGATGTCTCTAGGACCTCCAACAAATTACCTCTGGCGTCTTTACGTTGAGAGGAGGGTGTCTTCCCCTGGAACAGCAGTGGAGAGTGGGTCAGTGCCTGCAGCCCGCTGGCAGAGAGGCAGCTCCGCACGGCACAGCTGGGAGGTGGGGTGGCACCTGGAGTGATGGCACGGTTAGCGCAACCCACGGCCCCAACGAAGAAGCCCAAGCCTTCCCCCCATATCCCCTCGGTGCCGCCGTGCCCACACAGTCCGACACAGCAAACTCACCTGGGACGGACGCCTCGTCGTCCGCTGCGGAGGGCAACTGGCGAGTGCTTGTGCCTGGAGAACGCTCTTCTGGGTCTCCCTGCTGGTCGCAGGCCCTCTTCACTTGTCGTTCAGCCTCCTCCTTAGCAGAGAGGCATCTCTTCCTAGATCCCAAACCAAACTGTCCCCAGGAGGCCTCCTCAGCCTTGGGCACGTTGTCCCTGGGAGGTGACTGGTCTGGCAGCTGACACACGCCCTCTAGCTCAAAATCTCCCAGGATGGGGGGCCTGCCGATACCAAGTTCCAGGCCTTGCTCCTTGCCCTCTGGCTCCAGTGGTGACAGTCCCCCGGGAAGGTCGGCATTGACCTCGCTCCTCCCAGCCGAGGGGCCAAGACTGCAGTCTACCGCCCTCTTTCTGCGGGGCCAGTCTTTAATTGTGTCCGGAGTCGTCTTCCCGCTGTGCTTGGGGGATGGGGTCCAAGGAACCCCAACTTCTGTCTGGAATGGAGAGGGGGTACTGCAGGGGCAGCGGGTAGGGGTGCATGACTGGCAGATATAGGTCTGTCCCCCACTCTTGCCTGGGGTGCTGTGCGAGGAGCGAAGGCAGGGGGCCGACAGGCAGGTGGCTTCAGGTTTGCCTGAGGACTTGCTGGCCTTGGGCACACTGGGACCTGGGAGGGAGCTCTCCTCCCTTGGTGGGGGCTCAGCTTCTGACAAAGAGCTGGACTCTATCTTTTTAATTCGGAGCTTCGGAAGGCCAGAAGCCTGCATCTCCAGCTCAACCTCATAGGCCTGCGGGCTGGCAGGGGCTCTGCAGGGCCAGGTTGACGCCTGCTGGTCCTCTAGCTGCGTGGCCGCCTGGCGCTGCTTTGTGTCTGCCGTGCAGTGCGGGTTGTAGCGGGGCATCCGGGGAGAGCGGGGCTCAGAGGAAGGAGAGGTGGGAGGAGTCCCGGGGTCACACGGAGACAGCTTCTCACACGTGCGCGTCCTTAGCCCCTCATCTTCGTCCAGGGGTGAAACGCTGCTTTCTAAGTCATCATGGTCACGGTGCCCAGCTTCATCCAGGGGAGGGAGACAGTCCGAGCCTGCTGCAATAAGCAAAGGAGAGGACGCATGCCAGTCACCCTCAAAGCCAGTTCCAGGGTAAGCTGGAAGTTCAGGCGAAGCTGGAGAAGAGAGGGTCGCTGCCTTCTGGTTCTTTCCAGGGTCTGTGATGGCAGCTGGGTTGTCAGTTATGGCAACCCTCAGAGCAGCCAAGCTGTCAGGCTGGCCCTCCAGGAAGTCTCGTTCTGTTCCCGAGGTCTTTTTATGCCGTTTGCCATGTTTGGAAGGGGGCGGAGGGGGCCAGAGGTCAGATGGAGCTACCTGTGAGGCACTAGGGGGTGTCAAGGGAGCAGAACAGGAGGGAGGTGTGGTGACACTGGGAGATTTCTGGACCTCTTGCCAGCCCACTTGTCCAGAGGAAGGAGATGCTATGGGAAATTCCCCAAGTGAACTCTTCTTGGAAATACCACGTGAAGGAGAGAGAACAGCTTTTTTGGGAAAAGTCAGAGCTGCGTTCCCTGGTCTCTCTGGGGTTTTGCCAGCTTTGCTACTCCACGGCTGTGGCGGCTTCTCTGCCCGGGGTGCTCCAGAGCCCCGAGGGAGCTGGTGTTTCTGACTTGGAGATGTGCCCTCGGAAGCGGCTTGTCTCTGGAGCCCCGGGGCTGCTGTCCTGGGCGGTGCTTGAGCAGAGCATCTGCTAGGGGTCAGACACTCACTCCTGGTCTGGGCAGTTGATGAAACCAGGGCTGCTGGACAGGAGGTGCTTTCCGGACTGGAGTCTGCCAAGCGTGGCCAAGAAGAATCCTGCAAAAATCTGGGGGGATGACCACCTTGTCTCTGGGGAGTTCTCGGTACCTTTTCAAGAGGATAGGCACCTTCTGCCAGGGAGTGTCCTTTCTGAGGGGTGAGTTTTGGTTGCGATGGTGAATCCCAGCCATGTGGAGAGAAGTCTTTTGAGAATTCCTTAAAAGTGACCTGTTTGGCAGGGGTCATCTCCGCAGGGGATTTCTGCAGCCTTTCCGGGGTGCGCAGTGGGGTCTGCGGTGTCCGAGGGACTTTTCTTGGCGTGGCTTTACAAGAGTGTGGAGACTTCCAGTAACTCTTCTCAGGCGTCTGTAAAGAAAGATGCTTATTTCAGTGCTTTGAACATCATAACCCATAGTCTCAGAAATGTTTTACTGATCTCTAAGATTAAAAAGTCCAGTGGGAGGTTTCTTATCATCAGCCAAAGGAATGATAAGTTGGATTTCATACAGTGACACGTTTCCACTTCCAAAACATGACCCAGATTTTACTTGTCAACTTTTTCTAGCACTAAGCACTGTATCCAAGCTTCATTTCTTCTGAAACAAATTGTTTTAATAACTTGCACAGTACAGTGAAAATATGCTTTGCCTCTGTATCACTCCACTCACTACTCACAGCTATCTTTTCCTCTAAGGAGAAAACTATTTCTGATCTTTGCCTGAAGTAACCTTTAGGAGCCATGTCATCTGCTATTCACCCACCTTCAACATGTGCTTTTAAGTACCTGATATGCATCAGGCAAAATGTGTGCAGAAGGCTGGGGTGGGGGAGGAGGAGGAGAAACATGGACCCTATGGATACACAGCAACAAAGATAACATCTCAGAGAGGAACCTTCCCAACAAAAGCACTTCCCTTCTTGCAAAAACTACAGTTAACTCCAACATGTAAGGAGGTCTGACAACTACTGTTTAACCTTATTATCTCAGGAGTCCTGGTCCAGTTGGCATTTCATGTGGCGTATAGACAGATGAGGGGAAGAGTCTCTGGAGGAGGAAACGGCAACCCACTCCAGTATTCTTGCCTGGAGAATTTCATGGACAGAGGAGCCTGGTGGGCTACTAGTCAATAGGGTCGCAAAGAGACATGACTGAAGCAACTTGGCACACAGACGGATGATAATACACTCGGGCTGAGTAATGACGGGGCGTGCACGGGACACTACGGGCGCACAGAAGGGTTGGCCGTCTAACCCAGCTAGGGCTTGGGGAGGCAACGGACAGTGAGTCAGGTCTTAAAAGAATGGGTGTCGGCAGCTGAAGACAAGGTGGACAGTGCGGGAGAGGGAACTGGGCAAAGGCACGAAAGTGAAAAACAGCAGCCAGGTGCATCCTGAAGCGGCTGGGAAGGTGGAGTGTGAAGCAGAGATGGGCGAGCAGGGATCAGGTCACGGAGGTCCTTGCCTGTCCAGGGAGGCGACGGAACACGGTCCTATGGACCCTTCCCCACAGCTTCCTGTGTCCCCACCAACCCCCTAAGCGGTTTTGGGGCAGAGTCTGTAGAGCTTCCAGCACAGTGAGGTAGTCAGAGGATCACCCGATGGGGTCACAGAGGTCCCGCCAACCTCTGGGGGTGGGATGGATTTGAGAGGGAAGAGGCTACGGAAGTGTTGCAGGCAGAAGTGAACTGGGGTAGGAACTGAAGGGATGGAGAGGAGGGAATGGGTATCAGATAGGCTGCCAATAAAATGGGCAGGACCGATGGCTTAGCCAGGCCTGAGGGGAGGGAGTCCAGGATGACTTCCAGGTTTCTAACAGGGGTGACCGGATCAAGTGGGCAATCAACGGAACAGGTGAGAACGCTACTGCACATTTCAGATAGAGATAGACTTAGTGTCCAATGTAAATGGAGATAAGCCAAGAGGTAGGTGAGATCTATCAGCTCAGTCCAGCTGCTACCTTAAGTCCCCATATACCCAATAATCATTCATTAAGTCAGCCTCAACCACCTCAAATCTCTATTACTATCTTCTCTTCCTTACTGGCCTCAGTGGCTTTCCCTGCACATGTCTACATGTTCCCCAAACTATACTATTTTAAACATCATAGTAATTTTATACCTGATAGGCTGTAGGTATTGCAGAACCCCGAGAGTCTCCTGAAGGCCTTTTAATCCGTGCTGAGCCCTTCTCTGAGGGACTGATCATCTCAGACAATGCTCCGAATAGAAGTCTCTTGGGGGACCGAATACTTTGGACTGGAGAGTTTTCTCTTTGGTCTGCAAGTCAAAAACAGTGACAATACTTAATTCCTTTTCAATTCCTGCCCTCTCACCTCTGACCCAATACTCATAAAACAGCCAGTCTATCTAAGAAAGATGACAATTTGGGAGCAAATCCCACCTACTTACGACAGCAGCGGTAGCAAGTGCTGCTTTATTGCATTGTGAGACTGCATTATCAAGCCCAGTCCCTATGTTAGGAGGTGTGGGCAACTGAAATAATTTAATTTGAAAAGACAAGTATAAAAAGATACATCTGATGAGCTAAGTTCACAATGGATAAAAGAATGAAGGTCATACAGTACCTTCAACCTGGGGATGCCTTCCCATAGTATCTGAATGTATGGAGGAAACTATAGGTCATTTCCTCTTGAATGAATAGAAGTGCCTTCAAGGATAGTGTGGGCCACCAGCCAGAGGAGGCCAAGGGGTGATTCTGATATGGTGGCTGTGGTCACCTGTTCATCTGGGCATCACTCTGAACCTCAAATACTTATGCTCTAGGTGCCCCGCATACAAGTGAGTTCCATTCTGAGAGCGCATTCGTTAAGTCCAACTCGTTCGTAAGTCCAAAGTCAGCCGAGGTACCCAGCTAACACAACTGGCTATGTAGTACTGTATTATAATTGGTCTGTAATATTTTTCACACAAAAATTAAAATATTCTTAGCCTTGGAGTACAGTACAGTACAACAGCTGGCAGCAAGCAACAACTACCAGCTACATCACCACTGTTTCTATGCTTGCTTCCAGACATCCTGGGCTTGAAATAAAGATACTGTACTATTATACCCTACACAGTATTGTACAGCACATACAAATACAACCACTTGTAGAAGATGCATGCACATGACAATGTATACCAGACACGTGAACTTACATGACTGGACATTCTAACGCGTGTTAGCATCTTTGAAAGCTCACAATCTGAAGGTTCATACATAGGCAACTTACTGTACCTGACCTGTTCCTCCAATATCAACTTTCATTCTTTTCCTGAGAAGTTTCATTCTTTTCCCACCAAGTTTGTGTGGACCTCTGAAGACAGGCAGGCAAAGTGTGTTACCTGACTTCATTTGCTGGAATGAGTGGACCCTTTGTATGCTTCGAGACTTTGGCTGAGACACAGAGTAGAAGGAAGCAGAGTTCGTCCTGCTGAACGCCAACTGCTTGATTCGAGGACTTCGTCTCAAACTCACCACTGTAAGACCAGAATCACAGTTAGTAACCAGGAAGAAATGCAAGCTCGGTGTTTCCCCTATGAAATGGGTAAGATCTATGTGACACCATGTACAAGAGGGGCTCCCCTGGTGCCTCAGTCAGTAAAGAATCCGCCTGCAATGCAGGAGACCTGGGTTCCATCCCTGGGTCAGGAAGATCCTCCTGGAGAAAGGAATAGCTACCCACTCCAGTATTCTTGCCTGAAGAATTCCATGGACAGAGAAGCCTGGTGGGCCACAGTCTGTGGGGTTGCAGAGAGTCGGACATGACTGAGCGACTAATACGTTCATGTACAAGATGGAAACTTGGTTTCCAACAAGCTCTTGGTTTGGAGATCTTTTAAGTGTGACAAAGCTAAGAGGGCTATGATATGTGGCCCCAGCAAAGTTCCCCCCCCAAAAACAAACAAAAAACCCGACCCCTCCAGACTGTAATCTGCGTATTATGAACTGCCACCTTGAAGCATTATGTAGAGTGATAAAAAAAGGTTCGTAGAGTGTGACTTTCATTAAAAAGTTTTAAATCACGGTTTTCATACTTATATTACATATATTTGTACAGAAACAACACCTGTAAGAGTTATTATTAAAGCTAAACGTATTTCTGATTTGTGGGATTACCAAGTGTTAATTTTTGGGCTTTTCTATGTTTTCTAATTTTTCTAGAATAAACTACTTGATTTTAAGAAAATTATGTTTTTGGAAACCCCTCCTTCGTGCATACTTTAAAACTAAGCCACAGGTCTGTTTGTTTTTAGATGCTTGGCTGAGCTGGGTCTTTGCTGCTTCACGAGCTTTTCTCCAGTGGCAGCACGCGGGGGCCACTCTCTAGCTGCGGTGCACAGGCTTCCCTTGTGGTTCCCGGGCTCGTAGTTGTGGCACGTGGCTTAGCTGCTCTGCAGCATGTGGGATCTTCCCCATCAGGCATAGAACCCATGTCTCCTGCGGTAAACATTCTTTACCACTGAGCCACCAGGGAAGCCCCACAGTACCTTATATTAACGTAGTAGTTTAGCGTTCACTCTGAATCCCATTTCTATGTTGTAAAACTATTTCTTCTCCAGAAACTCTCAGTACACTCTGTGTAACAGATCATTCACCAATTAACATGTACTGATACACACTATGGGCCCAGAGCTGTCATAATGGATATGCTGAGCAAGAATACAAGTCCAGAAAAGCTTTCACAGAAAGTAGAGAAAACACAAAAGCCCAGAACCCCAAGACAAACAAAAGTAGGTAATACCATCTTCTCCTTTCTCTGGGGACTCTTCAACGACGTCAACATCAGGACCAGGATCAGAGGACCTTGAAGAACAGCGGGTACAAGGACTATTCAGCATCACTCCTAAATGATGCACATCACAGCCCTACACGCTCTCACCTCACAAGGTAACAAAGACCACAAATGGTCTTGATGACATCACTGTAGGCAGGCACTCTCAGACATTACTGTCAAGAGTGAAAGGGTAAGAACATGTGTTTTTTTTTAAGCAGTTTGACAAAGTTAAATTTGTATACCATGTGATCCACAAATTTCAATTCTTACAATTTACCCTGTAGATAAATGAGCACAAGTGTGTAAAATCCACACACAAATAACATCCAGATGTAGCCTTGACAAGGAGGAGTAGATGTACTTCTCGCCATTCTTCCTCTCACGTACAGTTAAGAACCCTGGGTGTGTTACATACAGAGCAAGCAGAAGGCTCTCAAAGGTGAAGGGAAGACTTAGGACCTCAGGACCTGAAGAGACACAGGGCAGTGAGCTCTGGGAGTTTCTGTTGTGCTTCATAAATCCTGGATGGGGTGCTCAACAAGCTGACAACCTCAATACACCAAGAGGTGCAGACAAAACTGCCCTGAGGAAAGTTAGTTCTCTTTAGACAAAGAACCAGGAAAGGGGCACCAAGTTAAGACAGAAACATTCAGCAAGAGCTGCCCCACTCCAACCAATTGCCATGGAAAACTGTGGCCTCACCACACCCCTGAACAGGCCCAGCTGGGATCATCCCAGGCCTGGCAGCGAGACTCCCTCCTTCCCCAGGTCAACACATGAATAGATTTTAAAATGAGGCAATACCCAGTCAACAGAATACTACTCAGCAATAAAATGGAATGAACTATTGATATATACAACAACACAGAAAAAATCTCAAAATAATTGTGCCAAATGAAAGAGGCTGGACACCAGAGTGCACTCTGTATGGTTCTCTAGCCCTCACGCAATTTTCAGAATGCTCTTTGGTGATAGGCAACATGGGTGAAACGGGATCACAAATGTCATGAGAAGGTACGCATGGCCCATGAAATCAGAAGGGCTGTGTGGAGCGTAAAGAAGCTAGACAAGGATGTCGCTCACCTGCCCTTGATCTGTCTATGAAGCAGCCTTCCGGAGATTTGCTTGTGTACTGGCGTCTCGGCCACACTCTTGGTCAGCAGCTTGCGATAACCTAAAATGTAAACAGGATAAATTTCACATACTCTTATCAAGTAGGAACAGCAAGGCAATGGAAGCAACTTGAACTTAAATACGGTTTAACACTTAGCCAGAGTGGCTCTTAATGGTCTCGTGGACCAAGGTCTAACCATAAGATTTGACTTAACATGACATTACAGTTTATCAGCACTATTAGTTTAACAATAAGTAATCCAATATAAAATATAACGAAAATTTTAAATAATGATCCTGAAAAAAAGTTCTTACTTATTAGGGCTAATACTTCGGTCCACCTAGTGGGTGGTTCTTTTATTTATGATTAAATTATTGTATTTACGATTAAATAAGGCATGTGAAAATGCTGATATGTCATGCAATGTTAAGATATTTAATACAAAGATAAATCTAAAGGATCACAAATGTCATGAGAAGGTACGCATGGCCCATGAAATCAGAAGGGCTGTGTGGAGCGTAAAGAAGCTAGACAAGGATGTCGCTCACCTGCCCTTGATCTGTCTATGAAGCAGCCTTCCGGAGATTTGCTTGTGTACTGGCGTCTCGGCCACACTCTTGGTCAGCAGCTTGCGATAACCTAAAATGTAAACAGGATAAATTTCACATACTCTTATCAAGTAGGAACAGCAAGGCAATGGAAGCAACTTGAACTTAAATACGGTTTAACACTTAGCCAGAGTGGCTCTTAATGGTCTCGTGGACCAAGGTCTAACCATAAGATTTGACTTAACATGACATTACAGTTTATCAGCACTATTAGTTTAACAATAAGTAATCCAATATAAAATATAACGAAAATTTTAAATAATGATCCTGAAAAAAAGTTCTTACTTATTAGGGCTAATACTTCGGTCCACCTAGTGGGTGGTTCTTTTATTTATGATTAAATTATTGTATTTACGATTAAATAAGGCATGTGAAAATGCTGATATGTCATGCAATGTTAAGATATTTAATACAAAGATAAATCTAATTTATGCTCTAGCATAAACTTTCTCAATAGCATAAGGCAGACAAGTTACTCATGGGAGGAATGGTTTTAAGTGAGATAAAAATGACTAGGAAGAGGACTGATGTCAGCAGGAATGTGGGGTAAGGACCTCTGAGAAAACTCTCCCATAAAAGCAATGAGAACACTGACCAAAAGTGAACATCAATTTCTCCAGAACTCTGGAAATTAACCAGTTTGGAGTAATCCAAGGAGTAGTTATTCAACAAAAACAGCTGTATCTCATTAAGAATAGCAAGCCCTGTACAACTTTAACTTCTCTGGCCCCAACCTCCTCTCCCTGGCCCCACGGCAGCCTTGAGAACCAACAGCCCAGCGGCCCCTGGATGAACAAATGGTGTCTAAGCTCCTCCACAGTCCCATTCCCAGATAACGGTCTATTTGGCTTATCTGGTGGTTCCCTGGGAAAATCCCACTCACTTGGCCTGTCTCTATCTGACCTGACTCAGAACTCGTCCAATGCAAACAACTTTTTCCCAGGGAGCCATTTACTAAAAACAATCAGCAGCAACTGTAAACATCAGCTGCCTGAGGTGGTGATAACTATTGGGGCAGACAAGATAACCAAAACTCTGGATGTGAAAACCAGGGCATGAGACCTCTACAAGGGCCTCTGCTAACTTCTGACACACTCCCGGGAACCTGCAAGTTCATGTGTGGGAGGGCTGTGTGCACGCCCCGGGAACCTGCAAGTCCATGTGTGGGAGGGCTGTGTGCACGCCCCGGGAACCTGCAAGTCCACGTGTGGGAGGGCTGTGTGCACGCCCAGGATGGACCCAAGAAGGCCCTTGCAAGTGTGCTCAGTCGTGTCCAACTCCCTGTGATCCCATGGACTGCAGCCCTCAGGCTCCCCTGTCCACGGAATTCTCCAAGCAAGAATACTGGAGTGGGTTACATTTCCTCTTGGCTGTCACCTTTGGCTGACCCCAAGGCTCTAGAAAACAGAAAAAGTTGTAAAATGTCTGGCTGAGTATTGAAGACGTGAGCCGATGCACACATAGGGCCCCTCAGCAAGAGCTGGGAAACTTACTAGTTCAGGCATGGAAGGGAATCTCTGTCCAACCCTTAGCTGACTACTAAGCTAACCAAGCAGAGATTTTAGTGGCTACACATGACGGAATACAGACTTGAAAGAACTAGTTCAGTAAACAAACAAAAGCAGTTAAGAGTAAAAACGAACTCTGCCCTGGAGCCGTGGCAATCTGACTGTCAGAGCTGACTCAGTATTTAACATGTCCAGTTGTCAACAAAAAATATGAGACAAGAAATAAGAAAGTATGGACCATAAACATGGGCGGGGCGGGGGAACCCATTCAACAGAAAGCATTTCTGAAGAAGTTCAGACATGGACTCATTAGCACATGACTTTAAATCAGCTATCTGCAATATGTTCAAAGAACTAAAAAAGAAAAAATAATATCTAAAGAACTAAAGGAATGTACGAGCCTGACGACTTGCCAAGTACAGAATATCAATAAAGAGAGATGTCGTTAGAAAGAACCAAGCAGAAATTCTAAAATCGAAAGGTATACTACCTAAAATAAAAAACTCATTAGAGGGGCCTAGAAGTTGATATGAGGTGGCAAAAGAAAGAATCAAAGTTGAAGACAGGTAATTGAGATTATCCAATCTGAGGGATAGAAAGAAAAACGAACAGTCTTAGACACCCATGGGACACAATCAAGCATAATAACATGAGACAGTGGGAGTTCCAGAGAAAGAGGGGAGAAAGAGGTGGAAAACTTTGAAGAAATCCTGGTTGAAAACTTCTGATGTCTGATGAAAGACATTCCATAGCCAAGTAGCTGAATAAACCTAAGTAGGATAAAGACAGAGATCCGCACCAGACATATCACAATCAAATCGTCAGAAGTCAAAGGGGAAGAGAGACTCTTGAAAGAATCAAGAAAGCAGTGATCTGTCATGTACAAGCAGTCCTCGATAAGATTAACAGCCGATTTCTCCTCAGAAACACAGGATGACAAAAATGCGGGGTGATGAAAGGCGCAGGGATGAAAGAAAAAGACTTAATCAAGAATTATAACATCTTATAGAAAAAACCGAATGAACTTTTAGGCCCACCCAACATACCCTGTAAAGGAATCCCTGATGGCTCAGCAGTAAAGAATCTGCCTGCAAAGCGGGAAACACAGATTTGATATCTGGATCAGGAAGATCCCTTGGAGAAAGAAATGGCAACCCACTTAAGTATTCTTGCACGGAGAACCCCATGGACAGAGGATCCTGGAGGGCTACTGTCCATGGGTTGCAAGAGTCAGACACGACTGAGGGACTAAACCACCACCAATAAATCCTGTAAACTATTCTCAAACATGAAGGAGAAATGAGCACATCCTCCCCACCCTCAACGATACACCCAAAAAACAACACAGAGAGGATCTGACACTGGCAGACCAGCCCTAAAAGTAATGCCCATACTGCAGGGAGTCCTTTAGACTGAAAGGTAAGCGTACTAGAGAATAACATGCTGCTGCTGCTGCTGCTGCTGCTGCTGCTGCTGCTGCTGAGTCGCTTCAGTCGTGTCCGACACTGTGCGACCCCACAGACGGAAGCCCACCAGGCTCCCCCGTCCCTGGGATTCTCCAGGCAAGAACACTGGAGTGGGTTGCCATTTCCTTCTCCAGTGCATGAAAGAGAAAAGTGAAAGTGAAGTCGCTCAGTCTTGTATGACTCTTAGCGACCCCGTGGACTGCAGCCCACCAGGCTCCTCCATCCATGGGATTTTCCAGGCAAGAGTACTGGAGTGGGGTGCCATTGCCTTCTCCGAGAGAATAACATGAGTCCACACGAAGAATTAAAGGCACTGGGAAAGGCAATCATACAAGTAAACGCCAACAACACAATAAAAGTATTGTTATTTCTCTATCTTTCTCCTTTGAGTTTAAAGATAAAGCAAGGATTATAAATGTGCTGATGGGCATACAATGTATCAAGATGTAACTTGTATAAGACAACACACAGAAGGGGGTAGAAAATAGTTATACAGAAGAGCAAAGTTTTTGCTGTACTCCTGAAATTAAGTTGATGTTAACCTTGACTGGATAAATTAAGAAATTAATTGCAACCCCCATGGAAAGAAACACCATACAAAACCGTGAAGTAGGAAGCACTAGGGTTTGGTCCCTCCCCTAAAACAAACAGTAAACTAGGGAAAAAATGATCAGAGTAAACTATTGGAATTTTTAGAACCTGACTGGCACTAATGACAACCAGGAAAGAGCCTAATGAAGGGAGACCCTGATATTTAATAAGGGGATGATGTGACTGGAACAGCTACCAGCCCTCTTTCCTCAGCCCTGCTTCAGCTGTGGGGGCAGTGGCCCACGTCCTAGGAGCAGCTGGCAGGTGGTAGAACAGACAGTAGGGACCCTGTCTTCTAACTCTGGGGTATAAGGTTCAGTCGGTGTGCTTGNCCCTGATATTTAATAAGGGGATGATGTGACTGGAACAGCTACCAGCCCTCTTTCCTCAGCCCTGCTTCAGCTGTGGGGGCAGTGGCCCACGTCCTAGGAGCAGCTGGCAGGTGGTAGAACAGACAGTAGGGACCCTGTCTTCTAACTCTGGGGTATAAGGTTCAGTCGGTGTGCTTGGAGAGTGGAGCCCAGTGGGGCCGGAGCAGACATCTGCCCTGATTTCTGCCCACAGGTGCCAGCAGCTTTCCCCCACTACCATCCAACAGGTGACTTAAAGTGACAGGAACACCTTTTTGTTTGTCCCTTTTTGGAGCCAGACGTTTAAGAAAATCTTTCTCACGTTACCAGCTAATCACAGAGACAACACAACAGAAACTTCAGGGACCACACAAGAGGGAATACATACTTTGTAAAAATAGCTGGGAAAAGGCACAAATGAACAGGCTCTCAATAAACAAAGATCAGTGATTTCACAGGAGTGGGAGAATCTTATCTCCAGAGTCAACAGACTATAATATTCGAATACCTCTCAACGAAGAATTACAAAGCATACAAAGAAACAGTAAAGTGTGTCAAGGAAGAAGAGAATTTGGCAGAAACTACCCTTGAGAAATCCCAGACATTGGAATCACTGATTAAAAATGTTAAATAAGCTCAAGGAAAAAAAATGAACACAGAATTGAAAGAAATAAGGAAAACAATGGATAAACACAGTGAGAATATCAATAACGTAACAGAAATTATAAAAAGGAACCAAACAGAAACTTCAGAGCTGAAAAGTATAATAACTGGAAAAGTTCACTAGAGGGGTTCAACCTCAGATTTGAGCAGGCACAACAATCAATAAACTTGAAGCTAAAGACAACCAAAATCTTCCAATCTGAGCAGAATGAAAAAAAGGACTAGATGGCTTCATTGATGAATTCTACCTAACATTAAAACAAGAATTAACACCCTAACACCTAAGCAATTCAAAAAGCACCTAAGACAACTCAAGGAGGAAAGAACAGTCTTTTCAACGCATGAGGCTGGTACAGCTGGATAACCACAGGCAAAAGAATGACACTGTACTCACCTCACACAATACACAAAAAAACTAACTGGAAATGAGTCAAAGACCTAATTTAAGATTTTAAGCCATAAAACTTAGGTTGAATAATGGATTTTTAGACATGCCACCGAAAGCACAAATAACAACAAAAATATGTTAGTTAAACTGGATAGCATCAAAATTAAAAATACTTTATATATCAAGGACACTATCAAGAATATAAAAAGCAAACCCAAAAAATTGGGGTAAAAATATTTGCAAATCACATATCTGATAAGAGATTAGTAGCTAGACTATTACATAAATAACTCTTACAACTCATAGTAAAAAGACACACAATCCAATTTCAGCTCTGTTCAGTCGCTCATCTCATCTGACTCTTTGTGAACTCACAGACTGCAGCATGCCAGGCTTCTCTACCCATCACCAACTCCCAGAGTTTGCTCAAACTCATGTCCATTGAGTTGGTGATGCCATTCAACCATCTCAACTTCTGTGGTCGTCCCCTTCACCTCCCACCTTCAATCTTTCCCAGCATCGGGGGCTTTTTCAATGAGTCAGTTCTTCGCATCAGGTGGCCAAAGTATTGCAGTTTCAGCATCAGTCCTTCCAATGAATATTCAGGACTGATTTCCTTTAGGGTAGACTGGTTGGATCTCCTTGCAGTGCAAGGGACTCTCAAGAGTCTTCTCCAACACCACAGTTCAAAAGTATCAATTCTTCAGTGCTCAGCTTTCTTTATACTCCAACTCTCACATCCCATACATGACCACTGGAAAAAACACAGCTTTGACTAGACGGACCTTTGTTGGCAAAGTCATGTCTCAGCTTTTTAATATGCTGTCTAGGTTGGTCACAGCTTTTCTTCTAAGGAGCAAGTGTGTCTTTTAATTTCATGGCTGCAGTCACCATTTGCAGTGATTTTGGAGCCCAAAAGATAGTCTCACTGTTCCCATTGTTTCCCCATCTATTTGCCATCAAGTGATAAGACTGGATGCCACGATCTTAGTTTTCTGAATGTTGAGTTTTAACTCCCCAGGTTGGTAGGTGCCCAGTATGCTCCTAGAGATCAGTGGAGAAATAACTCCAGAAAGAATGAAGAGACGGAGCCAAAGCAAGAACAACACCCAGCTGTGGATGTGACTGGTGATGGAAGTAAAGTCTGATGCTATAAAGAGCAATACTGCATAGGAACCTGGAATGTTAGGTCCATGAATCAAAGCAAAATGGAAGTGGTCAAACAGGAGATAGCAAGAGTGAACATCGACATTTTAGGAATCAGTGAATTAAAGTGGACTAGAATGGGTGAATTTAACTCAGATGACCATTTTATGTACTACTGCGGGCAAGAATCCCTCAGAAGAAATGTAGTAGCCATCACAGACAACAGAAGAGTCTGGAATGCAGTACTTTGATGCAATCTCAAAAACGACAGAATGATCTCTGTTCGTTTCCAAGGCAAACCATTCAGTATCACAACAATCCAAGTTTTTGCCCCAACCTGGAGAAGGATATGGCAACCCACTCCAGTACTCTCACCTGGAAAATCCCATGGACGGAGGAGCCTGGTGGGCTGCAGTCCATGGGATCGCTAAGAGTCAGACATGACTGAGCGACTTCACTTTCACTTTCTCTTTCATGCGTTGGAAAAGGAAACAGCAACCCACTCCAGTGTTCTTGCCCGGAGAATCCCAGGGACAGGGGAGCCTGGTGGGCTGCCATCTATGGGGTCGCACAGAGTCGGACACGACTGAAGCGACTTAGCAGAAGCAGCAGCAGCATGCCCCAACCAGTAATGCTGAAGAAGCTGAAGTTGAACAGTTCTATGAAGACCTTCAAGACCTCCTAGAACTAACACTCAAAAAAGATGTCCTTTTCATTATACAGGACTGGAAAGCAACCCAATTTTAAAACGGGCAAAGATTCTCCAAAGAAGCTATTCAGGGACTTCCCTGGCCACCCATTGGTTAAGAATCTGTGTTGTCACTGCACTAGGTGCAGGTTTGATCCCTGGTCAGGAAACAAAGATCCTGCATGCCGTGCAGTGGTGAGACCAAAAAAAAAGGCTATACAAGTAGCCAGTGAGCACAAGAAAAGAAGGTTAATAACATTAGTCATCAAGGGAATGCAATTCATAATCACAGTTACACACCACTTTACACCCACTGGATGAGTAGAATCAAAAAGGGACAATGGGCGGCAATGGTAAGGATGTGGAGAAATCAAAACCCTCACACGTTGTTAGTGGGAATATAGCCACTTTGGAAAACAGTCTGCTAATTGCTCAGAAGTTAAACAGAGTTATTATGTGGCCCAGCGAATTTCATTTCTAGGCATATGCCTGAGAATTAACAACACGTCTACACAAAACCTTATACATGAATGTTTAGAGTAGCATCACTCACAAGTGCTAAAGGTAGAAACAACTTAAATGACGACCAACTGATGAATGGATGAGTAAAATGGAGCTTATCCATACAACGGTATATTATTGCCAATAGAAAGAAATTAAATACTGAGACACACTACACCATGTATAAACCTTGGAAACATTACGCAAAAGTAAAAGAGGCCAGTTACAAAGACCATATGATTCCTCTTATAATACCCATAAGAAATCTATAAAAATATAAAGCAGACTGGTGGTTGCCTACAGCTGGAAGGATTGGGAGAAATGGAGAGTGACTAGTTAGTAACGGGTTCAGGGTTTCTTTCAGGAATGATGAAAATGGTCTGGAATGTGTCATGATGTGCACAACTTTGTGAATACACTGAAAACCACTAAATGTTGATTTTATGATACATGAATTACCTCAATTACAACAAACAAGCAACAACAAAAATAAACACACTGAAAGATTAGAAAACAGCTAGTCATCATCCTTCATTTCTGTTTAACTGGTTTTATAAAATAGGTGTTTGTCTGTTGTCTTTCAGAAGGGAGGAATGAGAAAAATGCCAGGATTAATTCTTCATCTAAGCTTGGAGGCAGAGAGATCACAAGTGGAAAATTAACTGGCGGTAACTACAGAGGAGAGGAAAACATGAGATTGATGAGCTCCTGCAACGCAGAGCCTGGAGACTGGCTTGAGGTTGAGAACCCCTTCTCTTGGTTGCCCAAAACACGGTACCTTTGGTCCTCTTAAAGTTGTCATGTTTATACTCCAGACCTTCCACAGCTGACACCGAATGGCTTCTGGGCAACCCCTTCTTTACAGATCTCTTTGAAGGAGAAATCATTTCCTGGTTGAAGAGATTTCTTCGAACTTTGGTTACTTCTGAAAGCATTAAAAAAAGAAAAAGTCAAACATTATCATTAATAAATGCCACACATGAAAAAAGAAAGATATCCAAAACAGAGAATCTGCTTGAGGATACTATTTTACAGACTGACTGCTATTATATATTTACATTTAGTAATAGGATTTGCTTAAATAGTACACTCATGTGGTATATCAAAACTATTTACTCTTATAAATTTAATTTAAACCTAACCTTCTGGGAATACACGGAAGGCCCACATCACTTAAATTAGAAAATATTTCATTTTTCTTCTTTTGACTATTTTACCAGTTTGCTGGGTAACAGTAGCCCCACCCTATCCACGGTTTCCAAGTTTTCAGTTATCCACAGCCAATTATGGTCTGAAAATATCAAATGAAAAATCCTAGAAAACAATTCATAAGGATTAAAGTTGTGTGCCTTTCTGAATAGCATGATAAAATCTCATGCCATTCTGCTCTGTTGCACACAAAACATAAATCATTCCATTAGTCACTTAGCAGCTATCTGGGTTATCAGATCAACTATCGCAATATATATGTGCTGTGTTCAAGTAACCCTTATTTTACCCAAATATCTCTTGAGCCCCAAAGCACAAAGTAGTGATGCTGGCAATTGGGATATGCCGAAAAGAAGTTGCAAAGTGCTTTCTTTAAATGAAAAGTTTCTCTACTTAAGGAAAGAAAAAAAAATTATATGCTGAGGTTGCTACGATTTATGATTAAGAATCTGCGAAATGGTGAAGGAAAAATTCATGCTAGTTTTGCTGTCACATCTCAAACTGCAAAAATTATGCATGAAAGTGTTTAGTTAGGATCGAAGAGGCATTAAACCTGTACAAGCTATTTTGAGAGCAAGAGACCAAATGCATGTTAACTTTTGTTATGACTGTTCTATTTTATAAGATATTAATTTCTACCGTGCCTAATTTATAAGTTAAATTTTATCCTAGGTATGTATGTATGTGCATGCTAAGTTGCTTCAGTTATGTCCAACTCTTTGTGACCCCATGGACTGTAGCTCACTAGGCTCCTCTGTCTATGGGATTCTCTAGGCAAGAATACTAGAGTAGGTTGCCATGCCCTTCTCCAGGGGATCTTCCTGACCTGGGTCTCCTGCATTGCAGGCAGATTCTTTACTGTCTGAGCCATCAGGGTGGACAAGGAGAACTACTGTATTTGAAATCCTCTTCCTAACTCCAGAGCATAAGAGTTGCAACCACCTAACCCAAAGTTAGTAAAAAAAAAAAAAAAAAAAAAAAAGCTTAAGAGTCAAGAAATACTTGACAAGGCGAGCGGGATGCCATCTTAAACTTAAGCAAGATGGCCTAGCGGATTATACTCAAAAATTCACTCAGGGTAAAAACAATTCTAAGACCAGGTTTCCCTGGTGGCTCAGCGGTAAAAAATCCATGTGCCAATGTAGGAGACAGAGGTTTGATACCTGATCTGCAAAGATCCCACATGAGGTAGAGCAAATAAAACATTGGGCCACAACTACTGAGTCTGTGCTCTGGAGCCTGCGAGCCGCAACTAGTGAAGCCCAAGTGCCCTCCAGAGCCTGTGCTCCGCAAGAGAAGCCGGCACACCGCAGCTGGACAGTAGACGCTGCTCGCCCCAACTAGAGGAAGCTCGTGCACAGCACCGGAGATGCGGCACAGCCAAAAATAAAAGCAAGTGAGATTACCTTAAGAACTTTCTAAGAGCAAGTCATCTAAATAAAAACCAAATAAACCAGGATTCACAAACTGGGAGAAGCCTCTCTGTTTACCCATCAACAACATAAACACTAAGAGTATCAATAATACACAAAGTTTCCAAAAAGTGTTTCTCTATCTCCATTATGAAAGCCTCTGTTACCTGCCTTAGGTTGTTCTATGAAACTAATCTATGATCTGACAGCCAAATTTGATCTATTACTTTCTGTTTTTCCCAAGTTTTGGAAAAATTTAATATCGATAGAAAATTCCAAAAAGGAATACAACAAACAGAACTGTCACTAAAATTTATCAGCTGTGGACATTCGTTTTCTCCCTTGTCCTCTCTCTCTACGTTTATCCAATTGCCCATCCCAAAACGCTGCGGGGTGACTGCAGATATCACAGCTCTGAAGTTTCCTGGGCTTCAGCAGGTATCTCCGAAGAACGAGGGCACACTATCTAACCCACCCTCTCTCATCACGCGGCAACATCCTCACAGCTTTTCTGCCCTAAATTTAAGATCCAAGCAGGGGTTGCGTGGTACACGAGTGTCACACNTATAAGTTAAATTTTATCCTAGGTATGTATGTATGTGCATGCTAAGTTGCTTCAGTTATGTCCAACTCTTTGTGACCCCATGGACTGTAGCTCACTAGGCTCCTCTGTCTATGGGATTCTCTAGGCAAGAATACTAGAGTAGGTTGCCATGCCCTTCTCCAGGGGATCTTCCTGACCTGGGTCTCCTGCATTGCAGGCAGATTCTTTACTGTCTGAGCCATCAGGGTGGACAAGGAGAACTACTGTATTTGAAATCCTCTTCCTAACTCCAGAGCATAAGAGTTGCAACCACCTAACCCAAAGTTAAAAAAAAAAAAAAAAAAAAAAAAGCTTAAGAGTCAAGAAATACTTGACAAGGCGAGCGGGATGCCATCTTAAACTTAAGCAAGATGGCCTAGCGGATTATACTCAAAAATTCACTCAGGGTAAAAACAATTCTAAGACCAGGTTTCCCTGGTGGCTCAGCGGTAAAAAATCCATGTGCCAATGTAGGAGACAGAGGTTTGATACCTGATCTGCAAAGATCCCACATGAGGTAGAGCAAATAAAACATTGGGCCACAACTACTGAGTCTGTGCTCTGGAGCCTGCGAGCCGCAACTAGTGAAGCCCAAGTGCCCTCCAGAGCCTGTGCTCCGCAAGAGAAGCCGGCACACCGCAGCTGGACAGTAGACGCTGCTCGCCCCAACTAGAGGAAGCTCGTGCACAGCACCGGAGATGCGGCACAGCCAAAAATAAAAGCAAGTGAGATTACCTTAAGAACTTTCTAAGAGCAAGTCATCTAAATAAAAACCAAATAAACCAGGATTCACAAACTGGGAGAAGCCTCTCTGTTTACCCATCAACAACATAAACACTAAGAGTATCAATAATACACAAAGTTTCCAAAAAGTGTTTCTCTATCTCCATTATGAAAGCCTCTGTTACCTGCCTTAGGTTGTTCTATGAAACTAATCTATGATCTGACAGCCAAATTTGATCTATTACTTTCTGTTTTTCCCAAGTTTTGGAAAAATTTAATATCGATAGAAAATTCCAAAAAGGAATACAACAAACAGAACTGTCACTAAAATTTATCAGCTGTGGACATTCGTTTTCTCCCTTGTCCTCTCTCTCTACGTTTATCCAATTGCCCATCCCAAAACGCTGCGGGGTGACTGCAGATATCACAGCTCTGAAGTTTCCTGGGCTTCAGCAGGTATCTCCGAAGAACGAGGGCACACTATCTAACCCACCCTCTCTCATCACGCGGCAACATCCTCACAGCTTTTCTGCCCTAAATTTAAGATCCAAGCAGGGGTTGCGTGGTACACGAGTGTCACACCTGAACTCCTTTTATCTACACCAGTTCGGATGCCTCTCTTCTTTTTGGGCTTTCATGTGAATGGCATTTAAAAATATATGTATATTTCAGCCAGTTATTTTGCAAAATGCAGTATTTTGAGACCATGAGAACATCTTAGTCTCCTAGCACACAGACATGTTTCATTAGCTGATAATTATACCAAACTATGTATTACATATACTGCAACATATAGTACAAAGCTATATACTTATATATACTATAAAACTATATATACTACATGCAACTACAAAACTATATATACTACATGCAGCTGCTTAAATAAATATAATCAAAATAAACTTGTCATTGGGTATGACAAGGAAACCAAAGCATACCTTGTACTGTGTCTTTCACTGGGAGAGGAGGCTGCTGCTGAAGGGTAGGGTGGGAATTCTCCTGAAAGATGAAAAAATCCAATAAGAAAACTTCAATAGGTACTCATTTAAAAGAACAGCAATTCCACAAAAAAACCCTTTGATCCTTGCAATTTCACTTGTAGGAATCTGTAACAGAAACAGTTGTAAAATGGACAAAAACAGGGTCTGGGAATATACACAACACACTGCCATCAGTGACTACTTCTGAAGAATGGACGGTGAAGAAGCACTAACATTTAACTTCATATAATTTCTATTTTTTTTAAAAATGCATTTATTTTATATTTTGGCCGCACGGCAGATGGGATCTTACCCGTCTGACCAGGGGTTGAATTTGCAATCCCTATGGTGGAAGTTTGGGGTCTGAATAACTGGACCACCAGGGAAGTCCCTAATTTCGATTCTTAAACAATGTTTCTGTGTACCTTTCATAACTAAAATACAAGGGAAACCCCATTAGAGGATGGCTATACTCTGAGGCGCGACTCCATATAAAACTGCTATTTGGGGACTTCTCTGGCGGTCCAGTGGTTAAGACAACTCCTCGCCTCCACTGCAGGGGGCTTGGGCTCCATCCCAGGTCAGGGAATTAACTAAGATCCCACATGCCATGTGGTGTTGTCAAAAAACAAAAAAACTTGCTATTTATTTGCAGTAGAGGATTCAAGTACCCAAGATCAAATGGCATCTAAATGAGAGAATTGTTTTTAAAGATTTTCTTGCCTTTTTTCAAGTATGCCACTGTAATCACTGAAGAAGGAAAGTCATAGTAGAGCAAAAACAAATGCTACTCTTTAACCAAAATCAAATCCTGATCACATAAACCTGGTCTTAAAGAAATACACTTTCTAGGCCAATCTGAAACAAAAGTTTTCAGAAAGGAGACCTAGCATACAGAATCTTCTGACAGAGATATTCTGACACTTTGGACTTCACACTCTCCAAACAAAATCTAAGATTTGAATCTTATTCACTTATGTGTATTAAGGTATACTAAGAAAGTGAACAGACTTCCCTGGTGGTAAAAAAAACCTGCCTGCCAAATGCAGGAGACGCCAGTTTAATCCCCGGGTCGGGAAGATCCCCTGGAGGAAAAAATGGCAACCCACTCCAGTATTCTTGCCTGGGAAAATCCCATGGACAGAGAAGCATGGAGGGCTATAGTCCATGGCATCACAATAGAGTCAGACATGAATTTTTAGCACCTAAACAACAACAAAGTGAACACCATTAACTCTTCAAAAGACGCCCCACCTCCTATTCTAAAGCGCAGCTATAAATCTCAAACCACTATTGTAATGACTAATGCTTGAAAGCTAGTTCTCTTAGACTTCTAACTCTTCTCATAATTCATGCAGTTCAAAAGTTTCAATGCATTCTTTGTCTCTCTCTTCTTAGACATTAATTCTATTTAGTAAATAGACTCCAGCTGGATTTCTTTTTTTTTTTGGTAACCAATAAATCCTAAATCTACTGACACAGAAAAAATAATTACCACCTGGCTTCACATGTCTTGTTTTTTTTAACTTGTTATTGAAGTAACACATATTCACTGAAAAGTACTTTCTGGTACACAGAGTCCTAATATGATTGCATATTACTTTTTCAATGGCCTCTTTGCTTATGTTAGTTATCATTTCATGAGTTTTCTTAACTACGTTAAAAGATTTTTAGTTAACTTATCCCTAACTTTTACTAGTGTTTTTTTTCTCCCTTTAATATTACCTCACTTTTGGGAAAAATGATTAATCTTTAACAAATTTATGTCTTTACTCCTTAGACCACAGTTGTTGACCACACAGTCATAAAAATACCTATTTTAGTTCTGTATCCACTAACATTCACTTCTTAAAAGTGAAGATACTGCCTTTCATTCTTATTTATTGCATCAATTCATGCCCAAAGGAACAACTCTGGCATAGCACCACTTTCTATCTACTGGAAATGACTTACATTTTTGGTAACTCTCTTGGCAACTTTGGGAATTTCAATTTGTCGCAGATTTTGTGAAACCTCTGCGATGCTTTTCTGTCTGATTGCATTTTTCCTTTTAAAAATAGAAAGAAACAGTCAATATACACTCAATACAGGTGACAACTAGCTAGGTTAGAATGGAACTAGAGTTTAAAATAAAACATTTAAAAGTCAATTATCTTAAGGGTGGCCCGAACTTAACAGCAAAACAAGTCAACCCCAGATTTCTAAAAGTAACAACTACAAATTTTAGTAGTTAGCAACAGTGAATAGCATCATGGAAAATAAAAAGCTAAAACCCTAAGCTTATCTCATGGAAGGCTCCTAGTTCTTGAAGACCTCACATGGACAGTCAAGAGAAGACTATGGCTACACAATACACATTGCAATGTATGTTCCCAAGATAATATAAAGTGCGTCAGATGCTCCTTGTTAAGAACTCTTAATAATTGGCTTCTGTGATTCAGACATAAAGGCAACTATTAATTCAATAAATAATAGACAAAGACAACTGGACTGTGGGCTTAAATGTGCCCTATGCCAGGACGGTAACAGTGCAAGAAAATACCTTTCAATCCTTGCACTCCTACCTTCTCTTCTTAGCTGATCTGGTACGAAGCTCCTCCAGCTGGTCAGATTCAGTGCCGCCAGACAATGACCTATGAGCGTTTGACGGAAGAGGCACAGAAAGGGGTGATTTGCTCTCCTGGGTCATGGAGTCATCGCTGAAAAAATCTGCCGGAAGGACACCAGCCAGCTTCTGAGGAATCACAAATCCTAGGCTGTCATAAAGAGTCCCCAGTATCTTTGGGATTGAGTCAATATACCTGTGGAAGAGGTTGGTTAAATGTGGAGCAGTCAGTCACCATTCCACTGTCTCTAATGCCTCTCTCACCTAGGATGAGAAACAGTCCTTACAATCCTACAGCTCTGAGACAATACCTATATAGTACTTGGTAAAGTAATGTAAATTTTAAATTAGTCATCAAACTTACAATTCCAAAATTTCTTCCAGAAAGTTTGCTAGGTATGCTGAATCTTCAGTTAAACACACCATGCGCAGCAAATCTGTCATCTGAAAATTTTAGAAAATTACCACATGGCCTCTTCAGGGAAGCTGAAACAATCTGTATACAGCATGTCCCAGTGGCACTAAGCAGTATACTTGCCTCATCCACTACTTGCTCCAAATCCTCTACACGTTCATGTACTGAAGGGCACTGCAGACACAGCTCCAAACGAAGAAACACCTGAAGTTGGCACCTTGAGAGAAAAAAAACACTCGGTCATATCTACTTCAAGTGTCACCTAACTAAAATGAAAATTCCTTCACTATGTAGAGCTCTGTTTAGAAGAAACAATCAAAAAATAGAAGAGCCATGGCTTTCTAAATAGCGATAGGGTTATTAGGTAAACAGATGGTGCAGACTGCACGTGGTGGTGGTTTAGTCTCTCAGTTGTGTCTGACTCTTTGCGACCCAATGGCTCGTAGCCCTCCAGGCTCCTCTGTCCATGAGATTCTCCAGGCAAGAACACTAGAGTGGGTTGCCATTTCCTTCTCCAAGACTACACATGAGAACATTACAAAGAATCAGCCACAAAAGCCTCTTCAAGCAATAGGCAATCTATTTTAAACTGATACTTTTTCAGCCATAGAAAAAAAAATAAATAATGCTATTTGCAGCAACATGAATGGACTGAGAGATTATCACACTAAGTGAAGTCAGGAAAAGAAAAATATCCCATAATCACTCATATATGTAGAAACTGAAATATGACACAAAATGAACTTACCTATGAAAAAGACTCACAAATATAAAAGACTTATGGTTACCAAAGGAGGAGGTGGGGAACGGATAATTTGAGAGTTTGGGATTAGCAGATACAAACTATTATGTATAGATAAACAATTATGTCCTAGTGTGTAGCACAGGGAACTATATTCAATATCCTATAATAAAGAAGTTTTTAAAAATTTAAAAAATATTAAAATGAATACAAGTGAATCTTGAGAGCTCTGTTTTTGAAGTAATTATTTAAAAGAAAAGGTAGTTAATTACTCTCTGACTTTGCCTTCCTTATCCAGTTTTCCTACATTCTGTCGAAGGCTTTTGCTAGTTTTCAAGAAGTTCTTTCTTACTTGATACAGGCAGTTCATCTGAAAATATAAAATTATTACACAGGAGAATATTAGTATTAATGCTTACCATTTCTAATTTTCACACAATTTTCTAATGCCCTAAGAAGGGAAGTACATGTTCGTTCTTTCATTTGAGTGAAAATAGTATCCTATTCTCCTTTTATATATTTTAAAAGACCATTTTTTTTAAATGTTGAAAGCATCTGAGAGCAAGTGGGCATGGATACAGCACGTCTGCAGGTCTGAACTTCCATAAAAGGAGGATTTCATTAAGCAGTGACTGAGAAGTCTAAGCAAAATACATCAACATTTTAGAGAAATGTCCCAGGTGACTCTAAAGCGCAGTCAGGGTTAGCAGCCACTGGTTTAACTCATGCAGCTAACGTGCCGCTCAGATGAGGACAAAGCTTCCACTTGAAGAGAAGTGCCTGTAATTGGCCCCTTTCCTTGATTTTCGCCTTCCCAGTGGCCCACATCCACCTTCCAAGACCTGGAACTGACTGGACTCGCCCTTCTCCCTCATCATTTCTAAAATGCACACTGCACAAGAGACATTTTCCAAGACACACGAGCCAGACTCAACAGCAAGCAACCAACACAGTCATGACAAGCGACCACCTCCAGACTGGCTTCTTCCACTTCCTTGGTTCCCTTGGACTTTAGGAACGCTTTAATGTTTGAGATGGCGTTCCGAGCACATGAGCACAGCATGGTGTCTCCTGCGGCCACAGTCTTTTGGTAATTTTCGTGTATGTAAGATAGTAGCTCTTCCTCATTTTTGAAATCTGTGGGGGGAAAAAAGTGAAACTGATCACCAGACCCAGCGGAAGGCGTTGTCTTCTATTTAAGCCAGCGGTTGTCAACCGGGAGGTTTTGCTGTTCAGGGAACATCTGGTCCTGTCTGGGCTGCCGTGACTGGTGGGGAGAGTAAGGGTACCACTGGCATCTCATGGGTGGAGGCCAGGGATGCTGTTCAACATCTTATGGTTCACAGAAGATTATCCAGTCCAAAATGTCAAAAATGCAGAGGCTGAAGTAGTGCAGAGATAATGATTAATTTTAAGGGTTTGCACATCACGTGTACATGTTGTAAATTCAAGGGTAACCAGTAACAGAGAAGAAATAAACTATACTACCTCCAAACCCACTGAAGATTATCCTTGTCCCGCTGAATTTTGGGGGCACTGTTGTGCTACTCTATTTACGGAAAAAAGATCTAGTTCACAAATTATGCTAATACCACATTGCCTTGCATTACAATTAATTTGCTTTCCCATCTGCATTTCAGTATACCATAACAGCTCACAAAGGATGTTCTATCTCACTCAAACTGACCATCATCTATCATCCAGTATTTCACAGGGAAAAAAATTGCTTAAAGAAGCAGAAAACTTTTATCCCAGAATTTTCAAAAGAACTCACAGGTGACATAATGCAATTATTGCCCAAAGTTCTTCTGCTCAATTTTGAAAGACCCCAATAGTCCAACCCTAGATCATTCACAAAACTTTCCCTCTTCTCTTTATTCACAAATATATAAAACTTATTTAACCACTTGTCCTATGGCCAGGCCACAGACCTCTTTTGTGACTTTGCTTATACTAATCCTTCATCGGGCACACACTTCTTTTTTATCTTTCTGCCTTCTAATCTCTGCTTATTCTTCAAAGTCTAACCTGGGCTCCACTGGCTTTTTAAAAGCCTTCTCAACCTGTTCTTCCCTACAATGACCTTCCCTTTCTCAACTCCTAGTATGTCTTTACTTCCAAAATGAACAAGTATTTTCAGTTGCAGACTCTTGGTTCTTAAATTCACTTTACCAATTCATTGTGTAGAGAGATGTGTGTATGTATACACACACACACACACACACATATATAAATTCATTATTATTCTTTGTAACTGGATCATAAATCTAAGAAGAAATTTACTCTACTCCCCATAACACACTTGTGGACATGTAGCAGAAATCTAATGAATGTTCATTAAGTGAAGGATATGATTACAGCTTAAAAATATGAGCGTATGGAAGAGTAAACATGAGTTTAGGCATCAAAATCCAATGGGATTAAGGAATACCTTTAGGTTTAGAACTTCTCAGTGTTCTTCCTCTGTTTTCCAATCTACCTGCTGTTCTCGCATTGGTTGTCTTTTGGATCCCTTTCTCCCCAGCTGTGTCTGGACTGCCATCCGGATGTAATTTCTGAGCCTTTACATTCAGTCTTGCAACATTCAACATCTTTAAGGAACGGCACATGGTATTCATCTTCTTCCTCACTGGGGTGCGAGGGACACCTCCTACCAAAACAACATCATGGGAAGAAAAGTAAAGTAACTTTTACTTCTGCGGGATCAAGAACTACTTTAATTCACATTAAATATTCTGCAAAATACTGAGATCAAGTATATCCCTTCAGAATGGGTAATTCTTGCTACAACATAGGGTGGAAAGCGCTCTTTGAAGTTTAGGAGCTAAATATCTCAACATAATTGGATGATTTTTACCTCTAATGCCAAACAGACTCATTTTGGTGTTACCCAATAGTCAGAGTTGCAATGAAACTCTTTTGAAAGGCAATCCAGCAGTCTACACCCAGAGTTCCCTTTTCCTCACTTTTTGATACAGTAACTTGTTCATGGAAATGTATGCCAAGGAAATCACTCAGAGGATAAATCACATGCATGATATACACTATAGTATTTACAATGGTAAAACCTGAAAGCAATCTACATGTTCAGCAACATAAGGAATTTGCCACTTTTTTAAGCAATGAGATAGAACAGTAACTTAAAAAAACCAAAGGAAAAGACGAGCAAGTATCTATACATAGCACACAAAGTTGCATTTAAATTCCTGTTACAACTAAAACCAAAAATGGTTTACTCCTTAAGAAGGTAGGATTGTGGGTGACTTTTAAAATCACTGTTGTACTAATGTAATTATTTTCATATGTGAAATAGAAGAACTTGACCTTTATTCAGTTACCATTTCAATTTCATTTTAGGGAATATCAATCTTTTAAAACATACAGTGTTGGGACCTGCCTGGTGATCCAGTGGCTAAGACTTGGCACTCCCAATGCAGGGGGCCTGGGTTCCATCCCTGGTCAGGGAACTAGATCCCACATGCCACAACTAAGAGCCGGCTCGGACAAATAAATAATATTTACAACATACAGAGTCAAAAAAGACTGTAAGAAACAGCCTATCTACGTGCTTACGTTTCTTTCTGCTGTCTTCCTGATTGGATACACTGTATTCTTCACGAGACTTTCTTTGGTAGAGCTCAGAGAGGCCGCGTGTCAAGTCACTCTCAGTTTTGGAAGGCTCTTCCTTAGTAGATGAGGCAGCCTGTAGTAACCTGTGAGTAAGTTAAGATGTCAAGCATAAAGGCAACATTCTGATTTTCCAAAATGCTTTAAAAACAAAGCGACAACAATATTCATTATCCTTTTAAAAGCTACTCAAAAGAGGTCCCCACAAGGGAAAATGTCCCTCTTATCATTTATGATTTGAGTAAATTCAGGGACTGAAGTTACCTGTTCACAAAACCATTAATGTGTTAGGGCATCCAGTACTGACTTTACACACACACACAATTTCTTTATTTTTGGCTGTGCTGGGTCTTCGTTGTTGCGTGGGTTCTTTTCTTCTTGTGGCAGGCAGGCTTCTCACTGCGGCGGCTTCGCTTGCTGTGAAGCACAGGCTCTGGGCGCTGGCGCTTGCGGTGGTTGCGGCACACAGGCTCAGCAGTTGCAGCTCCCAGGCTCTAGAGCACAGGCTCAGTAGTTGTGGGCACACGGGCTTAGCTGCTCCATGGCACATGGGATCTTCCCCAATCAGGGATCAAACCCATGTTTCCTGCATTGGCAGGTGGATTCTTTACCACTGAGCCACCTGGTAAGCCCCAGTATTGACTTTTATTAATAAGATTCTTCATATCCTAGGGTTCACGTCTAATTATGGCAACTAATTCACTCACTTCTGGGCTTCCATAGTCTTTACCCCGTGTCCATACATCAAAGTACACGATGACGTAATACCGTGTAGTGAGTATCAGAGTAAATTTTGAATAAGTCTTTCACACTCTAGTAAACTAATTTGGAACTGATAAGCAGGGAAGGAAGTAGAACAGGGGAGATTAGCTATTAACTGCTTTACCACCAAGAGCTAAATTACAGTCACGAAGGAAATAATGAAAATAGCACAACTTTCAAAATGTATAATTTCTATTTCATTATCTTCTATTATCTAATATCATCTGATTTAAAAGTAGGAGAAAGTTATGGTGACATTAGTTGAATTAGTTCATACAAGCAGCAGGTCCGAAAAAGCCTAATTCTCCCTAAGTGTGTTGGTATTTCCTTAATAGTGAGAAAAGTTTGCTTTTTATCTCCCTGTTAATTTACCAGAGCTTCAGATTATTTTTTAAATGAAGATCAATCATGACAGACACAGAGAAAGCCTAACCCAGTTTCTTCCCATTCCTTTCTCCCAGAGGCACCCAAGTCTATGGCTAGATTTTTATTTTCATTACTGCTTTTTAAATTTTTGGTGTGCTCTCTGACTTTGTGTCTCAGATATCTAACTAGTTTTTACTTCTTCAGAAGATGCTTTAAGTGTGTAAATTTTCCTTTACATATAAATTTAGCTGTATCACACCAGTTTGCTGTTTTTCTTTTTTATTGAGATTTAATACTAAATATTTTCTGACATCTATGAGAGTTATTTTATTTTTGTAATTAACCTTCTCTAAATTTTTAATTCTGGTAAAATACACGACATAAACTTATCATCTTCATCACTTTTAATCACCACCTAGATCAGTGGTATTAAGGATATTTCTAATGTGCTACCATCAACTCCATCCAGCTCCAGAATTCACCTTATAAAACTGAAACTCTGTACCTGGTAAGCAACATTCAGCATCTGTAACTAGTTTTTAAAATTCCTGGACTATACTCAGGCAATGTGGCTTGTTATAAACAACATCAAACTCACATGCAAGCAACTGAGAACCGATTTCGATTATCAAAACCCAGAGAAATAAACAAGTTTTACCAGAATGACTCCATCAAACTTGAACTGGCTCCACTGAGGTTAGAGCAAGGAAACCACTTCTCCACAACAGCCGAAGTCCAGGGAGCACTGCAGCCAAGCTCCTGCTGGGCCCATTCTGGGACAGGCGGGTCTATAGAATTGAGCAGAGGGAAGAGAAGAGGCATTAGAAGAAAGCAGAGACTCCTAAGCTCTTGCTCCTCCTCTCAACTGACTGCGTTCTTCCAGAGGAATTCCAAAGCAGCAGCATTAATGACGTTTCTTCAGCTGTATGACCAATCCCAACAGGCCTTTGTTGTCTATGATCAATGTGCAAACACAGGCTTCCTCACTGTTCCTCAAACACACTGGACACACAAGCCTCAGCGCTGACTTTTGCTGCTATTACCTCCTTCAACGCCTTTGCTCAAATATCACTTTTTTTTTCAACAAGGCCTGTTTAAAACTGTAACTCTCCCATCCCTTAAGACTCCTCATTCCTTTTTCTCTGCTTTATTACTACAGCACTTAACTATTTCAAACACACTACATAATTTCCTTATGGAGTTTACTGCCTTGTCTCCCCTGACTAGGTAAGCTTCATGAGAACAGAGACCTTTATTTTGATCTCTGATGTTCTCCTAGTACCTGGAACAGAGCCTGACATGCAGGCACTCAATAAATATCTGAGTAAATATGAATGGAAGAAATATCAAATTGATTCTATTTATATCTATTTGGCATAAATAAGGTTTATACCCTATTAGTAACAATGAAATAAAGTAGAAGGTAGACAGAACCCTAAGATTTACATGCACTTTATTAAACATATTAAAAACTAGGTTTCCTCTTATACTTTCAATTTCAAAAAGGTTTTACAGAGCCATTGGCCTCCTGAAAAGTGCTTCAGGATTTCTATAAATGATGATTTAAAACTGCCAGAAATACTGTTGCTGACTTTTACCTGTTCTATAACGGATGCTAAGTTCTACTAAGAGCATACTGAGAAAAGGTTATGATGCTAGAAACGATGGTGAACCACTGACCTGGAGTAGGGTAGTTACTGGTTCAGAAGCTTACCTGAGGTAGCAGGAACTTCAAGAGAACTGTCAATCTGTTTCAGTACACCATCCACAACCTCAGAAAAAAGGGAAGCTGAATCCTGGGGGCTCTCTGCCACAACTGTCTGGAGAAGATGTCTTTGAAATTCGGTCTCCCTGGTGCGGAACAAGGTGAGAACTGTAGCACTGACGGAGAAGGGAGAAATAACTCCAGTGATGGGGGGCCAGCCTTCACCAGGGTCCACACTGGCAACCTACGTGAGAAGTTCTAATTAGATGAGAATACTGTTAACATGTGTCTAAAGAAGCATGTGGTTTAGTAAAAGGATGACCGTGTCATCCAATGATTAACATAAAGGAGAAAACGGAAAGGGACTTGGGGGATACTGGTGCTGAAGCTGAACTTACTGATCCTATAATCCCAATCCCTCAATTTATAGACAAAAACCTAGGTTACCAGGAGTATTTACTAAGCACTTACTATGTACTTACTGCAACTCACAGAATCCTCATAACCACTGAAGTAAAAATGATTATTGGGACTTCCCTGGTGGTCTAATGGTTAAGCCCCCAAGCCTCTACTGCAGGCGGCCTGGGTTCCATCCCCGGGCCAGGAATTAAGATCCCACATGCTGCACAGTGTGGTAAAAAAAAAAAAGAAAAACTAATCCCCATTTTATAGAGGAGGAATTGAGGTTGAATAAACAATCTGCTTAAGGTCACCCAGTTAATAAAACGCAGAAGCCAAGTGTGTTTGAATACAAAATTCATGCTCTTAACCAGAAATCAGTCCTATCACTTGAGGGGATTTATTCAGATCATATGGTGGGCAGCCAAGCTGAGACCTAATCCAGGTCACCTGACTCTGACCCCAGTGCTCTATCAGAGCACACATCTCTTAGACACCTGTCCAAACAACTACCCAGTTTTCCTCTGGAATGTTTCACAGTGGAATCCAGAAGATAGAAACCTTCTGAGCTTACAAAGGCAAAACATGAAGTAAAGTAAGGAATTTGCTAGAGTTAAAAAATTCCATCACCTTTCTATCAAACCTGGGTATACATAAATTCCGCTTCAGAAGACATTAATAAGTCTGTATAACTACAGGACACTATTATATCTAATTTTACAATGTAGAGTTTTTTTTTAAATGAACTTATGTAAAAGTAATAAATACATAATACAGTGTATTAAAAACAATGAGAAACCACCTATCATTTCACTTCCCTAATGTAATTATTCCATCTGGCCCACCACCTTTTCCCTATGTGAACCCTATGTGAATATAATTTAGCTTAATTGGATTCAAGGTTACATGCAGTTCTATATGCTGTTTCTTTACTAATAAGCACTGTCATGACTCTATATTACTTGCAAAAACAGCATCTGTTTCATTGATACTGTATTACGTAGGCGGCTCCCTGGCATTTTATAAATGCACTCATTTCACTTTACCCGTGTTATTAGACCAGAATAACTTACCACCTGGAAGATACCTACCAGATGTAACTCTTCAGCAGTCAGCCTGTTTACCAGCTGCTGGAATAACATCCTCTGAGTTGATCTGTCTCCATCGGGACTTCGCAGCATCCAGCTATCGGTGCTCAAAGTTTCACTTGTTGGGAGGGCCCACCGGGTCACTGTGCCTTTTAGAAAAACTCTGACTGGCTTCTGAAAATGCCTCTGATGCATGGCCAAGGGCTCTAGCGTGACTGCCCACGTCTCCTGAAGCTCTTCGCCTGTGAGGACTAAAGGATACTGAAGTTCTAATAAAAGAAGTAGCTCCTAAACAGAGATTCAAGGTTAAGAAGAAAAAAACTACACTGCCAGCTGAGGTACCAGTATTCTCACTTAGTTCACAGTTCAACCCCACTCTACCGTCAACACGCTATCACAGTAAATTCTAAGGAAAAGCTGTATGTGACAGGAATTATAAGGGTGTGACTGATGTCAGAATTCAATAATTATGACTTAGAAATAAGTATTCAAGCAATACACACACACGAAATCTGCTGCTTTTTAAATCCATAAAATACAGCACATCCTATCTTATGAGGTTAAATTCTAAAGACCACGTAAGACAAACCTGCTTAAATACGCTTGAAATTTCCTTAAATTGCTCATCATGTAAAATACAGTTTATGTATATCTCTATATAATATTGCTTAAATATATAATGATTCAGAAATTATGATTCACTATATAGCAAATCATAAAATAAAGCAAATTTATGAAGATTCCTGTATGCTGGCTCTTTATGGTAATAAACACCATTTTCTACATCAACTGACTAATTTGTTATGTCCTCTTAGTCAATCATTGATTTTCTAGGGTCTTCAATTTATCAATCTCATCTATGAGACAGTGAAACCTTACCATTCATTTGCCTGGGCACCTGACAACTCTGCAAAAAGTTGGAAAACTCTTTAAAATCACTCAGTTGTCCTTTTTGCATGAGCTTACAGTATACCAGACTTCAGCCCTTTTCTCTGAATTGGCTTAGACATCTTTTAATTACAAGCACTAACAGAGGGCCTAGGCTGCTAGAAATTCTAAATTCTAAAGAATTCTAAAGAATTCATCAGCCTGCCTTGAAGAAATGAATGACACCCAGACCAACCGCTCCATCCCCACGCTACCCCTACCCCTACCCCAAACAGTATTTGCTTACCTTCAACAGGGAAAAATAATGTTCCTTCCATCCGTGGAAATGAGGCTTCATACTCAGGAGAATTATAGAGCAAACAGTTTAAAGTGGAATCAGTTGGCAGAGTTGAAATCCATGAAGAGAGGTGAGGTTTCCTTGACAGCTTTCTTTCACCACTGAGCAGTGTTTCCCCAGCTTTGGTAAAATCCTGGCTGAAACTTTCAAATGGCAAGATGGTGCCTCCCACATGGTAGAACAGTTCACACACTGTCCAGTAGCCAAGGTGGTCTGGGGATTCCCAGAGCTAAAATGAAAATTACAAAGAATGTTGGGTTATTGTAAATTAGGTATTCACTGTGTGTTGGAGAAGACTCTTGAGAGTCCCTTGGACAGCAAGGAGATCAAACCAATTTCCTAAAGGAAATCAGCCCTGAATATTCGTTGGAAGTACTGATGCTGCAGTAGAAACTCCAATACTTTGGTCATTTGATGGAAAGAGCCGACTCACTGGAAAGAAAACCTGATGCTGGGGAAGATTGGAGGCAGGAGGAGAAGGGGATGACAGAGGATGAGATGGTTGGATGGCATCACCAACTCAATGGATATGAGTTTGAGCAAACTCTGGGAGATGGTGGAGGACAGGGAAGCCTGGCGTGCTGCAGTCTATGGGGTCACAAAGAGTCAGACACGACTGAGCAACTGAACAACAAAANTGACAGAGGATGAGATGGTTGGATGGCATCACCAACTCAATGGATATGAGTTTGAGCAAACTCTGGGAGATGGTGGAGGACAGGGAAGCCTGGCGTGCTGCAGTCTATGGGGTCACAAAGAGTCAGACACGACTGAGCAACTGAACAACAAAAGGCATTCATAAAAGTAAGGGAAGTCGGGAGAAAGCAGATACGTACATTAAAGGATCAAATTATATAATTCATGTATTGGTTGAACCAAACATAAATAATGGCCAGCATCCCATTACCATGGCTTCCTTTGTGGCACAGATGGTAAGGAATCTGCCTGCAATGCAGGAGATACTAGTTTGCTCCCTGGGTTGGGAAGATCCCTGGAGAAAGAAATGGCAACCCACTCCAGTATTCTTGGCCGGAGAGTCCCATGGAAGAGGAGCCTGGCGGGCTGTAGTCCATGGAAGTTGCAAAGAGTTGGACACGTCTGAGCGACTAACACAAACACATCCCATTAGTACACAGCCCAGGAATAACTGCAGTATAATAGGCCTTTAAGAAAGCACCTATTCTGTGAAAACAGCACTTCAAGTTCTATCAAGGAACAGAAGTGATGCAAATCACTAGGGACAAATCATAAAATGTTAGAAGGAATACAAAACCATTACACATTAATAAAAGAGAACAATCATGTCCTCCACCACACAACCACAGCCAAGTGTCACCAGAGCAAGGCAGGAACATCTTCCTTAGAGAGTTACCACCCACAGGTCTGCGTGGAGAACAAACAGGTCTTCTCAGATCTATCTTCAGTGTTTTCACTTAAGTCTGGGACTCTTACTGTAGCCTACAGAGTCTGTACTCTGCCTCCAATCTTTCCTCCTTTAAGAAGTATTCTAAAAACTACATACTCGATTATGCTACTTCTGTGAAGACTTCCCATTGCCCTACGGTAATGGTGATAGAGCCCTTTAAACCCAGCTCTAAACAACCTTTGCAAAGACACTATCCTTTCCTCACTCGTCCCTACAACCCAGGCACACTGAGCCATTTGCTGTTTCCTGAACATGCCATATTTTATAACGCTTCCATGTTTCCGCTGGTTCTGTTTGCTGCATCTTCCCTTCCATTTCCACCAACTGGATGCTCATTATACTTCATTATCTAGCTCAAACCCCGCTGTCACTGTAAAAGCATTCCTTACTCCATCACACATAGCTGAGTCTTCATCCAACTTTAACAAATTTTATTGAGCCACCATATGTGCCACTGAGACCGGCTAGGACTTGGGACCCTTTATTAGAGTGAGTGCACTGGACAGATGAATTCAGAGAAATTATGAGGGACTAAAAGGAGCTGTATGCAGCCAGGGCAACTATGAACAATACGATACAAAACGGCCACAAATCAACTGCCATTTCTGAGGTGTTGAGAGCAAAAGCAGGGTACTGAGCATGATCCCGTACACAGCGCCACCTGGGGGGTGGTGGGGACAGTCCACCCAAGCTATACCTCCACCCAACCCACCCATCTGTTCCCACGGCACCCCATGTAAGAAACCAGATCCCTGCCTGTCTCCTAAGGGCACCTGTTTCTTGTTCTTGCTCCCTCGAGCAGTACAAGTCCCAACAAAACCTAGACTGAATTTCTCATCTGGCCTCTCACCAATTTCTGGTGATTAGAGTCCAAGGACCCAGGTCAATAACATCATGAATTAGCAAAACATCCTATCTTTGTCGACCTTAAAGCCAAGTGTGGGGTGAGTGAAACAGCAACGACATGTAAAATTTAACTCAGAACGACAATATACCGCACAGCATTCAGGCACTGTGGGGTCTCCAGGTGGCAAGAATCCGCTGCCTGCCGGTACAGGACATGCAGGTTCAACCCCTGGGTCAGGAAGGTCCCCGGGAGCAGGAACTGGCAACCCACTCCAGCATTCTTGCCTGGAGAATTCCATGGACAGAGGAGGCCGGCAGGCTACAGTCCATGGGGTCACAGAGAGTCAGACAGGGCTTAGCACACACATTGTTACATGGAAGAGCACCTCCCCTAAAATACATTGATCATGCTGGTTTGCCTACTCCACAGATGAGCTAACAACTGTAAACCATAAATTGCTATGTGAATGTGAAAAATTAAAAATAGAAGGGCCTTCCAGGTCATCTCCACACTTTCCATTATATCAAAGTTCAAGGAGGGGCATAAGGGCGCCCAAATTCACAGCAAGGCAACGACACTCCAGTCCAAGAACCCAGGACTCTCCTGACAGCGCTCTGAATGTAGGGGTCATGGCCCTGATGGACTTGAACAAATCAATTGAACGGTTTAGGATCAGTAGTTAAAGGAAAAAAAAACCATGAAAGAAGATAATCAGAGCACAACAGAACACATCACGTATAGTGAAGCTAAGCAATGTACTGCAAATGTTTTGCTCTGGTTGTGCCTGTCACTTGAAAATGCTGCGATAGACTAATCAATTGTTATTTAAAGTTACCACCAAGGCAGCCACACCCTTGCTCACTGGCTAAGGGGGAGAGTGCTAGTTAGTTCAGGTATCATAGATTCTGATTAGGATTTTCTGCCAAAGGGAAACAAAAAATGTGTTGAAACTGTTTCAGCCAGAAAAAAATTTTTTTTCTTAGCAAATGAAAACTTTCTTAGTAAGTAAAACTTTAAAAAGGAGCTGAGAAGGACATTAGCTTTGGTTAAAAATATATGTACATGGGGCCTTCCCTAATGGTACAGTGGGTAAGACTCCACACTTCCAGAGCAGGGAGCCTAGGTTTGATCCTTGATCAGGGAACTAGATCCCACAGGCCACACCTAAGAGTTTGCATGTCACAGCTAAGACCATGTGCAGTAAAATAAATAGAGAAACACTAAAACTATACACATATATATACATGACTTTCAAGAGGCTTTTTAGTTCCTCTTCACTTTCTGCCATAAGGGTGGTGTCATTTGCATATCTGAGGTTATTGATATTTCTCCCGGCAATCTTGATACCAGCTTATGTTTCTTCCAGCTCAGCGTTTCTCATGATGTACTCTGCATATAAGTTAAATAGGCAGGGTGACAATATACAGCCTTGACACACTCCTTCTCCTATCTGAAACCAGTCTGTTGTTCCATGGCCAGTTCTAACTGTTGCTTCCTGACCTGCATATAGGTTTCTCAGGAGGCAGATCAGGTGGTCTGGTATTCCCATCTCTTTCAGAACTTTCCAGTTTATTGTGATCCACACAGTCAAAGGCTTTGGCATAGTTAATAAAGCAGAAATAGATGTTTTTCTGGAACTTTCTTGCTTTCTCCATGATCCAGCAGATGGCAATTTGATCTCTGGTTTCTCTGCCTTTTCTAAAACCAGCTTGAAGATCTGGAAGTTCACGGTTCACGTATTGCTGAAGCCTGGCTGCTTGGAGAATTTTGAGCATTACTTTACTAGCATGTGAGATGAGTGTAACTGTGCGGTAGTTTGAGCATTCTTTGGCATTGTCTTTCTTTGGGATTGGAATGAAAACTGACCTTTTCCAGTCCTGTGGTCACTGCTGAGTTTTCCAAATTTGCTGGCATATTGAGTGCAGCACTTTCACAGCATCATCTTTCAGGATTTGAAATAGCTCAACTGCAATTCCATCACTTCCACTAGCTTTGTTCGTAGTGATGCTTTCTAAAACCCATTTGACTTCACATTCCAGGATGTCTGGCTCTAGGTGAGTGATCACACCATCGTGATTATCTGGGTCGTGAAGTGTAAGGCTCAGAGAACCGCACTCTGAAAAGGACACTCAGGAACAGCCTCTAGTAGACTGACAAAGTTTATTATCTAACTGAGCAGTTTTATAATTCTCAGGGAATAGAGCATAATGCAGATTTGCACGTAGCCATTCCAGATAAACATTAAAGCATTCAAGCATAAAATACAGTTCCCACCGCCCAAGCCATAACATAGCTTTGGCGAAACTCTAAAGGGAGTCTTATCATGAAACAACAGTCCTTGCTCTCAGAAACAGGTGGTCGGAAGGAAGCCTTCGAACGCCTCAAGGCCGGGCGTATTGACCCTTCGTCATCCGTTCCCAGCCTTGGGCACTCAGTGAACAATCATAACCCTTTGTTATGCTCGTCCCAGCTTCCAACCTTCGTCAAGAGTGGAGCAAATACATTCTCAGTATTTGCTTAAAGCCTTCCAGCTCCTCCACATTTCCTCCCTTTTTTCTCAAGAGCAAGGACTGCTGCAGCCATGGTTACTCCCGCTTTTTGGGCGGCGGTGGCTCGAGCACATATCGTTCGGAATCCTGTAAGAACAATAACAAACAATAAACAGATCAGCGCATAAGAAGCCATCATATGGGGTACCCAATTTTTTGGATTTAGAAAGGAAGTACTAGCAGATAGTGTATTATAGAAGTCAGTGTTATATAACACAGGGGGAATGCTGCTGAAGGTAGACGTGATTTGTATTTGTTGATCTGTCTGAGCTTGTTGGGCCCAGAGATCATGAGAATCCTTTTTCTAAGCAGTAATGAAATCATGATTTTGAATAGAATTATACAATGCCATTCCAGAAACTGTACCCACAGTTACAGTTGAAATAATACCCACTATGGCAGCTATAATCCAGCCAATAAAACGTTTGCNGCTGCTGAAGGTAGACGTGATTTGTATTTGTTGATCTGTCTGAGCTTGTTGGGCCCAGAGATCATGAGAATCCTTTTTCTAAGCAGTAATGAAATCATGATTTTGAATAGAATTATACAATGCCATTCCAGAAACTGTACCCACAGTTACAGTTGAAATAATACCCACTATGGCAGCTATAATCCAGCCAATAAAACGTTTGCTTCTTTTTAGGGATTCTGTCAGAACAAAAGACAACGTGGAATCTGACCAAGGTTCAGAAATCTTAACTGGAATCCACAAATTAGTCCTTTCCAGACTGAAAAAACACTGTCTTTAGTAACATTAATTGGCACACTATGATTTAAACAAGTATACAAATGACACTCAGTACAGGACAGAATTGAGCCATTACTCCTAAATTGTCCAATAGCAAAAGATATGGCACATTTACACAAGCTCGAACATAACCGGTATAATTATACTCAATGGTATAATTCTGTGGGATGGAAACATGTGCATAAGCATATGAGATGCTAAACCAAGACAAGCAAGCAGGAATTTTCCAAAGATGCCAGTGTTCAGGCCCCAGGACTGGACTGATTATTGGGGGTCTGGGAGGTGAAAGACCACCATTGTACCAGTTCAAAAGTTCATCACATTGATACCAGAGTCCTGTTTGTGTTCTGTTAAAATGTGGTGCTGAAACATTATACCATTGGCAGGTGTTATTATTTTCTTGTGATTCTGAGCAATTCACAAAGAGTCCATGAGGCCCCCAATCAACAAAAGTCATGTTGGCGTGAACAGAAACTTTTTTAAACCTTCCTCTACAGGTGGACCAGTCCACTGGTTTCTCTGCCTTTTCTAAAACCAGCTTGAAGATCTGGAAGTTCACGGTTCACGTATTGCTGAAGCCTGGCTGCTTGGAGAATTTTGAGCATTACTTTACTAGCATGTGAGATGAGTGTAACTGTGCGGTAGTTTGAGCATTCTTTGGCATTGTCTTTCTTTGGGATTGGAATGAAAACTGACCTTTTCCAGTCCTGTGGTCACTGCTGAGTTTTCCAAATTTGCTGGCATATTGAGTGCAGCACTTTCACAGCATCATCTTTCAGGATTTGAAATAGCTCAACTGCAATTCCATCACTTCCACTAGCTTTGTTCGTAGTGATGCTTTCTAAAACCCATTTGACTTCACATTCCAGGATGTCTGGCTCTAGGTGAGTGATCACACCATCGTGATTATCTGGGTCGTGAAGTGTAAGGCTCAGAGAACCGCACTCTGAAAAGGACACTCAGGAACAGCCTCTAGTAGACTGACAAAGTTTATTATCTAACTGAGCAGTTTTATAATTCTCAGGGAATAGAGCATAATGCAGATTTGCACGTAGCCATTCCAGATAAACATTAAAGCATTCAAGCATAAAATACAGTTCCCACCGCCCAAGCCATAACATAGCTTTGGCGAAACTCTAAAGGGAGTCTTATCATGAAACAACAGTCCTTGCTCTCAGAAACAGGTGGTCGGAAGGAAGCCTTCGAACGCCTCAAGGCCGGGCGTATTGACCCTTCGTCATCCGTTCCCAGCCTTGGGCACTCAGTGAACAATCATAACCCTTTGTTATGCTCGTCCCAGCTTCCAACCTTCGTCAAGAGTGGAGCAAATACATTCTCAGTATTTGCTTAAAGCCTTCCAGCTCCTCCACATTTCCTCCCTTTTTTCTCAAGAGCAAGGACTGCTGCAGCCATGGTTACTCCCGCTTTTTGGGCGGCGGTGGCTCGAGCACATATCGTTCGGAATCCTGTAAGAACAATAACAAACAATAAACAGATCAGCGCATAAGAAGCCATCATATGGGGTACCCAATTTTTTGGATTTAGAAAGGAAGTACTAGCAGATAGTGTATTATAGAAGTCAGTGTTATATAACACAGGGGGAATGCTGCTGAAGGTAGACGTGATTTGTATTTGTTGATCTGAGCTTGTTGGGCCCAGAGATCATGAGAATCCTTTTTCCAAGCAGTAATGAAATCATGATTTTGAATAGAATTATATAGTGCCATTCCAGAAACTGTACCAACAGTTACAATGGAAATAATACCCATTATGGTAGCTATAATCCAGCCAATAAAACGTTTGCTTCTTTTTAGGGATTCTCTCAGAACAAAAGACAACAACATGGAATCTGACCAAGGTTCAGAAATCTTAACTGGAACCCATAAATCAGTCTTTTGCCGGACTAAAAAAACACTGTCTTTGGTAACATTAATTAGCACACTATGATTTAAACAAGTATACAAACGACATTCAGTACAGGACAGAATTGAGTCATTACTCCTAAATTGTCCAATAGCAAAAAGATAGGGAACATTTACACAAGCACGAACATAACCGGTATAATTATACTCAGTAGTATAATTCTGTGGAATGGAAACATGTGCATAAGCGTACGAGACGTTAAACCGAGACAAGCAAGCAGGAATTTTCCAAAGATGCCAGTGTTCAGGCCCCAGGACTGGACTGATTATCCGGGGTCTGGGAGGTGAAAGACTTCTGTTGTACCAGTTCAAAAGTTCATCGCGTTGATAATAGAGTCCTGTTTGTGTTCTGTTAAAATGTGATGCTGAAACATTATACCATTGGCAGGTGTTATTATTTTCTTGTGATTCTGAGCAATTCACAAAGAGTCCATGCGGCCCCCAATCAACAAAGTCATGTTAGCATGAACAGAAACTTTTTTAAACCTTCCTCTACAGGTGGACCAGTCCAACCCCGGCACAGATGATTTTTTCTTTCAGGATACATTGTCATAAGGAGGCTCAGAAGGCATCTGTTGCAATTTCTGTTTTAGCGCTGTGACCGGTCAGGGGGTGTGGAGCAAGGTCTGTCCATCTTCTGACTCTTTTTTGAGTGGGACCCACTGCTCAGTTCCATCATCTAAAATGACAAGAACTTAAGTGTTCCTGGCCAACACTGATTAAGACATTTAACCCAAACAGCAGTTTGTTCAGGCATACGCGAGGGTGAATCAGAAAAATGTCGCTCTGTTCGTGTTTCCTGACTGTGTAGAGGCAAATTAAAATAAATGATTGTAAGAAGGGCTATAGGCAAAATGGCTTTAGGTCCATAGGGGCCCTTTAGTTTATTCCCCGTTTTATTAAGAACGAGCTTGAGTGTACGGTGGGCCCATTCAATGATGGCTTGACCTTGAGGGTTGTATAGGATGTCAGTAAGATGGCAAATATTTTATAGATGTATGAAATCATGAAAAACATTGGCTGTAAAAGCAGGACCATTGTTTGTTTTGATGGAGGCAGGGATCCCGATCATTGAAAAACTGTAGAAGAGCTGTGATGGCAGCTTTAGTAGTCTTGGTGGTGGAAGGAACTGCCCAAATGAAGCCGGAAAAGGTATCTATGACTACAAATAACAATTTAAAAGGGGGCAGTTTGTAATGTGTAAAATCAGCTTGCCATAATTCATTTGCTTGTAAGCCTCTAGGATTAGTCTCTTGGGGACTAGTGGTCAAATGAAAGGGGGCACGTGTGGCACAGTCCTGAACAAGTTTTCTAGCCGTTTGTAACGGTGTCTTATATTGAATGTGTAGTCTATTAGCGTTAGCATGAAAGAGCTGATGTTCCTGTTTGGGGGAAGAAAATATAGGGGCGATGAGGTGATCAGCCAAATCATTGCCTAAATAGAGGGGTCCTGGTAAATGGGAATGAGCACGAATGTGAGTAATAAAGAAGGGATGGAGTCTAGCTCTTATTTTTTGTTGAATCAATAGTGAAGATCTTTTTTGTACAGTTCTTCTGTGTATTCTTGCCACCTCTTAATATCTTCTGCTTCTGTTAGGTCCATACCATTTCTGTCCTTTATCGAGCCCATCTTTGCATGAAATGTTCTCTTGGCATCTCTAATTTTCTTGAGATCTCTCGTCTTTCCCATTCTGTTGTTTTCCTCTATTTGCATTGATCGCTGAGGAAGGTTTTCTTATCTCTCCTTGCTACTCTTTGGAACTCTGCATACAAATGGGAATATCTCTTCTTTTCACAGCTATTTGTAAGCCCTCCTCAGACAGCCATCTTGCTTTTTTGCATTTCTTTTCCATGGGGATGGTCTTGATCCTTGTCTCCTGTACAATGTCATGAACCTCCGTCCATAGTTCATCAGGCACTCTGTCTATCAGATCTAGTCCCTTAAATTTATTTCTCACTTCCACCGTATAATCATAAGNACCTACTTATTTTAATATATTTCTGAAAAAAGAAGAAGAATCTTCAAGCTCTTTCTGCTAAGCCTTCTTTCTAGCCAACATCTGATATAATACAATTTCATCTCTGATGTGATTTAGTATCAATTATCCCAAATTGAGCACTAATGTGTTATGTATTGTGTCCAACACTTAATTTGCTGTCTTCACAAACACTTTTAGTATTCCATCTTCTCTATCAACGTTTACCATCTCCTTAAACACTTTTGCCTTTTTCTTTTCTTTGACAAGCCACTGCTGGGTTATTTGGCATTTGCTACATCTTTCTTGGGCTTTGTATGTGAAAGTAATTCAGAAATTTTAACCCACTATATCAGTAGTGTTAAGTATCTCATTTCCCATTTGCAGCTTTGCACTTCTACCTCAGTGACATGTTTCCAATAGATGCAATCACATCTTTCATCTGGTTAAGCCACTTTCCCAATCAGAACAAAATCTGAATTTATTATCTTGGCCCTACAGATAGGCCTCTGCGACCTTCTAACTTCCTCTACTCTGGTGCTTGCCCCTTGCCTACCAGATGTGTATAAGAGACAGCCTCAGACAGCCATCTTGCTTTTTTGCATTTCTTTTCCATGGGGATGGTCTTGATCCTTGTCTCCTGTACAATGTCATGAACCTCCGTCCATAGTTCATCAGGCACTCTGTCTATCAGATCTAGTCCCTTAAATTTATTTCTCACTTCCACCGTATAATCATAAGGGATTTGATTTAGATCATATCTGAATGATGAAAGTGAAAGAGGACAGTGAAAAAGCTGGCTTAAGCTCAACATTCAGAAAACAAAGATCATGACATCTGGTCCCATCACTTCATGGCAAATAGATGGGGAAACAGGGGAAACAGTGGAAACAGTGGCTGACTTTATTTTTGGGGGCTCCAAAATCACTGCAGATGGTGACTGCAACCATGAAATTAAAAGACACTTACTCCTTGGAAGGAAAGTTATGACCAACCTGGATAGCATATTCAAAAGCAGAGACATTACTCTGCCAACAAAGGTCCGTCTAGTCAAGGCTATGGTTTTTCCAGTGGTCATGTATGGATGTGAGAGTTGGACTGTGAAGAAAGCTGAGCGCAGAATTGATGCTTTTGAACTGGGGTGTTGGAGAAGACTAGAGAGTCCCTTGGACTGCAAGATCTAACCAGTCTATTCTGAAGATCAACCCTGGGATTTGTTTGGAAGGAATGATGCTAAAGCTGAAACTCCAGTACTTTGGCCACCTCATGAGAAGAGCTGACTCATTGGAAAAGACTCTGATGCTGGGAGGGATTGGGGACAGGAGGAGAAGGGGACGACCGAGGATGAGATGGCTGGATGGCATCACCGACTCAATGGACGTGAGTTTGGGTAGACTCCAGGAGTTGGTGATGGATAGAGAGGCCTGGTGTGCTGCAATTTATGGCGTCGCAAAGAGTTGGACATGACTGAGCGACTGAACTGATGTACGTGACTAAAAAAAAAACTAGAACCAGTATATATATAGAATATGGCAATGTTTTTATTTTTATGCATATTATGGACTAAGTGATAGACAATTCCTAGTGGCAGTTTCAGACTTAGGAATTTATAAATGTGCACAAGACTATAAGCTCCAAGACAGCAGGGACTACATCTGTCTGGTTCACAAATGGTACACTCAGTATTCAGCATATCAGCATATGGTGGTGGTATGGTTTAGCCACTGAGTTGTATCCGACTCTTCTGACCCTGTGGACTGTAGCCCGCCAGGCTCCTGTGTCCAGCATGGTATGCGCTGAGTAAATCAGAAGCATAGGTTGAAAATGTGAGAAGGGCCTCTCATGCTCCCTTCTAACTGATGTCTTTGCAAGATTCTGTGTGCTTGGATTCCCTTCTCCCTGAGTCTGTTTCTCCCAGTTCTACTTCCCAGACTGTAAACTCCACAAAGCAGGCCCTGGAATTTCTCTTCTTTCTACTCTCATTGTGAGAGCTCCCCAAGGACAGAACGCAAGTCTCCCTTTCACCTCTGCAGTATGGCGAAGCAGAGGCTGCTGAATAAGAAAAATTAGATCTACACTAGAAAAAAAATTCCAGAAAGCTTAAGATTGTTTGATGGGCTTTCCCTCACAGGAAACAACAAATGCAAGAAGGCTCAGAGAAGATCCACCTCTGCAGGTGATGGGATGTAAAACCTGGAAAAATACTTAAAACACTGTCAACCTACTTATTTTAATATATTTCTGAAAAAAGAAGAAGAATCTTCAAGCTCTTTCTGCTAAGCCTTCTTTCTAGCCAACATCTGATATAATACAATTTCATCTCTGATGTGATTTAGTATCAATTATCCCAAATTGAGCACTAATGTGTTATGTATTGTGTCCAACACTTAATTTGCTGTCTTCACAAACACTTTTAGTATTCCATCTTCTCTATCAACGTTTACCATCTCCTTAAACACTTTTGCCTTTTTCTTTTCTTTGACAAGCCACTGCTGGGTTATTTGGCATTTGCTACATCTTTCTTGGGCTTTGTATGTGAAAGTAATTCAGAAATTTTAACCCACTATATCAGTAGTGTTAAGTATCTCATTTCCCATTTGCAGCTTTGCACTTCTACCTCAGTGACATGTTTCCAATAGATGCAATCACATCTTTCATCTGGTTAAGCCACTTTCCCAATCAGAACAAAATCTGAATTTATTATCTTGGCCCTACAGATAGGCCTCTGCGACCTTCTAACTTCCTCTACTCTGGTGCTTGCCCCTTGCCTACCAGGTTTCGGCATTCCCTGTTTCTAAAACAAAAGAGGCTCGTTTTCCACTCAGATCTTTACGCTGGAATGTTCTCTTTGCCAGGAATGTTTTTTCCCAACATCACATCCCTCCTCCTTCATCATGCCATTCTCTGTTCAAAAAGGCCTTCCCTGACTACTCACCTATGTACCACTGCCTCCAGCTTCTACCTCCTCTGCCCCAGCCTCAGCCTCTTACTCAGCTTTATTCTCTTGAGAGCATAATTTGAAACCCTATCACTTACTTGCTCATCTGTTAACCTTCCCTGTGTAATATTTCCTCCCCCAGAAGGTAAACTCCACTTGGCTGACCACCACCTGCCCAGCAGCTAAAACAATGTAGTGGGTACACAATGTAGTGACTCCTCAAATTAAATTATTAATTGACAACGTGAAGTGATTGGAAGAAAATGATGGACATATAAATATATACTTATCACAGCACTTAACTACAGCAGGGGATCCACTGCTTGACCAAAAATTCAAATTAGCCATTTAGGACTTAAGTAGGTAAGAATTTGTTCATTTGGCCAACAAATATTTCCTGAACACCTCTAACACAGCAGACAAGAGAGATATGTATGCCTGCCTCTGAGGTTATTTTTAAACTCAATGGAAGGTGGGTGACTGCACACCTAGAACATATAATAGAGAAAGGGTAAGTGCCACAGAAGTGTTTGGAAATTCAGAAGTTGAGATTGAGTAAGCTGCCATGTGGCAAAGGCCCTAAAGAATGAAAAACTGAAACTGTTAGTCGCTCAGTCGTGTCCAACTTTTTGACACCCCATAGACAGAAGGCAATGGCACCCCACTCCAGTACTCTTGCCTGGAAAATCCCATGGATGGAGGAGCCTGGTCCAGGGCTGCAGTCCATGGGGTCGTTAAGAGTCAGACACGACTGAGCGACTTCACTTTCACTTCTCACTTTCATGCACTGGAGAAGGAAATGGCAACCCACTTGTGTTCTTGCTTGGAGAATCCCAGGGACGGGGGAGCCTGTGCCGTCTATAGGGTCGCACAGAGTCAGACACANGGGGTCGTTAAGAGTCAGACACGACTGAGCGACTTCACTTTCACTTCTCACTTTCATGCACTGGAGAAGGAAATGGCAACCCACTTGTGTTCTTGCTTGGAGAATCCCAGGGACGGGGGAGCCTGTGCCGTCTATAGGGTCGCACAGAGTCAGACACAACTGAAGCGGCTTAGCAGCAGCAGCAACAGACAGTAGCCCACCAGGTTCCTCTGTCCATCAGATTCTCCAGGCAAAAACACTGAAGTGGGTTACTATTTCCTTCTCCAGGGGATCTTCCTGACCAGGGATGGAACCTGGGTCTGTAAAATGGCACAAAAGAGCAGTGGCATTTCAAGTGACTAAGACAGAACAAGCTGTGAAGATCTGTTGGGCAACTAGATTATGTTTCAGACAGGCTGGAATTGTAGAAAAAAATGAAGTCTGGAAAGACAGACAGGACCTAAATAGTGATGGTCCTCAAATGAGTCCTGAATCAGCAGGTATTCAGGGCCTACCTATCCCAGTGTGATGACTGTAGGGATGTGTTGTGACTCCAGGACTTTCCTTCGGAAGGGACACCTGTTGGTCATGTTAATCTCCTTCTGGGTCCAGGGGCTGCTCGGCAGACACTGCCAAGTTCTGGTTCATTAGAAACAGTTCACCGTTTAATCTTACCTTTGGCCAGTCGGTGGTATCCACCCAGTAAAGGGTGATTTTTCGGGTTCTCATGACTTCCTGGACTTTCCTGGGCAGCAACTTCTCCATCAACTGCTTAGAAGTAGGCGGCAGGCGCTGGGCCTGGGCCTCGGAACCGGACACGAACTGCAGCAGCTCTCTCTGCGAGTGCGGACAGGGGGCCAGGAGGAAGACGGCGTTCACAAAGCCCCCGAGCGCAGACTCGGCCTCCCTGGCCTCGCCCTCCACGTCCAGCAGTCTCCTCCCGCTGTTACGCAGAATCGGCTTGGTGGGCGACGTGATCTCGGGCCGGTCCCACTGATAGTCTAGCAGCGTCTCCATGAGCGCGCTGTGAGTGTGGCTGGCCCTGGGCGCCGGGCCGGGCAGGTGGGCGCCTTGGGCGCCATCCCCGAGCCGGGCCTCCAGCTCCTCCTCAAAGTCCTCCCAGGAGCGGACCCCCAGCTCTCGGAAGTCAGAGACGCGGGAAGGCCGGCACCGCGCCCCGTGAGAATCAAAGAATCTGAAGGCCCAGCGGACCCTGGCCAGGCCGAACCGACAACTCAGATAAGTGAGAAGGCGCAGGGCAGCTCGCCGGACCAAGCTCTCACCAGCGACGCCTCCCGCGGTGTCCAGCAGCAGCATTACGTTGTGGCAGCAGGCCATGTCTCCCGCCCCACTGCCTCAGGGTTCGGGGCCGGACCTGCGCCGCTCTCTCCTAGGCCCTTGCTTCAGGGAACCAGCGCCATCCTCCGCTTCTCTCAGGGACTCTGGTCGAAAACCTCCCGCGCTCTCCAAGGGCCGCTGGCATTGGTGGAGCTAACTCCCAAACTCAGCTCCAATTGGTCGCTTACCTTACGTAAGTTACGTGAGTAACTTTCATCCTTGGCGTTGATTGGAAGAGCGATGGAGAAGAACTCGGCTTGATTGGTGGAGGGCGGGGCTATGGGCGGGACGCTTTGTTCCGGGAAAATTTTAACGTTCATTGGCCTGAGCCTCCGTTTTAAAATTTAAAGAGGTGGTGCCTGCGGCCTGACACGACTGAAGTGACTTAGCAGCAGCAGCCTGCGGCCTGTGTTTTTTGGTTTCCGTTTTCTGGAGCACTGTGTTTGTGCGGGCGGAGAAGGCGATAGCACCCCACTCCAGTACTCTTGCCTGGAAAATCACATGGATGGAGGAGCCTGGTGGGCTGCAGGGGTAGCTAAAAGTCGGGCATGACTGAGCGACTTCACTTTCACTTTTCACTTTCATGCATTGGAGAAGGAAATGGCAACCCACTCCAGTATTCTTGCCTGCAGATCCCAGGGACGGGGGAGCCTGGTGGGCTGCCGTCTATGGGGTCGCACAGAGTCGGACACGACTGAAGTGACTTAGCAGCAGCAGCAGTGCTTGTGCGGGAGGTATTTACTAAGACCTTGAAAATAGTAGGGGAAGAGAATTTGGGGTAGTTTGAATTGAACTGATTTGTAAGCCACCCTAGACTTTCTATGGGGTGGGATCTGAAGACGAAAACAAGCTTTCTCTAATTTCAGAAAAAAAAATATAAATTAAAAGTTCAGTCTCTTTGCCCTAGTTTCTAGGCGTTTCTGTTGAAAAAGGTAATTGAAGATTGGGATAAAAGTTTAACTTGAGGGAAAAAAAGGAAACAGCTTGAGAATGATTAAATAAGTTTTGCTACACTTCCAAGGGGAACATCATGCAAATTTTAATGTTTTTATACGTAATGTTAAATGGAGAAAAAGACCGCAAAACCACACATACAATGAGATCCCAAAATTTTCTGTCTACCTGCAAATATATTTTTAAACTGTTAATACTGTGTAGGGAAAATTTAAGTGTATCTGGTAATAAGATGGTGATGGTTTCAATGGTTTGTTTTGGCTTTTTTATTGCATTTTCCAAGTTTTCTACAGTTCTATATTTTTTATTTTGTCTTTACATTCGAGGGGAATATTCTTTTTTTAATATATTTGTTTTAAATTGAAGGATAATTGCTTTACAATACTGTGTTGGTTTCTGCCATACATCAACATGAATCGGCTGTAGGTATACATATGTCCCTTCTCAAGGAGAATATTCTTAATGAAAAGGATCCTTCTGTTGCAAATAGAAGAATCCTCAATTGTAGAAAAAGTTGTGGCTCTAGATCCTAGAGATTCCTATTATTGGTTCTAACAGCAGAGGAGAATCTAAGCTTTCTAGCTAGAACTGGGCTACCTTAACTATTCTTCCAATCCTGAGATTCTCTGAGCCAACTGTCTCAAGGAAGACCACCAATGATGCTTTGTAGATTTATTCCTGGACATTTCCTGATCCATCGACTGTCAGAGCAACAAACTTTTTTTTACTGTTAATGTGTCAAGTGAAAGTGAAAGTCAGTCAGTCCTGTCTGACTCTTTGGGGCCCGATGGACTGTAGACTGTCAGGCTCCTCTGTCCATGGAATTCTCCAGGCAAGAATACTGGAGTGGGTATCCAAACGCTTCTCCAGAGGATCTTGCTTACTAAAAGCACATACACCTGTTCATCATTCATTCAATAAATAATCATTACAGGGAACAAAAGAGCTAACTGTCCTTGCCCCGTGAAGCTTATGTTCCAGTAGGGAGATCCAAAGAAGGAAGTAACATATATGTTAGGTGGTGATAAAAGCTTTGGAGTAGAATTAGGTGGAAAAAGTAACATAGATAGGTAGCAGTATGCAGTTTCAAATGGGGCAGTCAGGGAAGACACTTGGACACAAAGGGAGAGAGGCCCTGTGAACATCGGGGAGCAGAGGGTTTCAGGAAGAGGGAAGAGCAGGTGTAAAGGTCCTGGGACAGGATTTTGCTCCCTATTCACCAAGCTAATTTCTAAAGAGTTATTATTAGACTCTTGCTTTGACAAATAGAGGAAACTGAAGCTCAGAGCAATTGAAGAGTCTCCATGATTTTATAAACAGCAGAATCACAAATGGGATCAAATTCAGATTCCAAAAAGCATGTTCCCAGGGTACAATGCTTGCGATCTAGATTGAAAAATCAGCTTCATAAGGAGGGGCTTATTATAGAATACTTTTAAGAGTAAAGTTGATTGGTTAGGTCTTCATTTAAAATAATGACAGGGATCTGGCTATTCTGCATTTCTTCTCCCTACTGCATTCAACAATCTCCCTTAAAGTTTCTTTATTTAATATTTGTTTCTCTTTCTCTCCCTGTCTTCTACTCTTTTATTGGGTTAGCCAATATACCCCATTTGTATTCAAGGTTGGAAGAAGAGAGCAGATCCCAAGGCAAGAAAGCAAAGCTTTCACAGAATCCATCCCACCATCAGATTTTGACTTCAATCTCAGTGGGTCACACAGCGCTACCTCTAGCTGCAAGGGAGCCTGGGGAACTTGGGAAGACCGACTGAGAGGTCTGTGTTGGATGGATCATTTTCACAGATGCTGAAGTTACCAAGAATGATGACAGGGGAAGTGGTAGAGAGAGACAGAGGCTGTGGCCCAAATGCTCAGTGAACGAGGTAAGGATCTACAAATGACTGTGACAAGGAGGTAGGGTATGGTTTAACGTCAGAAAGCCCGTGGTTTTATGGAGAAGGGAAAAGTAGGACAGCTTCCCCCCACCTGCAGGCCAGGTGGAATGAGTGATGTGAGAGGGAAAACGGCTCGTACCTGGGGAAACTACATTGGAAGTAGTATGAGCAGGCGTTAGCCGGGTTTCCAAAAGAGCAGGAAGGTGAAGATCTGAGGACATAGATAAATTTGTTCACGGTACACTGCCATTCCAGCAAACACTATAGGGGGTCAAGGAAGGGTGGAAGATGGGGTCTTAGGGGAAATACGGAGCTGTAAGGGGTTAAAATCCAGGTGATGAAGGTTACCTGGGAAGCCTGGAAAAAGAAGGGCTGAGGGTTCAGTGCAGGACTCAGAAACCATGCTAGGTATTTAAAGCAGGAAGAATTTAATATATGCATCGAATATCGACCTAGAGTGGAGGGAGACAGCCTCTCTCTATAGTAAGACAATGTGGAAGCAAAAGAAGCCCACATATTTAGAGAGTGGACCGCAATGGGAAGCCTGAGCACCACAAAAATAGAGCAGCCCCACCTTGCTGCAGCTAGAGAAAGCCTGCATGCAGCAACACAGACCCAGCGCGGCCCTAAGTAAGTAAGTAAAGAAATGTCCTCTCATACCCTTAAAAAAAATTCCACTCCCCACTTGGCCTCCTCTGATGCCACTCTGACCAAGGAGGGGACCACCTCATGATGTCCGAGTCTGGAATTGTAGACTCCCACTCAACCTTTTCTTACGGGGCTAAGCCATCACTTTTTTTTTTTTTCTTAATTCTGGCCAGACGGAAGTGATTTATTATTGCCTAAAAGTTTTCTCTCTTACTAGCCTGCCCCTTTCCTGTTCTTTTGACTAGAGAGAGCAGGTTTTGTTGCTGTTGTTTTGTTGGGGTTTTTTCGCCTGCATCCTTTGGTCTATTAGATTGCCACTTCTCCAGTACCTAGTTAGGTATGAAAGGCATAAAGGAAACCCAGAGTACACACTGCTGTGTCATTTCTTGGGTCTCATGAGGTCTGGCCAGTCTGCCTCTTCTTGCAAACTCTCAGGATATTCTTATGTTTGTTTATATAGAATGTCCAGGGGAACTTTAGCTTTTACTAGTCAGAGACTAGGAATAAATATGTCTGCTCCATTTTGTCTGGAACCAGAAGTCAGAAGTCATTGTTTTTATTAAAACATCACATTGCGCTGTATTTGAAAAGCGAAAGTGTTAGTCTATCAGTTGTGTCTGACTCCTTTTGACCCCATGGACTGCAGCCAGCTGGGCTCCTCTATCCATGGATTTCTCCAGACAAGAAAACTGGAGTGGCTTGCCGTTCCCTTCCTCAGGGGATCATCCCGACCCAGGGATTGACTCCAGGACTCCCACATCGCAGGCAGATTCTTTACCGCTGAGCCACCAGGGAAGCCCTGTTGTACTGTATTTAGGATACCTCTTTCAGAGTTTGTCTCACATCTACGGTGAGGGCAAGAACTGTGTTTTATTTGTCTTTGCATCCCTAGTGTCTAGAAGAGTAGCAATCAGTTATTTTTTGACTGTGCTATTCCCTTTTATTTTTCAAATTTATTTATCTTTAATGGATTATTGCTTTATAGTATTGTGTTGGCTTCTACCAAACATCAACATCAATTTTTTTTTTAATGGAATTGTGGACGGAGGAGCCTGGTGGGCTGCAGTCCATGGGGTTGCTAAGAGTCGGGCACGACTGAGCGACTTCATTTTCACTTTTCACTTTCATGCATTGGAGAAGGAAATGGCAACCCACTCCAGTATTCTTGCCTGGAGAATCCCAGGGACAGAGGAGCCTGGTAGGCTGCCACCTATGGGGTCGCACAGAGTCGGACACGACTGAAGCAACTTAGCAGCAGCAGTATGTTATCAAGCATCCCAAAGGATGGTACGAATTTGTGCAATACAGATATATTACCACCAGAGGGCAGTAGCAGCAACACTTCATTAAGGGCTCTGAAGCCTACACACTCTGCTCCAGAATGAAAACTTTCCCCACAATTGCTTCTGTCTTAGTTTGTGTGAGAAAAGCTGAAATCTGGGACCTTAATGTGCTTGGGCCTTGCAGGGCGAAAGAAAAGGACCTGACAAGGCTGCACTTGGAGCACATGGTGGGAACTTATATATTTCCAGCGTCTAGAGTTGACAGAAAGTGAAGAGGAACTAAAGAGCCTCTTGATGAAAGTGAAAAAGCTGGCCTAAAACTCAACATTCAAAAAGCTAAGATCATGGCATCTGGTCCCATCATTTCATGGCAAATAGATGGGGAAACAATGGCAACAGAGACAGACTATTTTCTTGGGCTCCAAAATCACTGTAGATGGTGACTGCAGCCATGAAATTAAAAGACACTTGCTCTTGGAAGAAAAGCTATGCCCAACCTAGACAGCATATTAAAAAGCAGAAACCTTACTTTGCCGACAAAGGTCCAACTAGTCAAAGCTATAGTTTTTCCAGTAGTCATGTATGGCTGTGAAAGTTGGACTATAAAGAAAGCTGAGCACTGAAGAACTGATGCTTTTAAACTGTGGTGTTGGAGAAGACTCTTGCGAGTCCCTTGGACTGCAAGGAGATCCAACCAGTCCATCCTAAAGGAGATCAGTCCTGAATATTCATTAGAAAGACTGATGTTGAAACTGAAACTCCAATACTTTGGCCACCTGATTCAAAGAACTGCCTCCCTGGAAAAGCCCCTTGATGTTGGGAATGATTAAAGGCAGGAGAAGGGGATGACAGAGGATGAGATGGTTGGATGGCATCACCGACTTGAAGAACATGAGTTTGAGTAAGCTCCAGGAATTGGTGATGGTCAGGGAAGCCTGGCGTGCTGCAGTCTATGGGGTCCCAAAGAGTCGTACACGACTGAGCAACTCAACTGAGAGGGACAGTCATGCATCTAGAGGGACACGCCCCACAATATTTCACAGGCCTTATTCCCTCCCTTTTATAGATGAAGAAACTGAGGCTCAGAAGGCCTCTCACAGCTAGTAAGAGGAAGTTCTGAAGCTCTTACCCTACTTCCTCCAAGAGAGGCAAGGCCAGCCTCCTCCTTGTGATGGAATGAACAAGAGAAGGAACCTCCCTGGGCAGTGGACCCAGACCAGCCCCACACCAACAAGCCTCTTTGCTTCAAGTGTGTTCCTCGTCTTTCTTTAATGGTGTGATAATCCACTCTGCTTTTAAGAGCTATATGATCTTGGGCCAGGGTCAGTGCAAAGTGCAAAAATGTGGGACCCCTTTATTTAAAAAAGCCTAAAAAAATTAGAAACAGCAACAACAGAGCATTAAACCAACACAGGACCCTTCTAAGCATGAGGGCCTGTGTGATTTTACAAGTCATTTGTCCCTGATGCCAGCTCTTATCTAGAGCAATAATAGAAATAATGAAATAATGATTGGTTCCCTCTTTGGGGTGGGCTTCCCAAGTGGCACCAGTGGTGAAAAAAAAAAAAAAAAAACCCCGCTGCAAGAGATGAGGGTTCAGTCCTGGGTAAGGAAGATTCCCTGGAGGAGGAAATGGCAACCCACTCCAGTATTCTTGCCTGGAAGATTCTGTGGACAGAGGAGCCTGATGGGCTACATACAGTTCATGGGGTCACAAAGAGTCAGACACGACTAAGCACGAATGTGCTGGATTTTTGGGGTCCTACTTTATACTAAATTCTACCTGTCCCTTTAAATATTTTATTACTTTTAACTTTTCTGAGATTACTTTTTTCTCCCCGCTGTGTGTTTTTATCTCTGCAATGGGAAGGTTGGACTAGACCAGTAGTTCTTAACCCTGGTTACGCATTAGAAGCACCTGGGGACTTTTAAACAATACCCAAAGCTGGCCACACCCCGACAGATTCTAACTGAACTGGATTGAGGTTGCAGGTTGGAAATTTTTACTGGCAGTGACGTGAAGAATAGGTGTCCTTGGTGGGTCTGGGTAAAGGGCAGGTCTTTGGGGACATTGTTTCTCTTCCACAGCAGCATTTGTCCATCCATTCTGCCCGGGGTCACAATACTCCAGTGTTACCTGTGGTGGGGGAAGCCATCCATTGGAGTATTTCTGGGCACAAAGAAAAAACAGTGGCTTCCCCACTCCTGCTGGGAACTGCCAGCTCGCCTAGCTTCCCTGATAGAGCAAAGCAATGGGCACAAAACTGTTACAGAGAAGAAAGCAGAGAGGAAAGTGATGTGTATTGCACACTCTCTGAGTGTCTGGTATTATATAAGGAACATTCCTATTTAACCTTCTAAAAATCATCTGGGTAAGTGTTTTCTAGAATCTGCCCCCTGCCCCGCTTTATTTTTTATCCAGCTTAGAAAGCTTAAATAAGTTGCTGGACTGCACACAGCTGATTGACTGGTCCCTCCACTTACTGGAGGGGCAGTGATGCGGTTCAGAGACATGGAGGAGGAGGGGGTGGGGTGAAGTGGAGTGGTAAGACTGGGTGGGAAAGAAAGGCCCTAATGCGGGGAAAGACGGAGGGCCGGAGGAGAAGGGGGCGACAGATGAGTGGCTGGATGGCATCATCGACTCAGTGAACGTGAGTTTGAGCAAACTCTGGGAGATGGTGAAGGACAGAGGAGCCTGGTGTGCTGCAGTCCATGGAGTCGCAGCATCTATAAATCACAACTTACAGACTGAACAGGGCTGGGTGGGGCTTGCCCCCACCTCCGTCCCGTGCTTTCTGACCCCAGCCAACCTGAGGCCTGGGACCCCTACCGCTTTGCTCTACCCCCACCCCCACTCCTACCCAGCCATGGTCCCTGGGCAAACCCTGTCTGAGGGTCGATATAATCCCAGCGCCCTGTGGGACCTGCCCTCCCTTTTCTGGCAAAGTGAGCCAAGCTGTGACTGAAGCCAGTGAAACCTGTCCAAGCCTGCCTTATCAGGACCACACAGAGCCCAGAAACCCTTCCCCTCAAGTCCTATGGAAATGGCCTGGAACACTGGGTCATTCACTTTCGTGAGAACCCAAGGACAAAAGGAAGGTCCCCGGGGGAGGCAGCACAGGCATCTCAGGGGAACCTGTCAAGAGATGGGACAGAAGCGAATGAGGGGCCTCGGGAGCCACTGAGCAAAGTGGAAACTCCTAAGATCAGACTCCTTGGAAGCCAGTTACGCTGCTCACAGACCCTGGCAGGCCTCACCCTGACGACAGCCATCATCCTCAGGGTCGCCCAAGGCCGGATAGCCTGGCTTCTGAGGAAGGAGCACACATGCCCCTCCCTGCTCTTGGAGGCGGGCTTCCCAGGTGGCTCAGTGGTAAAGAATCCACCTGCCAATGCAGGAGACATGGGTTCAATCCCTGGGTCGGGAAGATCCCCTGGAGCAGGAAATTGCAACTCACTCCAGTATTCTTGCCTAGGAAATTCCATGGACAGAGGAGCCTGGCGGGCTACAGACTGTGGGGTCTCAGAAGAGTCAGACACGACTTAGTGACTAAACAACAACTCTTGGAGAGCCTTGTAGAGGCTCAGGGAAGCTGTGAGGTCTGGGATGGAAAGGTAGAAGTAATGCAAACCCCAGACAATTTACGGGGTGGGCAGGGCTGCAGCCTCTCTGATGGAGCCATGGCCAGAGCAGAGGGGAGGGCTGGAGCTAATCAAGAGGCCTGTCCCCTTAGGGGTCCATCCACCCACCCTTGGAAGGATGGGGCTGCAGCTTCACAGCCCCAAGCTGGGCTAAGCCAGCAAGGCCTTCATCTCAGGCTGCCAGGTCATTTGCGAGTGAAAGGCTGGGAAGCCTGCTTTTAATTCATTCTTTTTTAAAAAAAAATATGGGATTTTAGTTCCCCAACCAGGGATCGAACCTGTTCCCCCTGCATTGGAAGTGTGGAGTCTTAACCACTGGAAGACTCCAGGGAAGTCCCTAATTCATTCCTAAATAAGTAAATATTCAAATAGATAAAGCCTAAGATCAGATAAAAATATTTTAATAAGAGGAAACTGATTTGGGATGATGAACTCATTTCGGGGATGGATGGTGGTGATGGTTGTACAACCAAGTGAATGTACTTAATACTACTGAACTATCCTTTTAAATGGTTAAAATAGTAGATTTTATGTTGCATGTATTTTACTCCAGGCAAGAATACTGGAGTGGGTAGCCATTCCTTTCTCCAGGGATCCTACCCAGGTCTCCTGCATTGCAGGCAGATTCTTTACCATCTGAGCCACCGGGGAAACCCTTATTACAGTTAAGCAACAACAACAGGAGGTGAAACTGTGTTTAGTTTAGAAAGCGCATCAGATGAGAAAGCACCAGTCTCATCTGAGGTTGAAGAGAGGTTTCCAGAAGCACCTGCAGTTTCCAGGGAAGCTATTGTCTTCCCCACAAGGCTGGAAATGACCTGCCCATGAGTTTAGAAAGGGATTCTTTTTTTTCTTAATTTTTATTTATTTAGTTAGTTAGTTTTGACTGTGCTGGGTCTTTGTTGCTGTGCACAGGCTGCCTCTGTTTGCCAAGATCAGAGGCTGCTCTCCAGCTGTGCGCAGGCTTCTCCTGGCAGTGGCTTCTCTTGTTGGGGAGCACGGGTTCTAGGGCACGTGGGCTTCAGCTGTTGTGATGCACAGGCTTAGTGGCCCCACGGCATGTGTGATCTTCCCAGGTCAGTTATTGAACCCATGTCCCCTACATTGGCAGGCAGATTCTTAACCAGTGGACTGCCAGGGAAGTCCCTAGAAATGGGTTCTTAAAAACCTGACCGAGGTGCCTCCCTTCTCACTCGTTCTGGCTGTCCTTAGATCCTTGAGATGGGATTGTCTCCTTTCCAGTAATATTTGGAGGTGAATGTGAGAGCTGAGCCAATGAGCCAGGCCCTGGCATTTCTATAGCCTGCTTGAGGACTGCTGAACCATTTTACAGAATCTCAGCTGGTGTGAGTGTGTGAAGTTTGCAGTGGGGAACACAGGCTGCGTTTAAGCTGAAAGAGCCAGACAATGATGCAGCAAAAGGTACACTCTCTCAGCTGAGATCCCGTGCGCCCCAGGTAGCCATCTATTGCAGTGTCCTAGGGGCACAGGACGGAGAAGACAATGGCACCCCGCTCCAGTACTCTTGCCTGGAAAATCCCATGGACAGAGGAGCCTGGTGGGCTGCCGTCTGTGGGGTTGCACAGAGTCGGACACGACTGAAGCGCTGAAGCGACCGCAGCAGCAGCAGCAGGAGCACAGGAGGCCTCGGGAAAGAAGGGACTTACCTGCTTGGAGTTTTACTTAAAAATTCACAAGAGTGGATCTTATTATGTTTTTACTTGAAACACGTATAATCACTTTGACAGCCCATATGCTGGGTTGGCCAAATGGTCATTCAGGTTTCTCCATAAGATGTTACCGAAATGACTTTTTGGCGAACCTAATACCAGAACATGGGCTTCCCTGGTGGCTCAGATGGTAAAGCGTCTGCCTGCAATGTGGGAGACCCAGGTTCGATCCCTGGGTGGGGAAGACCCCCTGGAGAAGGAAATGGCAGTGCACTCCAGTACTCTTGCCCGGAAAATTTCATGGGTGGAGGAGCCTGGTAGGTTACAGTCCATGGGGTCGCAAATAGTCGGACATGACTAAGCAACTTCACTCACTTACTCAACACCAAAACTATANTTTGGGATGATGAACTCATTTCGGGGATGGATGGTGGTGATGGTTGTACAACCAAGTGAATGTACTTAATACTACTGAACTATCCTTTTAAATGGTTAAAATAGTAGATTTTATGTTGCATGTATTTTACTCCAGGCAAGAATACTGGAGTGGGTAGCCATTCCTTTCTCCAGGGATCCTACCCAGGTCTCCTGCATTGCAGGCAGATTCTTTACCATCTGAGCCACCGGGGAAACCCTTATTACAGTTAAGCAACAACAACAGGAGGTGAAACTGTGTTTAGTTTAGAAAGCGCATCAGATGAGAAAGCACCAGTCTCATCTGAGGTTGAAGAGAGGTTTCCAGAAGCACCTGCAGTTTCCAGGGAAGCTATTGTCTTCCCCACAAGGCTGGAAATGACCTGCCCATGAGTTTAGAAAGGGATTCTTTTTTTTCTTAATTTTTATTTATTTAGTTAGTTAGTTTTGACTGTGCTGGGTCTTTGTTGCTGTGCACAGGCTGCCTCTGTTTGCCAAGATCAGAGGCTGCTCTCCAGCTGTGCGCAGGCTTCTCCTGGCAGTGGCTTCTCTTGTTGGGGAGCACGGGTTCTAGGGCACGTGGGCTTCAGCTGTTGTGATGCACAGGCTTAGTGGCCCCACGGCATGTGTGATCTTCCCAGGTCAGTTATTGAACCCATGTCCCCTACATTGGCAGGCAGATTCTTAACCAGTGGACTGCCAGGGAAGTCCCTAGAAATGGGTTCTTAAAAACCTGACCGAGGTGCCTCCCTTCTCACTCGTTCTGGCTGTCCTTAGATCCTTGAGATGGGATTGTCTCCTTTCCAGTAATATTTGGAGGTGAATGTGAGAGCTGAGCCAATGAGCCAGGCCCTGGCATTTCTATAGCCTGCTTGAGGACTGCTGAACCATTTTACAGAATCTCAGCTGGTGTGAGTGTGTGAAGTTTGCAGTGGGGAACACAGGCTGCGTTTAAGCTGAAAGAGCCAGACAATGATGCAGCAAAAGGTACACTCTCTCAGCTGAGATCCCGTGCGCCCCAGGTAGCCATCTATTGCAGTGTCCTAGGGGCACAGGACGGAGAAGACAATGGCACCCCGCTCCAGTACTCTTGCCTGGAAAATCCCATGGACAGAGGAGCCTGGTGGGCTGCCGTCTGTGGGGTTGCACAGAGTCGGACACGACTGAAGCGCTGAAGCGACCGCAGCAGCAGCAGCAGGAGCACAGGAGGCCTCGGGAAAGAAGGGACTTACCTGCTTGGAGTTTTACTTAAAAATTCACAAGAGTGGATCTTATTATGTTTTTACTTGAAACACGTATAATCACTTTGACAGCCCATATGCTGGGTTGGCCAAATGGTCATTCAGGTTTCTCCATAAGATGTTACCGAAATGACTTTTTGGCGAACCTAATACCAGAACATGGGCTTCCCTGGTGGCTCAGATGGTAAAGCGTCTGCCTGCAATGTGGGAGACCCAGGTTCGATCCCTGGGTGGGGAAGACCCCCTGGAGAAGGAAATGGCAGTGCACTCCAGTACTCTTGCCCGGAAAATTTCATGGGTGGAGGAGCCTGGTAGGTTACAGTCCATGGGGTCGCAAATAGTCGGACATGACTAAGCAACTTCACTCACTTACTCAACACCAAAACTATAATAACAGAAGATTAACCTCGTCCTTGTAGAAGGATGACGTGCAGATTTGTGAAGCAGTCCATATTTTTTGTTGTTTTCATCACTCAGTTGCGTCCAACTCTTTGCAACCCCATGGGCTATAACCCATCAGGCTCCTCTGTCCATGGGACTTTTCAGGCAAGAATAATGGAGTGAGTTGCCATTTCCTACACCAGGGGATCTTCCTGACTCAGGGATCAAACCTGCTTCTCCTGCATTGGCAGGCAGATTCTTTACTGCTGAGCCAGCAGGGAAGCCCCTCCATATTTTTTAGCAGTAGATAATTGAAAAAGCAATTCAATTTACAGCAACAACAAAACAGAAAATACTTAAGGATAAATTTAACAAATGTAAGTCTTGCACATCGTTAGACTGAAAACCACAGGTCCCTGCAGCACCATGCTGCTCCCTGGCCTGCTGGCTTTACTACTAGATTGGGTGACTGCTCAGTTGACCTAGGAACAATGGCACCAGCCTGGGTAGTTCCTGCCAGAACTGGCAGGGGTTAGAGTGGGGTAGGAATAGCTGGGAAAGGCCCTCTTCTTGGGTAGGGCCAGATGATCTAAAGGCTCTCAAAGATGACTTGACTCTTTCAGCTAAGTGCCTATGGCATTCTTCCTGGTCACCCCATCCTGCCCATCCCCACCCTGTGATTAGTGTGGTAACTGTGAGTGATGAGGATGACAGTGAATACTGCAAGAATCAGGGCTGATGACTAGGTGTGTAACATCTTTGCAAGTACCTACAGGCCTGGTATCCTCCTGTCTAAGTATTTCTGACTCTAAAGGCATGGTCCTGGGTCAGTCCAGTTCTTACTTTCTTACCTAGTAGGGCTACTCTTTGAGTGTCCTTGTGAATTTATCCTGATTTCTTTCCTTAAATATTATTTCTTATTAAAAAGTGATATTTGCTTATTATAGAAGATTTAGATAAACAAATTGAATAAATTGAAATAATCACTCAAAGATAACCTCTTGGAAGCCTGTGATGTGGTTCCTGACAAAGTAGTCCATTAGGAACCAGTAGTTCCTGTTTCAGGATCACCAAATAGTTCAAGCTGATTAAGAAAATTCTTATTTACAGAAGAACATGCTGTGTGCTTAGTCGCTCAGTTGTGTCAGGCTCTTTGCGACCCCATGGACTGCAACCCGCCAGGCTCCTCTTTCCATGGGGAGTCTCCAGGCAAGAATACTGGAGTAGGTTGCCATGCCCTCCTTCAGGGGATCTTCCCAACCCAGGGATCGAACCCAGGTCTCCCACATTTCAGGTGGATTCCTTACTCAGTGAGCCAATGGGAAAGCCCAAAAATACTGGAGTGGGTAGCCTATCCATTCTCCAGGGGATCGTCCCAACCCAGGAGTTGAACCGGGGCCTCCTGCATTGCAAGCAGATTCTTTACCAGCTGAGCTACCAGGAATGCCATCTAATAAATGTCAAAGAAATTATAGCATTAGAAAAACACCCTCTTGCAATCCCTACTGAAATAATTCAGGAAAGGAGAGTCAGTGAATGCTAAAATCATTAGGTAAAAGCTTTCTTGGGGAAATGATTTTTCTAAGGAAGAAAATATAGTTAACAATGGCAGGGGTCTTCTAAACCTAGTCCTTCATCTAGCATCACTGTTACTGAAAGAGTGTGTGGGGCTGGCTGCTTGCCACTTGAAAGCCAATAAACAGGTCAGGTTGGTGGAAAAGAGTTTGCTTTATCTCAGATGCCACCAACTTGGGAGGGCAGACATCTGTCCAAAGGCCAGTTCCCCTACACACAATGGCAACCAGTGGGGCAAGAGCTTTTATAGACAGAAGGAGGGGGCTGCATATAAAAACAGCATAGTCAGCCCTGACAGTCATCTTCAGATTGGTCATCAGTGATCTGACCAACACCATCTTGATTGTTTTAGGTACAGTTAATCTTCAGTTCTAGGGTCAGTTTGTTTCCATTTCTTTGAAGCCAGTTTTCAGAATCGTGGCAGCTCAAGTCGTGGGTACAGTCTGGTCATCACGTAGTTAACTTTTTCCACCTGGTGTTTTAGTATTTATAAGACAGCTCACAGGATATGGCCCAGAATATTATTGATAGCCCTTGAGAAAGAACAAAAGGGCTTGACTATGCTTAATGACTACATTACTATCATTTAGTCTCCTTTGCCTGTTTTCCTTTGTTTCCACATGTCTCATTTCTCTGATTAAACTTATTCTTTGACTAAAGTTTTTCACAGGCAAAAGGCAAACAGAGGTCATGGTTGGGGCGGGGGCCAGGGGGCTAGTGGTGGTGGCAAGAACCAGAAGGTCTTATTCCATATCATCACTACTAGTAGGACATTGTCCCCTGCTTTCTGAGGTGATGAATTAGGCAGAGTCAGCATCACCTGGATATATTCTTGCCAAATTTAATCAAGCCTTTAGCTCGGACTTTCAGTTTTCAGAAAATGCAAGGATTAAGGAAACAAAGTGACAGACATCACAAGGAAACAGCACGTATATATCTAGACAGACAACAAGACACTGGCGTGGCTTCTTCAAATCATTGTCAGCAGAAACGCACAAAAACAGCAAAACAAACAGCCCAGGGCTTCTTCTAGATTAAAGATACTTAAGACCCAGAACAACCGAATTCAATTCTTAGTCTTCTATTGGATTCTGGCTTGAACAATCCATCTAAAGTCATCTTGGGGAGTGAAAGAAATTTGAGTAAACAAGGAAATGGCTGTTCTTTCAGTTCCACTCCTGCCGGTGCCCTTCCCACCGCTCACTTCACCCATTTATTTACCTGCCTGGCCCTTGAAGGCATTTGAGTTTGCCTAAAAAGGCCCAACCAACCATAAAAACAGCAAGGATTAAACCATTGCTCCTGAGATACACGGGGAAGAAGGCCCCAGGTGAGGAGGGGCATCCACCCATATGTTGTGGACTCCCGGAGCAGGGCAAGAATTTGAGGGAGTGTAGGGTGGGTTCACACCCACCTAGCAGATCAGAGCTCAGAGATCTCTCTGAAAGCAGTATGGTTACCTCTGAAGGATTCTTAGTCTTGTGAATTTTAAAGTTCCTAATTATATGTGAATGTTCGTCACTCTTCCTGCATCCCCAAATGCTCTTCTTTTGTAGAATGTCTGCCCTCCTTTCACTCTTCGCCTCCACTGAAGTAGAAACCCCACTCGCACTTTCCCAGCTTCCTTTGCAGTTAGGGCCCACACATGTGACGTGGTGTCCACCAATCAGATGCAACCTCAGAGCCTACCTGTTTGGGAATTGAGCCCCACCCAGTTTGGCGTGGGTTGTCCAAAAGTGTCCTGTTTCCAGAAGTGGCAGCAGCAGAGGGTGAGCCCAGCATCAGTCCTGCCAGGTATTGCACCTGGCCCACACTCAGTCAAGGTAGCAATGGTGTCTCCTTACAGCAGCTCTGCCTTCTCACAGCTGCCAAACATAGCCTCATGCCTTCACAGAGACTGTTGAAAGTGAAAGGCACTCAGTCATGTCTGACTCTGTGACCCCATGGACTATACAGTCCATGGAATTCTCCAGGCCAGATTACTGGAGTGGGTAGCCATATCCCTAAACCCAGGGATTGAACCCAGGTCTCCCGCATTGCGGGCAGATTCTTTACCAGCTGAGCCACCAGGGAAGCCCAAGAATACTGGAGTGGGTAGCCTATTCCTTCTCCAGTGGATCTTCCTGACCCAGGAATTGAACTGGAGCCTCCTGCATTGCAGTCAGATTCTTTACAAGCTTAGCTATCAGAGAAGAGATTCTTAGAGGTATCTTAAGCCTTTTCTGCTTAAGCTGGCCAGAGTGGATTCTGTAGATTCTTCCCCCTGCGACTGCAGAGGGAAGGAGATAATATTGCCTGGTACGCAGTCAGGGACTTCCCTGGTGGCTTTCGTGGTAAAGAACCTGCCTGCCAATGCAGGAGATGTAAGAGATTTGGGTTTGATCCCTGGGTCAAGAAGATCCCCTGGAAGAGGGCACGGCAACCCACTCCAGTATCCTTGCCTGGAGAATCCCATGGACAGAGGAGCCTGGCAAACTACAGTTCATGGGGTCACAGAGTCGGACACGACTGAAGTAACTTAGCATGCATGCATGGGACGTAGTCAGAGCCATTTTCATCCAAGTCTTCCAGTTCCCCAAACCCTGAGTCATTTTGGGAGACATCCCTGACCCTCAACCCCCACGCTCACCCCCAATGAGATGTGAAGTCCCAGGGTGCTGTGGAAGAATTAGCAAGAGAGGCGCTGCAGTGGCGGGGCATTGGGAGTGTAGGGGCCGCTGTCCGTTGCTGAAGTCTCCAAAAAGAGCATTGTCCTGTCTGTCTGGACAACTAACTTCCTGTTTCTTGGCTTGGAAGAGAGTGTCACTAATCAGAGGAGGCTAAACTTCTTCAAGCCAGCCTAGTAGATTTTCCCTTGGCCCTGTTTGACATGAAAGGATCTCCTATCATGAATACTTCTTTCAGATGCTCCCAGAGCTCAGTGAATAGTATCACCTTGGTCCCAGCATACTATCAGTTCAGTTCAGTTTAGTCACTCAGTCGTGTCCGACTCTTTGCAACCCCATGAACTGCAGCACACCAGGCCTCCCTGTCCATCAAATAGAATTATCCAGATCAGTTCACCAAATGATTGGTAGCAGCCATATTTAAACAATGCTTTCTGATTCAGCCCTCCTGGTACCACTGTGGGAACGGGACCCATGCACATCCTGGGCCCCAGCCATCACCCAGGAGTGCCCTCACTGCATACAGTGAGCTAAAGGGGAAGATTTCCACCACCTGATGACTTCCTGCCTATTCAGTTTGCCCAACCCAATCTCTTCAGCCCAATCTCTTCAGTAACCTCCTGGGTCTGCCCACCTTCCTGCTTCCCTCTGGCCTTTGAAACTGGAACTTAACTCCGCAGGCACATGAGGAGACAATGAGGCGGCCAGCCACACCGAAACTCAGGCGGAGTGACTGGATGATGGGACTGCAGATATTAGTCACGAAATAACAGCCAACAGTTAGTGCTTACTAAGTGCCAAGCACCGTCCTGAGAACCACATACATATTAACATTTCATTTTCGCAACTCCATGAGGTAAATGTCATTATACTCTCCATTTAAATGGGGCACAGAGAAGTTAAGTGACTTGCCCGAAAGCACATCATCTCCATCACAGACTCTCTACTATTTACTCACAAGCAGAGGAAGCAGAGCGAGAAGTGAGTTTCTAGAAGTGTGCCCTAATTTCGGAGAGGGCTTTTTACTCTTTTTACTCTGGAGGATGAAGCCCTCTCTCTAGGCTTTCTGTGAACACACGAGGGATCACTTCTCATGATCCTCAGGAGTTTTCAGTGGCTCCCCTGCACGGTCAGTTCCCCGGACAAGAACACCTAAGGAGCCAAAGGAGCCTGGCATCTCAGTAGGACTGTGTGGCTCTCTTCTGACCAACTGTGCAGCCTCATTTAGCCTCTTTGAGCCTTCATGTCCGTATCTGTAAATTAGGAATACTACTACTACTCAGCTCACGGAGTTGCTGTGAGGATTAAATCAGATAATGCACGCAGAGTGCTTTTACAGATTAAATAAATGTTCACTGTAGTTAGTAGATGTATTGTCTTCCTTATTCTCCATATCCACACCCCAGAGTTACATTCAGTAGTGAGTACAGGACAGGTGGAGAGACTCAAGCTGCCTAACTCTTCCTATTCCCACAAAAGACTGGGAAACCACCAAAGACAGAGGAGGCAGGGACTTCCTTGGTGTTCCAGTGGCTAAGACGCTGAGCTCCCAGCACAGGGGGCCCAGGTTTAATTCCTGGTCAGGGAACTAGATTCCGCATGCCTCAATGAGGATCCACCACGCTGCAACTAAGACCTGGAGCCGCCAAATAAACAAATATTTAAAGGAGAAAAAAAAAGACTAAGGGAGACAGAGGTCACCAGACAGAATTGAACTTGAACAAACACTTGCAGAATGTTGGCCTGCTGTTGGGAGTCATAAAAGACAAGTGAAAAGTATGAGAGGAAGAGAAACCAGTAAGGAATGGGAGTGGGTATGCAATGGCCCCACCTGGACCACGGGATAAGGAACTATGGGGTCAGAGAGTAGAGAAGACACTGTCTCCGTCTACGGAGAACCAAAGTGGACAAGACAGCAACCGAGGCTGCATTTAAATTCTCCTCCAGTTTCAGACCTAGATGCTGAAGCAGGGCACCCAGCATGGCTCACCCCCATGCTGGGGGTCCTTTGCAGAGTCTATTTTTAAACTGACTTTACAGCTACATTTTCCTTCTTTCTTAAAAAAAATTATCATTGTAATTATAATTATAAAATATTTCATATGTACAAAATTTATTTAAAAATTGAACTATTTTAAAGGAAAATAATAGAATGAATATCTATATACTCACCACCCATCTGAAAAACAATGCATACCTAACATCAGTTCAGTTTAGTAGCTCAGTCATGTCTGACTCTTTGCGACGCCATGAATCACAGCATGCCAGGCCTCCCTGTCCATCACCATCTCCCAGAGTTTACTCAAACTCATGTCCATCGAGTCAGAGATGCCATCCAACCATCTCATCCTCTGTCGTCCCCTTCACCTCCTGCCCCCAATCCCTCCCAGCATCACAGTCTTTTCCAGTGAGTCAACTCTTCACATGAGGTGGCCAAAGTATTGGAGTTTCAGCTTTAGCATCAGTCCTTCCAAAGAACACCCAGGACTGATCTCCTTTAGGATGGACTGGTTGGATCTCCTTGCAGTCCAAGGGCTTCTCAAGAGTCTTCTCCAACACCACAGTTCAAAAGCATCAATTC